>VACF01002150.1:0-310384 GCA_006891605.1 Pleurozium schreberi | reverse complement strand
TCCTCGCTACCATCATCTCTCTCAACGTAAACAAGCTATCGAGCCCGGGCGCAGATTCATGCAGTGCGTGGGGGGAAAAGAATGAATCCAGGAGCAGGGATTCGGAAGCCTGCGGACTGCTGCGGAGGACCAGGATTCGGCAACCCGGGCACGCCGGGCGGCGCTGCGTCTCGAAAGCGAACCCGAATTCACGGAGAAAGTTTGTTGAATGGGAGTTGGCAGACGGGGGGCTGCCTACTCCGGCGTCCTCTCTTTCCCAGATTGCCATTTAGCCCACTCCTTTCGTACCTACTTGTACATATAAGGTGGGCACACCCAAAACCTCCACAAATTGGTACTCTGCCTAGTTACTATTATTACTATTATTAGGGTGGTTAGATTTTCATATTGTCTTGTTGGCAAGTGAAAGTAGATTCCAATGCATCAAAGAATGCAACGTTTGGACATAATATCCAAAAGTTACAAAGGGTCAAAGTTTGGTTCTAAAAACATTTCTTCCACATATTAAGTACATAATTGATTTTGAAGATCTAGAGAATCTGAAGACGGTAGTTTTAATCAAGGGCAAGTTTTGTGGTGCCTATCATGTGGACCTTAGAACTCGTAGAGTAGGGAGAACCAACTAACATCAAATTTAGGCTTTTGAGGTAAGATAACTATACGTGAARTATGCAACCAAGTAACCAATTGAGTATTGTTCATATTATGCAATTGCCATGTTTTTGTGTGCTTTTTTTTTGACTTAAATGAAATGGAATTTTGTTGCAAAATATAGTAGAATATTATCAGCCACACAATTGCCATGTTTTTGGTTAGTTTTTGTTAAAAGTCAAGAAAATATTAAGGTTATATTTGTTATATTGAGATTTTTCGCAGATTTTGAGACAAAATGCTAATTATTGGAAAATTCATTTAAAAAAATAATAACTGAAATCGAAAATAAATAATGCTCAAATAGAGATCCCATAATGAAATTCTAAAAGTTGATGTTGTTACCCATTTATAAAAAAATACTAGTAAAGACTAAAGAGATGAAGTGGTTTATCTTCGAGTCAAAGATAAAATTGAGAATGCAAAAAGTCTCAATATAACAAATATGGCCTTTTATTCTGGATACTCTAATATTACATTTTTGGATCATATGAATAATGTATATATGATTCAATGTGCTAAACATAGGGACACACAAAAGCAATCCTAGGTTCTCAAAAATTCTGGCTATACATTTCAAGCAAGAATATCTAGGGGGCGAGTTTAGAAAGGGGTCAAATATAGGTGCAACTACCTTAAATACACACGTTATCGACCAAATGAGAAGAAACTTACTCCAACCAATATTTATACTCATAATTGTCACATATGAGGAGTCCATTTACATGAGGTCCTATAATTGTCTCCGAGGAGTCATGACAAGCAAGTGACACTAGTATTCCATACTTTTGCTAGAAGGGTTTATACAACCCAAGAGTTTAAAAAAAGGGAAGAAAGACGAGAGGAAATGTAACAAATTGTGAAAAGTGTTAGAATGTGCTAAATGCAAATAGAAGTATACAAGTTTATGTTTGGCATTATTGTACCAAATTGCACCAAAAAAAATTTGGCTAAAAAATGGCAAACCAAAAGAATTTTCCAAAAAAATTCAAATGAAATCACTAGATGAAAATATAATTATGGACATGTGATATGTGCTAATGCAATGTTTTCTATCCAAAATATGAGGATGAATGTTGAAATTTAAAGCACTAGTATAATATTTTATATTAGCACTTGACACTTCATAATTTATTTTTTTAAAAAGCCCTTGGAAGTGTAGCGTAGATTTGGAGAGAAGGTATATGTAGTGTTTGTGAAGGGTGGATCGGAGGACAAGTAAAGTATCAATTGGTTGGAAGCAGTTGCATACATTTATTGGTAGTGGAGTCGTTAAGAGTGTTTGTAATTGATCTTAATAATAGTTGAGTATATTTTTTTTATTAATAAATACATATTATTTTTATTTGATCTTTATGTCAATTGAAAGAAGATCCCAATGCATTTTAGCAAGCATTAATTTGGACACTATGTGAATAAGTTATGAATTAATTTTCTAAATATTGTCTTTAGGGGTACCAAAATAAATAGTAAGCTTTGATAGACTGACTCTTGATTTTTTTGATTGTGTAAATTTTGCGTGATGAATACCTAGGTTTTGTAACAATTTTTGTTTGTATATAAGTGTTTTAATTTGAGTAGTATAGGCTATAAGTGTGTATACCTCATGTAGCAGTTAAGCTAAAGCTAAAGATTCTAGTTTATGTTGTTTTTAATTGTATTGATCCATATGGATTACATGGTTTAGCGTAGTAAAAATTATTTGCTAAATTGATGGGCTTGAATTGAATGGAATTGAAAAAGTGTTGCTCTAGAAATACCTAAAAATTCCAATACCATTGCCAAATATGTTTGGGCCACTTTCAAATAAGTAATTTTTCATTCAAAAAATAACAAACAACCAAACAAGCAATCACATAAATGTATAAGCTTGAAAATGCCAAGTGAAAATTTTATATGGGAAATAGTATAAAGATTGACCATTAAATGTGGTATATTAAATATTTGTGATGCTAAAATCACATGTATGAGTTAGACTATTACAAGTGTCTCTGGCCAATTTTGGATAATTATGCGTGCTGTAAGCATTGATAGAAAGTCTCAAATCTTTGTAATTAGATTACAAGTCTCTAAATTGGACATTTCATCATTAAAGCCCAAAGATGCCTCAATGTCCACCAACATTTCTATGCACTCGAGACTTAGACCGTCATCTCAAACTTTCAAACAATGAATCTCAATGTCATACTAATGACCAATTGAATTGGTATTGTGTTGAAATTTGGATGGCCTTGAATCAATACATCTTAATTTTATGTTGTTCTAATGCACTATACTTCAACACTATTTCAATATATTTCTTATCAACATTGTTTCAATTGCTCTGATATTGCATTGAATTAGCACCTTTGATTTGAGGAAGACTCCTAGCATGATTATTCTTAAAAAGGGATTATGATTATGAAGAGCCATATCATTGTATTTTCTTACAAGCTAYTCCACTACAATGGTTGTTTATAAATCAATGGTTTGAAATCTCTTCTAAGCAAATGAAAAGTTTTAAAACAATGAAAAGGTTATTTTTAGGATTGGTCATTAATTTGCACCTTTATTTGTGTAAATTAATTGAAAATGACCTGTACATTACCAATCAATTTACCACAAATATCTAATGGTTACACATTGTCTGTTCTTAATTTGCTACTTACAAAGTGTTGGAAGTGTACATTGGAGTTAGTACTTGGAGGTTTGTTTTGACAGTTTCCACTTCCAATGATGTGAGTCTTGCCTATGGCATAATTAATGTTCACCAGTCCTTGTTCCTTCAATTTTTATGTGACTCTAAATGTAATAAGCATTCTCTACTAATTTCCTACTAAGTTTCTTATGATGATGGAGTTATAATGAAACGTTTGGGTTAGTAAGCACGTGCATGCAATGCAACATGCATCTTGTCCAATTTGTCTTCAAGAATGTACATGGGCTAATGATGAGTGAGTTGCAAATTGAACTCTATCGTCTACTGGGTCATTGAAATCTAAAGATGATGTAGATGGCTCTAAAACCAAAGCATGGAAATGATATGTATGTATTGCATATGGAAATAGGTTCTATAAAAAACCCTACATGTAATGCCATTTGTATGAATTAGAGAGTTTCTATCTATTTCTATTTATTATACAATTTGAAAATGTGAAATGTATCTTGGTGTGGTTGATTTTCATTTGACTTCTTTTCTTGCAAATATGAAACAACTAGCAATGTTGTATTCATGAAGATGGGATAGAGGATCCGTGTGGATTAGAAGTTGTTCATGATGGTGCTATTGGAWGTATCAAGTGTGCTACATGGAGCACATTACAATTGCACTAAACTTGTCTGAATCACATTGGAACAATTTGCCTTCTTTATACTTGTGGTGAGTCCAATCCCTCTATTGCATTTGACTCTTAAGTTCATTAATGATTGATTGCTATAGAAAAATAATTCAATTCATTGTATTACATGAGTTATTTAAAAAAAATCTTTTCCTATACATATTCTTTTCATTGGAAGTGGTGCATGTGTAGATGTAACTTGCAACTTTAGGTAGAGTCATGAAGTTGAGCCATCCATCCATGCATTTTAGCTTATAGAGCAAGTAGAAGAGTCAATTAGAGTCAARATGATTRATAAGCACCAATTAATTATTATAGAGAAGAAATGACTCAATTGTATTCAAACATAAGATACATATTTAGCCATGATTTGTTGCAATTCATTGTTTAGATAACAAAAATGCAATGGATCCATCTTCCCACTCTCTTGTGATTTTTATACTTGGATCAAAGTTGATGACCATTGTTTTGGCAAGGTGTTTCAAGAACTTTGCTACTTCATTAAATTARTATTAGTGAATTGTACTCCAATCTTGAACAAGTATTAAAAATGATCAATATATTTGGATTGTGATTGTGTTGATAYTTAACAACATATTCACTATCACAAGAGGGGGTGCTTCAATTGAGTTTTCAAGTATAGTAGTAGTAAGATTAAAAGTAATGATATTTTAGGAGATGTTCTAGAATTTCTTTTACTATAAGCACATGTATTTCTTGTAAATTTTTACTAAAAATCTCCTTGAAAGTTATTGCTTATAATCTTACTAACAAGATTATATTTAAAATTTTTCTTAAAACATCCCATCTTGTGGTAGTGATTTTTTTGGTTTTGATTATATTATTACTATGTTTGAACTCCAATAACAATGATAGAATTGTCACTATTTCAATGCTTGAAAGAATATGATTGAGTTGTTATTAACTTTATCATATCAATTGAGATTCCATAGCCCATATTGAGGTTTGGAATTTCTTAGTTGTTAGTTATTTGGTAATCTTCACATCAACCATTTGTACAATGCACAAYAATTTAGCACGTCCTCTGTTCAACCATTCTTCTCAGCTTCTTGCAKTTTATCTTAAAGAACTTCAGTCTAGCACCTCATAGACAAAAGATATTCAATCTAAAACAACAATTTGACTTCATAAATATTACAAAACATAGTCTCTTCATTATACTGAATGCAAAATTTGCCATTGCAATTTGCCTTATACACACTCAACCTATTTGTAAGTTGGTTCAAACATAGAAAGTGTAATTAAAATCCATTGTCAAAACATAGATTTAGTGTTCTASTTGCCTTAGCATACTATATTGCAATTGTAGCATTTCATCATGAAAACATTGCAATTTCATATTAGAGAATTCTCCAAGATCACACCATGTTATAAAATTCATACTACATGTAGTCACGTATATTTTTCTAACTTTTTACAAATCGTCTTTTGCTTAGTAAAGTATACGGGAATCTCATCTGATTCATCAAACAAGTTGTTAAATGGACGAATTGTTTAGTCACTTCCTGTTTAAGTACTTCAAACTATTAGGCAGATGATATGGTTGTGAAAAGGGAGACAGGTGGTTAGATTTGGTTAAGTGGCGATTATCTCTCTCAGGATATTAGCCACGCAACTTGTAGTTTTTGCTCTCTAGCTTGTTTTCTCGGTTCTCTCGGTGAACAATTTGTTGATCAATTTTGTATATATGAATCGCATATATATGAATATAATTACTATTAACAAATTGTCCAAGTTTTGGTTGTGTTTGGTTTAATTCTGAATTGTGTGGTTATAGTCCAGTGATTGGACTTGTGTTAGCGGTGCAACTTTGAACTAGTTGTTTGGTTATCTTTTGTAAATTTGTAATCCAGCGATTGGATGGTTGTTGAGTGGTTGAGAGGTCATAGATTGTTTCAAGTTGATTTATATTAATTGTTTGGTTAATTGGTGTTAGTTTTATCACTGTCTCAAGGCTATTTGAGTGTTTAACAATTTGTATTTGAGATTTTGGTTAAGAGCTTGGTTGGTTTGGATGTGGATGTGGATGCATTGATAATTATTTGGTGTGTGAACAATTCAAAACCAATTGTCTTAGAGAATTATCTTTAAGTCCCAATGATTGGGCACTGTGTGTTCAATCATAAACTAATTGTCTTGGAACTAGTGGTCTTGCAAATCTACGGAGCAAAGGAAGAACTAGCAAGAGACAAGAGCAAGAATAAAGATTTCCTGGTGTTTGGTGAAGTAAGAGATGGAACAAACTGACTGCAGAAACGGAATTAAGCCGGTGTAATCTAGGGAGTAATTCTTGTTATTTTATATAGTAAGGTGGTTTGTTGATTGGATAAGTTAATAATTGAAGGAAGAACCTTTGTGTGGCAATCTAGTTTTGTAAAAAATTCCCGAGCTTTAAATTTGTAATTGTCAAATTGTTCTTGTTGAGAAAGTAGTACTTGTCTATTTGGCTAAGTGATTTGGCAGTTGGTTGTTGTGGAGTGAACTGTGAAGCTGGAATCTAATTGACTTGGAGAATTGGTGAATTGCATTGAAGTCTAATTGATGTGTAGTAATTATTGTGTATGTGTATCCTTGATTATTACTAAATATTTGCATATATGTGTATGTGTTTGAATTTACAGACTAATTGACTGTGTACTGGTGCTTGCGTAAGAGACTGAGAATATCGTCAACTTGATTGTGCAATTCTAAGTATGGAAATTGTGTAATAAAATTACTGTGCGAATTAATTAATTAATTGACAAGTGTGGTCTATATAATCTTGGCGYTRTGTGTTTTTATAAGTGGTGTTTGTGTAATCCATTTGGCTAGTGAGCTGTRAATCCARATTGGRATTGTGAGGCAAATCGACRATTTCTTAAARTATYCAATTATYAAGTGTGTGAAGTGTTGAATTATTCARTCTTATGRAAAATCAAGTTGACCAGTTCAAKTCTTAAACTGTTATGGATTTAAATTTCTAATTTATGGTGTTCATGAGTGTGGGTTTGTAATAATTGCAAATTGTTACCCATGTCAAGTTARCTGTAAAGCTGTGATGCTAGCTGAATTACCAATATATGTTTAGATGYAGTCAATGCATGTTTGTAGATTGTCAAATTGAAATGAGACAATGACTAGTCCATTTAATAGTTGTAGAATTCAATTGGTTGTATCAGTTGTGTAAATTTACAATGCATTAGTCCAACTGACCAATTAAGTCTAATTGACAAAACGTTGAGTAAGTCCATTTGTCATTTCTAAATAGACATGGTCCTGTTGCAACAAGTGTAGCATGTAAAGCAAATTGATAAATCTAATTGAAAATTAAAACAAGTTATATGGTTCAAGCTAAAAGAATTATAATTGAAATATGAAATTAAGTCAAATCATACATAAAGCATATCCAGTACAAGAGATTTGCTTTGATATAGAAGAGAGTCAAGTGGATAGTGTAGTTGGAGGTAGGTGGGAAGTTGACTGGGCTTTGTATTAGACCTTGTGCATGGTGATAGGTCTAGCTTCTTGGTTGTAAGGCAGTGGGTTGATAACAAGACCAATTGACTCAACCACATACAAGTTCAAAGATAAATCAACTTTAAAGGGAGAGTGGAGCAAAATGGGCTGACGTGAAGAATTACTCAAACCCCAGGAAAGAACTAGTTCCTCCCATTTGGAAACTTATGTTTGCACGGAATTAAGAGACCAAATTATTTTATAAAATAAAAGTTGCAATTAAATTAATTCGGTTTAGACGGATGAGAGAAAGAAAAGAGGATTGAATTTATGTGCAAGTTAATTGATATTTTTATAAATATTTATACAATATTAATATAAATTGGCTAGAGCATGCCATAAAGACAAATTGAYGATTCCCTGACAAATTGACTTGAGATTTGACGTGAGCCACACACTAGGCAGGACTGGGACGCATACATTGAATCTATAATAAACATTATATTAATGGACTGAGAGAACTGACCTTAGAAGTGTTTCCTTGGGTTTTATTTTGAAAAAAAAACATAAAACGACACAAATAAGTATCCAAATTACTAAACTAGTGACCGTAGCTACGAAAACATTAGACTACTTGACCTTTCCGTCGGAATTTAACCCCTTATAAAGTTTTCCCTAGGTTTTTGTGAGTGAGCAAAATATACATCACAGTGTTGTTACCTATTTTTTTCTAAATAATAGAAAAGAAAAAAAGCTGTTTATCTTCAAGTCAAAGATAAAAATGAGACTGTGAAAAGTTTTGATTTAATAAATATGGCCTTTTTAAAAAAAAGCTCGTTAGTAAAAAGCACAAATGAAAGAAGGAGAAATGAGCATTGTGGTCTGACTTAAATAACCTTTTGAAAAGTTATTGAGGCATGATGAACAAAGCACCTCGTCGGTTGATAAGTAGAAAAGACTTGATGGTAAATCAAACCTTTCAAGTTTGACTTGTCAAGAGGCTAATTTTTTAATTCCAAGTAGTATAATTAGCAAGCTTATTTGACTAACTTTCTATTATTTATTTATTTTTAATTATTAAAAAAAAAATGTCTTTTATCTGTGTGATTAACTAATTCGATATCTAAGAGCTATGGCAATACAAATGTAATACTAAAAGCATCCTCTTGAAATATCTTTGGATTTGCAAGGATATTTTCAAGTTCATAGGTTTTCTCCAATAAATCAATGGCCCTGATAGAAAACGTAGTCTAAGAGTATTTTCAAGCAAAGCAAACAACATGAGGTTAAAACTAGCTACTGGGTTGAGAACTTAGGTGCACAAAGAGTAATTGAGCTAATGTACTAGAAAGACTCATTTGCCTTGAGGTTGACATTGACCTTGTTGCTGTTCTTGGAAAAGTAGGGTTGTTTGTATGTTATAAGAGATAGAATGAAGCCTAAACCTTGAATGCAAAATTCTTGAAATCCTTGAATTTTATTCAAAAAACATCAATTTTATGGTCTATGATGGAGTGGTGGTGTAAACCTACTTTTTGGATAATTGATCTTGATTTTAATTACATTTTATGTATAAATAATAAGTTGGCACCATACACAATATGAATTTTATTTTATTTTATTTTAAAAAACAATTTAAAATAATTTAAAAATAGTTATTTTAGTTTCAAATTTTTAAATGCTGCAATTTGAAGAACAAATTATGGTGCATATTTAAGTGACAATAAAAACATTGACAAGATATTGATATTTAMAAATTTTGATTTGAAACTTTTATAAATTAAAATTAATTGAAAATCAAAAAATTAATAATTGAAAAATAGATTGCTATTAGATTTTGATAATTAAAATGATTGAATATAAAAATCCTTTAATCAAAGATTATAATAAAAATTATATTATATAATTTGATTTGAAGGTTGATATTATGGTTAAGAGGTTGAGGTCGTGGTACACGTTGGAATATGCATATAAATCTCTTCAACAAGAAATTCATTTAAAAAACAAAGCTTTTACATCAAATTGATGCAACTCAAGATCATATTGTGTAGCCAAAGCTAAGATGACACAAATTGAAGGGATTTTGACAACCGGAGAGAAAGTTTTGGTATAGTCAATGCCTTCCACTTGAGTATAAGCTTTGGCAACTTATCTGGCCTTATTCTAAATAATGGAGCCATCGGCATTTGTTTTTAATTTGAAAACCCATCGACTACCAATAGGCTTCCTGTTTGGAGGTAAAGTAACATATTCCCAAGTTTTTTTTTTAGTAAGAGAATTTAACTCTTCATTTATAGCATCTTTCCATTTAAAAGCAACTGAACGACTTAAAGCTCCTTTAAAGGTTGTTGGCTAATTTAAAATACTTGCTTGAGACATCTTTGCTCTGTGGTGGTAGTTTGGATGACCAGGACGGTGTCGACCTTCCACGGCTTCTATAAGTCTTTTGGTTTTTTTAATAACTCGTGGTGATCTTCTCAATAGCTGGGATTGAGGAGCTCCTCTACTTRATGGTGATTCTAGTTGTAKAGAAATTAATGGTAAGTTGGTTGAGTCCACATTGTCCTTAGGAGCACTATCATTGAGAGATGTGGCCATAGGAATTTCACTAACTATAGGCTCTTGAACATGTTCCAACACAGGGTTAAGCTCTTGTGAAGGAGGTGTTAAAGAACCTTGCTTGATAGTTGGTATGACCTTTAAAAAATCAGAATCCAATAAATTGTCTTGACTAGAAGTCTCCGTAACTAGCATAGGTGTTCTGTTTATTTTGAGGAAGAAACTTTTATATTTATATATATTTATATTTATAAATTTTTAATCATCGTTGTTGTCAGAGTCAAAGTCATTATTTGATTCACCACTATCCCAAGTCATTGGCGCTCCATATTTAAGTTGATGTATTATTCTTGTACTAAGTAATTGTTTATTCACTAATGCTACCCCTACTTTGTACACATTCTCTGCTAATGTCTTATGTACAAACCTTAATGTTCCATGGGTAGTTGTCTTACTTCTGACAAATGCTCCAGCTCCTTAACTTGTATCAAATTTTAAACAATGTTGGAACAGACCAAAACATCCTCCTCTAGGATCCCCTCTTGTAAACCAAGCAATTAAAGATGCTTCCATATCATACTTATCTAGATGAGGCTTGATGTAAGAATTCTTGGAAATGTGCATTTGGTGGACTTTGATGGAATATTGGTCTAGTCCTATCGAAACACAATTCATTGGAGCAAATTGGTCATAATAAAATTGTTGTACCTAACTACCAAATTGATCCAATTCCATCCAAATAGATGAAGCAATGCTATCACCAAGTCCTTTAAAACTTTTTTGTATAGAATCTTGTATTTTATTCTGATGGTACTTCACTATATTGCCTTTTGATTTTGTTCCACCATGAGCAAGATAGCCATGACTTACAGATTTGTATTTGCCCCGCTTCGGACTTTTCTAATTCTTTTTTGCTGCATATGGAGATGTCTCATAATAGTGATTTGCTTCAACTAGAGTTCGTCGGTAATCAAGGTCCTTAGTACACATATTGTGAATATATATCATTATTACCTGGTCCAAACTTAAGTCTTCTATTTTCATAATTCTCATATGTATAATATCAACGCCATTCAAGATCATTAAACTTTCGTTTGGTGTTGGAAATACTTTGTTGTTGTCGTAGATGTCTTGCCAATTTTCTGAAAAACTTGAATCAACCCAAAAAGGTAATGCACCTTGCTCATTCTTTTTGGCCTCCCTTGGAATATTTGAAAAACTAATCATAACACGCATACTTTGTTTTATATCAAATTTCTTTAGGACTAAGTGCTGTTCAAGTCCCCTTTCTCCAAACAAGCAATTTAGAATCTTAAAAGGGCTAGGTTTGAGTCAAGTTTTGGATGACATACAGTCCCCATAATTTTCCAAATACTTATTATATTGTCCATATACATTGTGAAATTCTTTTAGACATTGGATTTTGCACCCTTGTAGTATTGAGAGATTGAACACCCACTTTGTGAGTATGCCAAAGTCCATGCTTTGATTACAGGGTTGTCCACGTCTAATGTCTCAGGGGAAATTGCGTCCCAAAATTGGACGTCCGGATGTCCAAATTCGCGGGACGCTCACGTCCGGCGGACGAACTGGCGGACATGGATAGGCAAACGCAAAAGGCAGGCGCGGAAAGGTGGACGTGATTAGGCGGACATACTCGCAAAATTCAAAAATCAGTGTCCGCGAGTCCATTCGCTTGCGTCTCCAACGGGCGGACAACCTGTCTGATTGTCAGGGGACGTCTGGGGGGCTGCATCTGCGGACGAAGACACGACTGCGGATGTCCGGACGTTCGGACAACCCTACTTGATTAGACTCACATGATGGACATTTCACATCATTTGGATAATTCAAACACTCCTCACATAGTTTGTGACAAAAACTGACATAATACTGTTGTTTGCTTAAAATATCTAGATCGATGTCTGTAGAATTATTTACAAATATTTCTTGAAAATATGGACAATCCAAAGTTTTCTTACACGGCACAATATACAACTCTGGAAAATGATTTAGTACATGATGTATTCCTTTGCATCCACGTCCCCCATCATTGCCATATATCAGTTCAATGGCATTGTACGCCTTCACAAACTTTGCTTTCAGCACTTGTTGAATTAGTTTCCTAGCCTTCTTTTGCTCTTGCACACTAGAACTTGCCATTTCGACTAATGTATCAAAGACAAAATACAAGAATTTAATTAGGAGCAGTACCATAAAAGGACTCAGATTTATATAGCAACTTAGAGCAATCTCAAATTTCTCTTCGGCTCAAAGCAACTGTCTACTTGACCTTTATTTATTTATTTTTGCAGTTTTTTTAAAATGAATTTCTCAATTCTGTATATGTTTCCTTGCTGCTGTTAGAATTTCGTTTTTCAAAAAATAAAAATATAAAAAAATAGATTTTTAGTCACCAAATGTGAAAACAAAAATTAATTAATTAATTATTTTTTTTTCAAAAAATCTGACGAGGCAGTCTCTCGACCACGTTAGACAGCAGGTTCTTAGGCTGCGAACTAATGCGAACTAGCTGGGAACCCGCAATTTTAAATGTAGAAATTTTAAATTTAACAATTCATAGAAATTCAAAATTTTTAATTTTTAACAATTTATATATTGTACATTTTAAAATTTATAATTGTTAACCATATATAATAATTTTAAACAATTTTAAAATTTATAATTTATAACAACTTTAAAATTTATAAATGTTACCAATTTATAGAAATATAATTGTTAACAATTTATAGAAATTTATAATTGTTAAAAATTTATAGAAATTTAAAATTTAGCATCATAGAAATTTTAAATTCTTAAAAAAATTGAATTACTTACAAATTTCATAGTTTTGACATGTGATATATGCCGAAGAGGCTTTCAATGCCATTGCATTCTATGTACAACGCTTTTACCTCCTGCAACCACAACAATTATGTTAATGTAACAATCCATTATTATTGTATTTATTGAATGATGAATTTTTGCTTTGTGTAAATGTATATTTACAATAAATGGTTATGACATGACCATTTATATGTAGAAACCATTGAAAATAATTTTGATTGAAAATTAGTAAGAGTGTTTTACTTTTTGTAAAACATAATTGTCAAACACCTAATTTTAGAATGTACAATTTTAATTGATATGAGATATTGTATGAAAAGTGGATCTCTTTTTAGATGATGGTTTGGTGGGAATGAATTGAAAAGGTCTCGATTTTGGTAAACATGAGCTCAGTGGTCAGGGATCAAAACAATGACAATGACAAACATTCAAAGAACAATCAACTTAAAACAATGACAAGTCTTCATACTTGGTTTGAATTGTACATTCTAGGGTTGAATTGCACATTCTTATTTATAATTATGTGAAATTGTATTATGAAACTAGCACCTCATATATAAAAAAAATCAAGTATAAATGTAAGACATTGGTCTTATAGTGTATATTGTGTATGTATATGAAAAAATTTGACATATAAGTTTTAGATGTAAACTAGCCCAACTATAAAAAAACATTTGAACAATTTATAAAAAATTATAGGGTATTAGAAATATGCTAGTAATATTTTTTTATGTAAAAATAGGGTCAACTTAAATACAACAATCAAAGTAAATAGCCCTACATCAAATAACCTCTTAATTCAGGTGTATACCTTAAATTACAAGGAGTGATCTCCCCGAGGATATAACGTTGGTGACAACGTCGAGCAGAGCAGAAGTCCCACCTAGAAACAGACCTTCCTCTTTCTTGCGGACCTGCCACGTCACTTGTAGTGGGGTCCACGTCACTTACTTTTCATGCCACATCATGGATTGCCCACACCAAAATTTATGCCACGTGGCTCTTCCCGCTTGCGTGGCAGTGATATAGTATGGAAGGGACAAACTTATATCATGCTTGAACACCATGTTCTAGAACATGTTTGCTGAGAACACATATGGAAAACCCTTGTTCCACTAATTCTGGCTATGTTTTAGACATGTCAATTATAAAGGATTTTAGGTGATGTTAGTGTTTACAATGCTAGACGTTTTGAAATACAATAATACATGTTTTCTTACTGGTCATTAACGACAAGGGTTTCTTATAGTGGTAGCTCAATCCTTTCAATTGGATTTCAAAGTAACTTAGCTCCTAAAGGACCACCATGGCCTTTTTTTTTGCCAAATAACACTCAAAATCGCCATTTTCTATTATGAAGAGCATAAAATTTTGAAAATTGTTTTTTTTGCACATCTACCTGTAGGATCTTACACCTAACTACTATAAAAATATGTGGAATAAATTTAAAAAATTTTGATAGCACAAATTGCAAGATATTTGAGTTTAAAGTGAAGAAAACAAGTTTTTTTGCACCTTACATGGCTAGATTACTTGACTTTGAACCTTCAAAAGTTAATTTTGTACTATAGAGTTTTTAGGTTTATATATATCCTTATAGTGGGGAATTGAATTAAGAGTCTAGGAAAAAAATTAAAAAAGAAAGCTTCATTTTCATTTTTAGGAAAATTACTAAGTAGAAGTAGGACAAGATAGAAGAAAAATCTTAATTTTTAATTTCTTCAAAATGGAATTGAAACACACCAATTCCAATGGTGAAATTGTTTTAGCAAGCAAACTAAAGCAATTCGGGTAATTGGATCTAACAACAATGATAAGATGGAACTACCAAAAACGGCAAATTACTGGTGTCTAGATCCTAAACCAATGGCATGTGAAAGCCTAATGTCAAGAGTAAGCCTAAAGAGTCACATACCCCTCCACATAGACACGCAATGAGTCATAAGATAACGTTTTATGGATAACGCAACCTAATTTACTATTTAGTGTAGAAAATATTTGATTAAATCTCTGAATATAGAAAATTTCAATTCATAAATTGTTGCAAAATGGGAGCAACCGACGAGAACTTTGAAGTTAAAAAAAGGGGTCATAGACTTTGGATGAAAATTATTATTTTCCATCCTTTGAGTCCTCCCTGAAACCATCCATCCAAAGGCCACACGTCCTGTCAGGCCTTTCAGCGAAATTTTCTCACGACATTTTTCGTCACAAGGAGAATATTCATGACGTCGTCCTCGTCGCACCATCAATGGCTATGGCGCCAAGCACACAACTCCCGTACAAAGTTCTGAACTGCCTTCGAAATTGAATCGGCACTTGGAAATGAAATGATCGATTAGTGTCGCGGTTCGCCAGAATCATGGCGCCGCAACTGATCGATCGTCCCTCGCGGGCGACTCGCGGCAGACGGTAACATGGCTCTCTTTCCTTCTTTTTCTTTTGTGTGGCTTAATTGATCATGGTCTTGTGGAGATTGTCGGGTTTGTTCGGACGCTTGTGCATTACGGTTTGTGCCGCATGGAATTGTTTGGTGACMGAGAGTTGGTAGGAAACCCTAATTGGGCAGAGTTTTGGCTGAAACCCTAATAGTTGGAATTCTGTTTGGCTGTGGTTATTCTGAGCTGTCCTTGGTTGTGGCGATGACTCTGGTGGTGTTCGATCAATCATGTCTGCAACTTTGTGGATCTTGAGTCGGTAACATTGATTTAGTAAATTTTTGGAGTCAGAGCGTCGTTTTATTTTTTGTCACAGCGTGACTCTTTTCTATGTCTCCACTGAGAAATATTCGTGATTGAACAGATTATCGAAGTTGGTTGACGAGGAGATTGAAGCTGACGAAGAGTTTTGGGGTCAGGATGCTTTTAAGGAAGTAAGGTTTTGTGATCCTGTATTCTTAGACTCTGACCAGAAATCTTCTCTTCTAGTTGTGATGTCTTCTTTGAACTGTATATAGCTTATGGATGCTTTGAGAATTTAGTTTTTCGTGTGTACTGCCAAAAATATTTCTTCAGCTGCAAACTGATTTTTGCGTTTGATTGCCAGGATGTAGCAGACGACGAGTATGAAGAAGAACAAGAGCTTGCTGACGAGTTTGATAGTGATTTTAATGACGAGGTATTGGTCTTTGCACTCAGTGTACTTTCTGAAGCGATCGTGTTAGATGAATTTTTATATTTCATTTTGCTGCTGGCTCCTTCTAATTTCATCGCAGGATCTTGAATATATAGATTATGGAATGGGTAAAAGTAGGATTGAAAGAATCACGAATATTGTAACACTCAGGGTATCGTAGTGCATAAGGGACGGACTTATCATGTGCGACCATGGAAAACACCGCTTGAGCGTAGGATCTGGCGCCTCAGCTTTTATTGAGAATTCACAGAGGTTGGGGTCTTCACGCAGGAAGCGGAATCTGACGATGGAGAGGCCGAGGAAAAAGAAAGGTTACTCTCGTTTTTTAAAATTGTTCCCAATTGCTGTTTAATTTTTCAATTTTCTATTTCTTGTTTTATACTGGCTTCAATCTGTCAATACTTTGTAGTATCTTCTGTCCCACTGGGATTTTGGCCTGTAGTCTTGATTTTACATTTCAAGAATCTATACGGTAATTTACAATTAATAGTTTGTAATTGTAGCTTAAACGTATGAATGTTAAGAAATGCCCAAGAAGTTCAAGGTGACAGTCTTTTCCTAGACTGATTACTGTACGATTGTTTGATGAAACTTGTGAAGCACAAAGATAATCGCTCTGTGTATTTAAATGCAGTATTTCCGTGTATTTGTATGTCTTATCTTTAAAGTAGCAATATCAACCTCTTACTTGTTTTGTTCAGTATACGGAAAAGGGGGCGCATATCTCGAAACGACCCACTAGAAAAAGTGCAAAGAAAAAGGACGAAAGTGGAGAGGGAGAAATCCACACCTGGTAGTCGAGCGGGTTCCGTCAAGATTAAATTTAAGAAACCCGATGAGGCTGTTTCAAAGGAAGCAAATGCTCTAATAGGGAAGAGAACAGCTGGCGGTGCTGGACCTTCGGGAGCTACGAGTTCTACCCTGGATAGACCTGAGAACGCAAGCCCGGCAGTTGTATTTAAAACTCCGACTCCGGCACCCCCTCCAATCCCGTTGCCAAGGCCGATGGTGGAAGCGAATGAAGCAGATTTTATGTTGGAAGACTTGGAAGTCTCATTACCTTCGAATCTCGATAGTGGCCTTTCCATTCAGACATCAGGCATTGGTTCAGGTGGCGACTTTGGAGGGCAAGGAGGCTCTCAGGAACTTCAACTCGAGCATGTGTTGAATATTTCACCAACAGGACCTGATCTGCCCAGATTTTCTGAACGTTATGATCTTAGTATGGATAGTCAAGGGAACAGTTTGCTATTAGATGATTCATGGTTGCAGAACACTTAAACGTTCTTATTTATCCMTGTACTGTACATAAGTTCWTTTTRTGTTGACTCACAAATTCCTTTTTTGAATTGATTTTTGTGAAAGAGCAGAGACTAGTAGAAATGAAMTTGTGAAGTGACCTGGGATGTTTGGCCACTGCAAAACAGTAAATGAGTGGTTAAGCCAAGAATTGAGCATTGTTGTAATCCCTTTTGTTGTGATCCCTCCAAGAAAGTTCAGGTCCTATCAATTTGAGTTCACTAAACTGCATTTTGATGGCTGAAACTTTTGGGTCTTGTATCTTCTTCATCCAATGTTTGATTTCAATAGAAACTGTTGGGTTATGTTCCCTTGAAGTTTGGTTATTGTGGTAAAATTTTCAGGTCAATTCAAGTTGTTTTGAATGTTTGGGAGCAATTCACACTTAAAATTTGTCATACATGGTCCATTTTCAATTTTAAAAAATTGTAAAAGTTGCACATACTATATAGTTTAGTTTGTGTCGTTAAAATTTCTCATCAATCCAAGGAGTTATTATTGACCAAGAAGCATTTTAGTAGGGGTAGGATCAACCGTAGAATGATGTTTTTTTTGCAATTTTTTCATTGTTTTTTGATATTTCAAAACAATTTTGCAGACACAATCACGAGTAAATTGAATGATACTTTCTTTCACCAATTTGTTTGTATGTTGGTTTTGAATCACTTCACAGTTTAAATTTTTTTCATTTGAATAGGTTTAGAAATCAAATTTCACCTCCCTATGTGTTTCTAGGAAAATTTCGACATCTTTTTTCAACACTAAAACATTATAATCTTGTAATCTATGTGGTCAAATGACTCCAAATTTGATTCACGTCATCCACAACACACACTACAAGATTGTATAGTTGAGATTTTCATACCTTGGTGACATTTATACTTATATCACTTGAGAAGCAAGGATGCTTTTAAACACTTTTAAACATTAGGCGATGAGGGGTTAAGGTATCATGCCAAATGGGAGCCAACCTCTTACAAACAAAATTATTCTAGTGGATCACATTTAAAAATTGGAATGTTCATCATTAGTATAATTTTGCCATTTGGATACCATTTGGCTTGTCTTAGGTTGAGTTACCTTAGATCAAGATACAATTTCGCATAAAATTATTTTGTGGTTGTGAGAAGTTGCCTTTTCTATTGGAGAAACCTAAACCAAGGCTCTGAAAATTTGGTATTCAATGTTGAAAACATTTACAGTGCTCAATGAGAATCCAACACTTTTATTGGCTTAGCTAATAACACTCTTGAATGAGAAGGCATGGGGGCATCCTTCTAGAGTAGCATTACAATAAGAACAAGAATATATTCATGTTCTAGTGGCCCAATTTGTATGGACAAGCTTGCATTTCAAGAGATTTTAGTGAAAAGAGCCTTGATTCTTGAAAAGAAAGAGGGCCAATGCAAAGAATGTAAAAGTTAAGATACAATTTTGATAGAGGTTGATAGAAGTCACCTCTTTCCACTCTTGATAGCAAGCCAAATCCAAGACTCAAAAACCTTGACATTCATTGTTGAAATCAATTATGGTGCTCAATGACTAGCCAATACTTGTAGCTTTTTGTACCATCCTACCTATAATGTGTTCCTAATTGTATATGAAAAGAATGCATTTTTTATTTGAAAAAGAGTCTTCAAGCACCTCTTTGAGAATGTCACTCATGTGAAATTGAATCCATTTAAAGTAATTACACCTAAATGTGTCTAAACAAGCAATTATTATAATATTGAACCTATTATTACTATATTGAACCTTTTTGTTTTAGTTGTAGCAATTAACACAAGGCACACTAGTATGAATAAACTATGAATTTTCAAGGTATTGAAAATAGGTGTTTCTTAGACAAAATCAACCTTAGACTCTCATTATTGGCATGAATAACGGGTGTACATTTTAGGGAAGCTTCTCAAGGGTTTGGTTTTAGAAAAAGGTCGCAATTAGTTATTACTTTATGGGGTCCAAGCTCTAGTCCTACTTCAAGCTTTGCACTCAACTTGACTTGTGTCTAAGAATACAATTCCATGTAACATTTAACTCATCTATTTTCCTATAACTTTCTATCTTGACACCTCCATACAATAATGGAAAAATTGGATGGGCTATACATATGTGCTCACTTGACACTACTAATAAAACCCATAAGTTCTTCAAGATTTTATATATTTTAGGAGAATTTCAAAGAAGAAGCTAAAAAGGTGAGAAATTAGTACTAATGACTCTCTATTTTAATTTTAAAAAATAAATAGGGAATCCATCAAGTTGGAAGACCTTGGCACACAATGATCTTGATAAGCCCACATCTTTTTGCAGGATGCTAAACTTGTTATTTGAAGTAGGCCCTATAAGGTGAATTTTGTCTTCTACAAGATTATTTGTCAAAAATAAGCTTCCTACTTTGTGTTGAGTTAATGCTATATTCTTCATTTCTCATAGCTAATTTGGAATCTTTGTTTGCAAATATGGATTCAAAATATGCCAATTTTATCATGTGGGGAAACTAAAAAAATCTTGTGTTTTTCCTTGGGTAAACTCACCCAACAAGGGCCACTTTGGATGACTAGTTGAGGGTTGTACTCACAAATAAAGCCTTCAAAGCAGTTCTATTACATCAACGCAAAAAGAAAGGTGAAAACTATTTCAAAGAGTGATTTTGTGGGCATGTTGCCGTTCTGTCTCCCTTTCTTTTGCAATGCAATCCACACAATATCCCTTGGCAACTCCTTATCCAACTCCTTTTACATTATCAATGACATTATGAAAGAAAATGATTCCTCCATTGTCAAAGGATTGAGTCGTTGCATGAGCTCTTTTGTGGATAGAAAGGACATTGAAAATGGCATGGACGGAGCCTTAAAGCACTAACAAGAATGTTGTTAGTGAGATGGAGCCCAAAACTGCCTTCTTCCCACCAAGATCGGGAAAATGTGGCGGTTAGTTCAAAGTGAGCCGGAGAAATTGGGAAAAAAACGGTATCAAATGAATTTGAAAACATCGGCAAAAAATTGGTGGAAAAATCTACAAAATTTCTATTCCAAGTACAAAATAGAGAAAATGACGAGACACAATGCTTTAACCCTAGAAGGACGCGGACGGTCCTTGTGAAAATCATCATTTCTAAAACCGTGGGAACAATTGGTATTAAAAAATTCAAAAGAACTCATTTGAAGTCAAAGTACTGTAGAAGATCTCTCCTATCTACACAAAATTTCAAGGATGAATAATTGCACTTGTGTCCCACACGGAAATGTACTTTGTCATCCATCGGACACTAAATGGCGTCTTTCCTAGGTTAAATAACACTTCAAATTGGCGCTAAAGAAAATTAGCCAATAAAACTCCAAAAGTTTCCCCAACATTGCCTTTCCGCAACWGTCGCGTCTCCATTTCCGTTTGGGGTGGAGCTGCACTCAGATACTTGCAACATTTGGTCGCGAGACGTTAGGTACCCCTTGGAGCAAAAGGGGGGCCGCCGTGGCAATGGGCCTCTTCATCAATCTACGCAACTACAAAGCTTTTTGTTGCATTAATGAAGAGAAGTTACATACTACACATTGTATCATCATGTCAATTGAAAACTCATACTCAATTGATAGAAATATGAGTGTATTGCATACAATGCTGAAGTCAAAACTCTAACACAGGTAATGTAACGACAGTAACATTGACGAATTGAGTTCATTCAAAAAYTGATACAAACATTGTGATCGATTATACTCGAGAAGAGACTATTCACATAATTATATGTAAATATTTGCGGGTGCTTCTTCTATCTTCATTGAAAGAGTTTTTGGTATCAGCGTAAAAATACTTAAAAGGGTCGGGTGATTTTCAGTTTCAAGTTCTGATTGGCAGTATGTTGTGGGCATATTTCCAGTTTTGTCACAACATTCTCGAAGAAATGCCTCACAGTTATTGAAAATTGAAGCTATAATCTTTCAGTGCACAATCTTGAACTTACTCATCTTSGTGCGAGGTACCAAAAGAAGATCTAGCCAGTGATTTCTCAATACACCTTAGCTGTAAATGATCATAACATTCTTGAAGAGATGCCTTGGTGCACTTTTGGATATGGAATTTATAGTAATTCTTTTTTGTCGCACAATCTTGAGGTCTATTAAATACTAAGTACAAGAGTCTTGAAGACAAACATTGGGTACTCAGTGCGTCATCTATACTCTTTACATTGCACRTCAAATGTTGGAGTAACAATGAACTAAGGTAGACTGCTTTTAAAGCAACCGTCTCCTTGAAACCGACCCTATAAATAGCTGTAGAATGGATATGAGGTGATCCTTAAATGAACCATATTCACCATTGAGTGAATCAAGAAAAAATTCTTTTCTATTGCAAGAGCCAATCATTATGGTCTTTCATTTCTTCCCATCTCTTTACAAGTTGCTAAGTGGACAGATTTTGGAAGACCTATGGTCACAAAGAGGTGCCTATGCCCCAAATCTTTGAAAATTCATATGTAATTCAAAAATGATTGGAAAAATATGAAACCACTTGTGCTAAGTTCCACATACTTTTTTCTTTCTCTGAAAAATGAGCTAAAAATATTGTTGGACACTGAAACCTACGAAAAAAGCGGACCAATCCTTAAATGGTCGCTTTAAGAGCAGTCTACCTTAGAGCAACCCCACTAGTGAGTTCCCTAACCGTAAAAATTTAGGGAGAGGACCTCAAATATAGATAGGGATACGGAACCTTCACCGCACCAAGCTTTTTCAAGTTCTGTATCCCTAAATTTTACAGAACTCTCGAAAAGATGCGCCCCACTTCTATATTGCCAGCCTCGTTTGCAGGATTAGTCAGGTCTCATCTGTATATGAGGTCTCAAAAGAAAGTAGGGAAAGGGATATGGAAGACCTGGTGGGGATGCTCTTAATAGCAACAAAACTGATCGCATTCCGTGACGATATTGGGAGCTGAAGTGGGAGGACGAAGGCGGGAGGATGGGAAGACTTGGCGAAAGGAAGGGAGGTCGAGATGAAGGGAGGCCGGTAGGAAAGGAGGAAGGGAGGAACGGGAAGTGCCGCTGAGAGTTCTGCCGCGCTGCGGTGGGCAAGGCAGGGGAGGCGGGAGCCTGGACTAGGCAGGGCCCACTGCCACGGAGGCCCTCCTTTCGGTCCAAGGGGGTACTTGAGGTCTCGCCACTTGGCCAGATGCGGCAGCTAACTTTAATGGCCCATCGCTAAATATAAACCTCTCCAAATTCACCATCCAAATTCACCAGTGTTGCAGGCATGTACACTAGCTTCAAACCAGTTTCAAGGCTTCAAGGCTCCGAAGCGTCAAACGCAACCTCCACACAGAGCGCCTTTATTTTAGATCCCCAGAAGCTCCCGTTCCCATTCCCCAACCTCTGAGGAAACGTAGAAACTTTCACTAGCTSGTCACCTTCCCAAGCTGATCATGGAGCTAGTCATGTTCAATTGCCCGTGAATTTCGATCATGGATGCAATGTGAGCATCGGAGCATCGTGAGGTTATGAGCATTGTGAGCCTGTGAGCAGTCAACTGAACGCTGAAGCTCAGCAACGATGAAGCCGTCGAAGGATTCCACAGTGCGCAAGGTGATAGTGTCGTTGCTCGTGGCCGTCGTCATCCTCATTCCGCTCTCCATCGCGCTCAACCGACTGTCGCTCAGCACCGAAGGATTCAATTTCGCGGAGGTTTTCTCGGGGGGTCGCGCCGCCTCCCAGCCGGCCTCGGCTGCAGTGCCGCCAAGTGGGGACTCAGATTTCACGGATCTTGTCAATGAAGAGTTTCTAGAGGTGGCGGATCCCAGCTTGACGCTGCAGGATGGCACAGACGGCAGAAATACGAGCAGCATGGCACCAGCATCGTCCACTGGAAATCAAACAGAGACGCTTCAGGCCTCTGGGGATTCTTCTTCACGGGCTCCAGCATATCCACCGGCTGCGTCATCTCCACGGGATCCGTCATCTCCACGGGATCCATCATCTCCTATTGTGGTAGTGTCTTCTCCACCCACGTCTGACAATGATGCAAATGTTGATAATGTTCTCGAGAGCTCTTCCTCTTCTTCGACAGATTACACTCCGTCGTGGGACAGGAGCCAAGCGAAGCGTCAGCGCGTCTTCCAGCCCGCAAGCCTCCCKCACTACTCGTTCGTGAAGTTCAGCGCGTACCGTCAGTCTCTCCGCACGTTTATYGTCGCGGGAATCACGTCCTACGTTGCGCGAGCTTTCGACCGCGGCCGCATTGTGCACACATGCGAGTGGCACTCCCTCCTCAACGAAACCATCGCGGAGACCACTCCCGATCACATTTACTGGAAGTCGGACGAGAACGGCGGAACTTACAGCCCGACCACCATCAACTGCACCTTCGGGGCAGAAGTTGGCGCGGATGGGAAAGGTGGGTTACTTGTGCTGAGAATCTCGACTGGGTACGATCGGTGGGAGCGGAACTTGCCAGTCGTGGCGATGGAGGAGCATCCTGGGGAATTTGAGGTAGTCTTGACGCCACCCGAGAAGCTGCCGTTCAAATACGCGTTTTGCGGGGCGCCYATGCACGGGGCGGTGCGAGCCGACTGGGTGCTGGACTGGATGACGTACCACCATTTCCTTGCGAATGGGAGCGCGCATTTCTTCTTCTACAACTTGGGAGGGCTAAAGGATTCGGACAGACTGATATTTCAGAGGTTCACCGAGGCGGGGAAGCTGAGTGTCACTGATATTCTGGATCCCAACCTTGTYGCGGATTACCCGACTTGGTATTACCATCAAGTGCTGCTCATCAATGACTGTCTACACCGCTCAAGATTCGTGGCGCAGCGGGTTTTCTTCATCGATTACGACGAGTTCGTGCAGGTGGGGACGGATCTGGAACCTTCTATGGAATTGTGTCGGGTCTTGCGGGTTTTACATGCTGTCTGTTGAAGCTAGGTTTCCTACAAATACTTTTTGACATCAGGGAGTTGCAAACCTTTCGGCATGAACTTTGCGAATGTGGTTGATAAGTTCTACTACGGTCCAATGAACTATAAATGTTCGTAGAAATTTTGAGGATTCCATGGTATTCCCTGATGCAATTGTGCAAACAGCAACAAGAGAAATTAGCTACTTAACCCTCCAAGGACGCTGCAGCCAAAAAATGGCAGATACATGGCGGATGCTTTCCAAATTACTGTAGAAATGAAGAATGCACCCATTAGTCCAAAAATCAGATCATTTCTGGCAAAGCACCTTGGTGATAGGTCTTGTCCTTTCAGGATTAATGTAACAAAGAGATGATGAACATGATGCACAAGGTGAGGCTCAAATTTTCAGTCCAGTGCCATCACCGAAGAGGGCGAGATGGAAATGAAGCTCACGGTTGAGTTCTACTCCCAAATTGCCACTTGCTCATGTGCGTTCAAGCCAGTGATGAATTTTGAACTGTGCTCGTTGTTTTTGTTGCTGTGGTGATTAATTTTCGAATAGATTCCTGCTCCGGATACGCTATCTGAATTCATGGCGCGCCATGAGAAGGAGCCTTGGGTGAGCTTAGGGAGCATGTATGCCAACACGAAGGACTGTCGKGGCGTTGAGCCTGGAGAAGTGAAAGCGCCCTTGGAGCGCATGTTGTGGCGTCGGCCTGTCCCCGAGTGCCGCGTGAAACCGACCGCTACCACCATCCCCGACCCGTGGCTTTGCATAGGTCCTCTGGGCCGGCGAAAATTCGTCGCCAATCCTCGAGAGGTGCGTCCTCCCCTGTCCATTTTAGTGTCCGAGTTAGGGTTATCATCAGGTATGAAATAGTGATTATTTTAGACCYTGATGAATGGACAACGGAAGTTGAACAAGAGAATCAGTGTTGATGAATYCACCTRTTKAATTTTGCCTTTCCGAGTAATGGGTTTTCACAATTGTCAGACGAACGAATTCAACGAACATTCTTGAATTGCAACTTTATTACGGCAATAGAGTTATGAATTCAACAAATTTTGTTGATTGCWTTGAACTGACAAGAGCATCTTCAGTCCTGGCCCGGTGTGGAAGCACTGTAACTATATATCCCAGGCATGTTCACGCGGAATCTCTTTTAACGAGGCTAACCGCGGCCTCCGCATCTGAGCAACCCTTCAATCACTTTACCTGAAACCCTAAAGCACCTAACGTCCTACCTATGGACATTCACGTTGCTAACTAGTGTCGTAGACAGAGAGACATGATTAGTTGGAGTTTAGACATGATTAGTTGGAGCACACCTGATCGATTGGACGTCATACCCATGTCAAGTTGTGAACATGCATGGGAGTGCTACTCCGTCGAAGTGTATTGAGCGTCAGATCGAGTTTGCACTTGCGCATGTCCTGACACCTCTTCTATCCCTTCCTATTGCAGACTTTCGCCGCAGGCGTGCATTGGGTGACCATTCCCGAGACCGGACTGAACCTCCCGGCCAACGAGGCGCACATTTTGCATTACCGCAGTGCACCCATTCCGGAGCTCAAGCTGTGTGCCAACAACGTCACACAGGACTCGSAGGAGCAGGCGGTCTTGGATGACGGCTGGATTCGAGATGACTCGACCTCGAAGACCTACTCCGAGGCCAAATCCTTCCYCATCGGCTCAAGAGTCTAGAGAATCCTTCACATTTGACGTCATTCCGATCGAAGCCGCCGTTTCATTGAATCCCGAACTTTGAAGAGTCACTGCAATTTTTTTTCGTTTGATCCGGCCAACTTGGGCTCCAATTGAGCCGAACTTCTAAGAGTAGGTGTTATCACTTCTGACCAGACAACAGGAGATCGATCGAGTCGCTTCAATCACTGCATTGAATTTGGCAAAAACTTGGCARAACTTTGCCGGTAGTTGCAGCATGATTCCATCCAGGAGCACGTTTTTTCGTGATCTCTCTCTCATGAGGGTAGCAGGTCTCTCGTAGTCGACTGGCGATCTGTAGGTGGGAATTACGAAAGCAGCTGTGTACAATATTGACGGTACTGCCATTGGAAGCGTCCGTTTTTCTTTCTTATGTGAATTGGATTTCATTTTTGACGGCACTACCCTTTCAAACATTTAATAGATCCAGAAACATACAAATGTTGACAGTTTCTTAAAAGTTTCTGCGAACGCAGTTGCAGGATTGATGGATCATTGGCATTTGTGTGAATGGAATCTGGGTTTTCATTTAAATTTTTCATTTGTTTTGTGGAGACGAAGAGAATTCTCAATCATATTGTTACCAGGGCTTTTTTTTTTCATTTTTTACAAAGTGCCATAGTGGCAATATTAAATGTTATAGTGGTGCTCCAAATTACAACATTCATCCACAATTTGGCGATTTCATCTGATATTTTTTTTAAATTCAAAGATTTTTGGTGATTTCATCCAAGTTTTTTGACATTATTCTTGGCAATTTTTAGCCATATTATTTTTTCTAGTGCAATCTGGCACCAAAAAGCCAGAAAAAAAAAAGCCCTGATTGGTACCTGAAAGGACGTTTTTCATGTGTACTTCACGGGATTCAATCACACTCTCTGTACTTGCTTGGTAAATAGTTACTGCACCAGCCGCAACTCATCTTATTTCGAGTACAGGCAAAGCTTCCATCCCAAGAAAAATCAAGGAAAAGGTGTGCAATTTAACGGAGTGCAGAAATGAAACTATTTATAGGAATATTTGTTGACTTTGATGACTTCTAGAGTAACTTTCTTGGAATAAGGCAACCTAATTGTAAAGGCAACCTAATTTCAGTATTTAGTGTAGTTAATTTTGTTGTATCTATTCAAAGTACTTGAAGATGCGCTCCCAATGATAGACTGTCCATGTTCTTATATTATGAACTGGTACAAAGTTAGAAGCTTATTTGGAGGCGCAAATTCCGGAGGAGTGGATGGAAGATGCCCCAATTGTGTAAAAGATCGCAAAAAAAGAAACGCTGCCCATTGCTGAGAGTTGAGAACTTACTCTGCAAGCCACGTGATCCCACTAAGAAATGACTTAATTATTCAGGTCCGAACTGAATCCTCCAGAACCCCATTAACACTAGAATACTACAAATAGAAGACGGTGCTAAAATCACTACTCCATAATTAGTGTGCCCGGCACTACCGGTGGGTTCCAGTTGACAGCCAATGCGGAACAATAAAAAAATACTACAAAACATAGAAAATTTCCAATGTGGAAAAGCTCCTTATATCCACATGGGTTGGGACTCCTCCCACCACCCCATGTGGATATAAGGAGCTTTTCCACATTGGAAAGCTCAAGTAATTTGAGAACTCAATTCAAAAATTGAGAAGAAGTTCTCAAATATTTAAAATTTACTACATTGGTAAATC
This sequence comes from Pleurozium schreberi, assembly GCA_006891605.1. Taxonomy (NCBI): domain Eukaryota; kingdom Viridiplantae; phylum Streptophyta; class Bryopsida; order Hypnales; family Hylocomiaceae; genus Pleurozium; species Pleurozium schreberi. Next base: position 282,821 of record VACF01002150.1, on the reverse strand, counting down.
AATTTTAAATAAATAAAAAACCAACCCGACAGTTTGAATTTTTTGGAGGGTGTGCCTATCCCTCTTCACCGTTTTCATTCACAGTTTTGTTGTAGGGCAGTCATCCTCCACACAGGCCGGCTAGGTAAAAATAGCACGCCAAGCACTGAATTCTGCGTCCCAATTCTGCGTCCCAATTCTGCGTCAGCTGTGGGGATGCTCTAACCGATTAAAAAAAAAATTCTTGACATGCTATGGAGTAGTAAAAAAAATTCTTGACATGCAAGGCAAAGCAAATATTTTTGGAGGTACAGCGGTATAAATGATGGGGATTGCAAAAACTTTGGTAAATTTATCGCGTGAATTGAAATTACTACAAATTTAATAAGGTATAAAGTGCTATGGACCTGTCTACACTCTTTTGATCCGATAATTCAAGAACTACTTTCCGGCTCATTACTTCCTACTTTCTTGCTAACTGCTTTGGGACATATGTCATGAACTTATTAGTTCCAACCTTGAAAAAGAAAAAAACATATATTCCAAGCTTCTGTTGGAAATTTGTACCAACTTTGGTTGAAAATAATTGGATTCTACAGGTTGGGTTTGGGGTGCCAGTCARGATTGGGTGCCTTCACTTTAACCCTTAACCCCTAAAAGCCCAAGGGGTTTGGACAAAACACAAATGTGTTATAAAATACACATTCTATAACTTTTTTGAAGTTTGCATGATAGAAGTTTATGTGAAGCACAAAAAATAGAAGATATCCGTACGGTCAAAATTATAAAATTATTTTCATATTCTCTTCAAATGAATTTTGAAGATATAACCTCAAAAATTCACCAAAAATACAATTTCTATCCTTAACACTTGAATTTTTGTTTATTGGTCAAAATAGTGGTTTCTATCAAATTGTAAAAAAATGCATACGATCTGGTCATAAAAATTTCAATTTGTTCCTCAAATAGTAAGTTTTTCAACACTAGAAAATTCTAAACACATTGTGCTATTTCTCTTATAATTTTTTTTTACCGTAGCGATCTTAGTTTTGAATATAAATACTAAAAGACAACCCAATATTTTCAAGGGAAAAAAAAAAAAATTCAAAAAAAAGTTTTTTTCTGCCCAAAAATTCTGCCCGAAGTCGGGCAGTGACCAAAAAATGGTTGTTTGAGCGCTTAGGGGTTAAAGACCACAGCAAGCCCCTCGGGCTTGCTTTGCATAGAATAATGGGATTTGTTGGAGTTTGCGTCAGTGGTTTTTGTTGAAAATTGTCTCATTTTCTCTCTCGACCCAAGAGGCATAGAATGAAGATTGAGTCCATTGGAATCATGATCATTGCTTCGAGTGCAATCTTCATCGACTTGTGCAGAGGAAGAGGCAGTTCTTTTCGAACATTGCCGGGGGGAGATTAGAGTGATTCTACTTCTAGTCCACTAGCAAATGAAGCATTTGGTACTCCTACTGTAGTTTCTGTTACTTAAGTACGGAGTACCATACATGAAGGTTAGATTTGACAGAGAAGTGTGGAAATGGAATTTCCACATCAGATTTTGACAATTGCACGTCACCTTACACTAATTACACTAGATGCCATGCAACCCGTTTTTAATTTTAGAAACAACATAATTTATGTGAATCTCACCTTCATGTAGGGTAGTTTAAAAATGAAAAGTATATTTAATCTTAGCAACCTAATGTTCACGCCAACCTAAATCTACCATTGGAATTTTTCATATTCCTTCTATCTTGGAAGAATGAGTCCATGACCACTAAKTTCAAACCTCACTTTCCATCACTGTGTTGGCTAATATTTTGTAGCTAGACAAGAATGAAAAAATTAATATTTTTTTTCAAAGATGAAGTCATATGTCTACTACAATTCTTAAATTTTCAATTTGAGGGAGAGGGAGGAAATTTGGAATCCACCATTAGAACATTTTAAAAAATGAAGAAATTTCATATCAAATACTAAATATACTCAAAAAAACCCAATTTTTTGCCATAAACGTATATTGTGGTATATGTCATCATCCTATAAACCAAAGTTATTGTGTCACTTTTAAATTAAAAAATCAGCAAACCATGGTCATAGGCCTAAAATTCACATTGCTATATAATAAATTTTCAAAATTTCAATTGAAGTGGAAATTGCATTTGAAAACTTCATTTCATGAGTTGTACTCAGATTCACTAAAAATCATTTTGATGGCCAAAATTCTCATAAAGAGTAAGTAACAAGAAATGGCCAAAGTACACAAGGTATGTGATTTGTGGATTAAACTTCTTCTTTAGAAAAGTTGATAATATTATAATGATGAATTTTGCAATACTATTTAATGATAATGTATATAAGCAACTTCCAAAAAATAAATTGGATGAAATGTGTTTATTTTCCATCCTACAATCTTAGATGAAGTCATCCATTGGACTCTTAGTATTCAAAGCATCCTTCTACCTAGGGTTAAGAAAGATTATGGTCAAGTATAAATACAATTCAATATAGGATATTAATTTGACATTTTTCTTTGATTTTTGGATGCCAATCTCCTCTAACTTTTGGATGTTTATAATGCCACCCTCTAAAATTTTGGAGTGCATAACCCCTAAAGTTCCAAAGGCCACTTTTGGGGTCAAAAACCACTCAAAACTACCAAAATTGTTGTAGTCACTAATAGAAACAATAAAATAATTTTTTAGAATCTGACTGCAGGATCTTATATTGAACTTGTCTCAGATCATGTTGTAAAATTTTTGTGATGTTTGACCGTACAGATTGAAAGATATTAGCATTCAAAGTGGAAGAGAAAGTTTTTTTCATGAAGATGTTCTAATTGCCCGCAAAATAAGAAGCTCCATAACTTTCACATCACTAATCCAAATGGAATTAATCAAAGCTTCACATTTAGACAAAAAAAAACAATCTATGAGGAAAAAAATGTTAAATTTTTTTTCATTTTTTTGTGGATTTTTTTTGTTGCCCGCTCTCCCCCATTTTGAGGTTATTGTGGCATAACTTTTGCCTTCACGCACCGATTGAAACAAAAATTATATTTTCAAAGAGATAATAAGTTTATCTATTTCATGAAAAAGTTTCAAAAAGTTTCGCCAAAAATTGAGCTCAAAGAAACCTGCCCAAAATCCATTTTGTCCTCTATAGGGACAACGGGACTTTAGGGGTCAGGGGCTTAAGTGTCACCTTCTAAAAAGGTTGGGTGTCAAAAGCCCAAGTAGGTTCACTTTCAAAACAAAACAAACAAAAACTCATTGTGCTATACAAATCAAAGAAATCACAAAAATATCCTAGTTAGTAAATTAAACAATTCATTTATTTGTTGATTTTCACTCAACATAGATAAGTCTAGTTCACACCAAATCAAAAAGTGAAGGGGCCAAAGTTTTGAATGTTTTAATTGCTTGCAATCAAGAAGTTCTTGAAGAATGGTTTTATACCATGAAATGTAAGGATTCAAGTCTTCAAAAAGGCCAATAATGTGGAGTGTACTTTTTTCTTATATGACAACCGAAGTCCTCAAATTCTAACTTCAAAGAGGTGTGTCTTGACTAAAATTCTAAACACCAAGAATAGCACTAAACGCCAAGAATTTTGATATTTTCTTAAAATATATTTTGCCTTTTCATGTCTTTTTGGAAATTTACACCAATCCAAAGTTCATGACTTCTAATGGAGGATTTCTCAATGGCAAACAATGGAGAGACTTCTCAAAATATGGGCCCCCTTATTTTGTGATGTAATTAAACCTATCCTAGGTAGCAAAAATCGATAAATAAAAAAACACTCTAATTGTGATGGCTCTTCGTAGGTAAGTAGCTAACCGCTTTATCCATTCATCTTCAAAGTCTATTAACCTTATTTGAAATTTTGCCATTGCATTCTTAGTCTCAAATTCTCAAGCATCAAATGACATTGTAAAGATAAATAGTGGCGCCTAAACTATCTAATGTTGGAATTCCTTTAAGTGCTTTGCAAATGTAGTTATCAAATTGCTTTTTGAATGGACTTTAGGTTGACCTACCTTGTATCTCTATATTTTGTATGTTAATTCACTTATTATTAGTCGCCATAGCTAGTCGCCATAGCTAGTCGCCATAGCTAGTCGCCATAGCTAGTCGCCAGTTCCGTCGCCACAAGAACTTTCCTCACCATCCATCGTCTGTTAAGTTACTTGGGTGCTGGGAAGTCAATGTCTGTGCTTCGTTGCACTAATGTTTAGAATTTGTATGCTTTTCCGTCGCAGCATACATGTTAAGTTATGAACAAGCAAATCGATCAACAACACGCTCTGGAGTTCCTTGGTACTGATCGGCTGGTGAGTTGTACATTCTATTCTAATTCCTCAGCCCTTGGTAGTTTACATCGTCTATACAATGATTATGACGTGCCACTTTTCTGGTTTATTGGAATTCAATTGTAGATTTGGGCCCAGACGCAGTCTATGCAGATTTTTTCGTTAGTGACGATCATAGCGAAATTTGAGGTTGTAGGGTTTCAATTTGAGTGTGTAGTAGTATGCCAGCTGGAGGGGACGCGAGCCGATCTGGCTGCGATTTTTGTGTTGTGGGTTGAAATCAGAGATCGTCGATTTTTCGGTTGTTTGGACAATTGATCAATTTGCTTAAACCCTAAAGACTGAGGAGGCCTTCAGGGTGTATGTGCTTATGTGGTGTTTTTTTGGTGTCTACTATCCTGCGAGTGAGTCATGGCAAACCAATGAAGAGATTTCATTGTCAGAATAATTAAGAAAATGTAGATTGAATGAAGAGTATCATGTTTTTTTTTGTGTTAATACTACGTTACTACCCATCATGTATAAATACAAAAATTAGGAATGTGAAAAATGTAAAGCAGTTCTTCAGTCTCATATTTGTCCGTTTTCCAAGTCAGCTCTGCTTTCGGAGCATACTTTGAAACCTAATTTTGGACTGTGGCGTTGGCGTTGCCATTGAAAGGACAGATTGAATTGCAATGGAGAACAGTGCGAATGAAWGCATTGAGTTGCTTGTATGCTTGGACGCCTTGTCGCCCTATTCATTCTTTGGTCTCGTTGTACTCTTGAGGTGAGTGGAAATAACATGGGATGAAGAGCTTTCCTGTTGTGTCATGGTCCTGCTTCTGTTGATCTAATTAATTAGGTCATGTGAGTACTAGTCTTTGTCCAATTTTGTTTCATTTTTTACCAGCAAATGCAGTGTTCTCCAGTGATCCTGTTGATGTAAAATTTGGCCCGATTTGCAGTGTAGTTTTCACAATATGATCAATCGAATTGTTAAAAACCATGAATCCTTGATCATTCTGTTAGGTTTAACGTTCTGATTAGTATGTGTTGGATATTCAACAGATACCAAGAGAGATGGAACCTACATTTGAAATTGCTTCCGGCTCTTCTCGGTGCAGTGCAGAAAGCCACGGGTAACAAGCCGCCTGGAAGTCTCCCTACAAAAGGTGAGGCCTGTTTCTTAAATTTTTTGGAGCAAACGCGAAGAGTGATGCCCATATCTTGTTCTGCCTGCAGACCATTCCTGAAAATTGATTTACCCCATGACCCAGTCTAATACTAGAAAGACTACATTGGAAGCTAAAAGTTGATTATGGTAACTTACAAAACATATTTTCAATTAAAAATTAATGCAGGGTATGACTTCTTCGTTCCATTGGTCCATTTTTTTCCTTTCCTTAGAGGCTTCCTAACTGTATATCTTTTAGATTYGAAAGCAGCCACTTTCGGTCATTGGGGCACTTGGGGGTTAATCGTTTTATTTGAAGACAAATGCAGTGTGTAAGAGTCTCTATTTGTTCACCATTCCATATCTGCGGGCTTCTTACTTCTGCGCAGACTTAGAAAAGCATCTCTGTATTTGTGCAAATATGTGAATCAACCTTCTAAAAAGTTGGTCTCCTTGAGCTCTGCAGCGCGGTGGGGGCACGARGATTTGAAACGAAATGCTCGATTTATGGATGTTCCATTCCGAGGGGTTCCTAAAGGGTTTGGRGAGTATCTTAATTCCATGCGTTGYCAACGCGTCCTTACAGCTATTGCTGAATCTAAGGTTAGTCCATTCTCCTCTTGGTTCCCTGTAAACTGCATTTTTTGCAAATTACAAGAAGTTTAGAGGGCATACCTCCAACTGTATAATAGAATCCAAATTATGTTATCCCTAATTGCCCAAGCTATGAATAGATATTCCATTTTGGAAGTCAATTATAATATTGTTCAATGCACATTTTTATCTCCCAAGCACGCAGGGCAATGATTTCTTTTTCTTTCTATCGACACATTTGTTACCTCCCTTGATGCTTTCAAGTGACATATTTCAACTTTTATAGATATGGAGGGGGTCGCTTTTGGCCATTTGGGCAGCTACGGGCTGTTTCATATTATATGAGATGTCCCATGTCTGAGTTGAAACTCTTGGTTGTTGATTGTACTAATAAATCTAGCGATGCTATTGCAGATGTTTAATGCAATTCTTAAATGACCGCTATGATTGTCAAGTTGGTTGAGTCTACGAACAAGGGATTGAGTAAATGTAAGCATGACAACCGTCGACATGATTCAGASTCATCAAGTGGTTGCKTGGGCCTTGAGCAGGGGTACGATTCCAAAGAGCTCGCAGCTGCATTCATGGCTTTCTTTCAWGCCATCTTTGGAGTGGGGATGAACAGCGAAGTTGACGTCGCCGATTCCAAGTTTCTGCGCACKTGCTGCGTATCTGCAGGTTTTTCKGAAGCAGAGGCTGAGCAGTTTGTCCTTTCTACTGAGGATGAAACTATCAAAGCACGACTGAAGGTATTTTTACAAACCCCCTATTCACAATGCTGTTCGGTAGCATTTCTCCATGCCCTTGTAAGTCTAGTGTCGCTTACTGGACGCGTACTGGGAATGCGTCTATCACTTTGCAGTCTACACTTCTATAACCTGTGATCAACGCCATTTCTTATATGAATATAGTWTTTCTGCTAAATTGAATTAGTGTAACGAGCTAGATCCATGACCCACTTCAAAAAGATTTCCGTTCAGATTGCCTATTAGGCTAAGAAATATTATTATGCCACCCTATATCCAAAATGGGGTTTTTGAAGTGACCCAAAAAAATCAGGAAATGTCAATATAAAATATTTCAAATTTTCTTTCTAATAGAAAGTATTTTTGTCTGCATGGGAAGATTTGATTCATTCTATTTGGTTGTGTGATGCCTTATTTATATGCACAATCTTGTTTTGGGACAACCTAAGCATCTTCACAAAAAGTTAACTTATAGAATTCGTTTTTAAACTCAATTATCACAATTTAAAAATAAGTAAAAATTTGACAAGGTTTAGTTTGCTTTCAAGGACAATCTCACTATAATTGGGACTATTGTGTTTCAATTCTATTTTAACCTATCAACAATTTAATTTTGCCTTTCAATCTCATAACAAGTTTTCAAAGAATGAAAATAAAGTGTTTTCTAATTGATTCTTTTTCCCCTAGACTTTCAACGTAATTTTTCAATATAATTCTTTTTATTTCATTATTGGTCATGCAAAAAAATTTAAGCTATGGAGATTTGTAGCTTTAAAAATCTATTTGGGCATGGTAAAAATCAAACAATTTTCTTTACTCAAATATCTTTCAATCCACGCCATCAAAGTTTTTGAAATTTCTTTAACACATTCTTATGCTAGTCTTGTAAAAGATTCTATGATTAGTTATGCAAAAAGAAACAATTTATAAAGTTTATTGCTTTTTGCATCAGAAATGGCAATTTTGAATGGAAATTGATGAAGATAAGGCCTTGGGAACTTTATAAGGGATTAATTAGATTGGGAAAAAAATACAAGAGCTCGCAAGTTATGATTTCACCATTCAGTTTCTAAAATAAAAATTTGAATAAGATATATGCATCTAGAAATTGACCTTTATATGATTGTATACTTCTTGAAACATTTTTCCCTTTATTTGTCTAATTCTATGTGTTCTAGAATTCTATCTATTTTGAATTTTTTTAGTGTACATGTAACTTATGTAAGAATAATTATCTTAAAAAGCACCAACAATTTGATCATTTTTAGACATATTGGAATCCATTAAAAGTGTTGTTGCCTGGAATTTTAAAGGGGTTTATAAAAAACATTCAATTGCTCTTTGATTGATTACATATCACACATACATTGCTTAGATTCCAAGTTTGAAGCAAGACCTTCATAATATCAATCAATAATAAGGTCTTAAGATAGCAAATTCTAAAAAGTGGATGAAATTTGGTTTATGCGCCTATTTTTAGAAGATATTGTTTTTTTGCCATTTTTGGAATTATTCTCTAATTTCTATCCAAATAAATTAGGAGATGATTCCTAAAGTTTTTTGATGTTTTTATGTGCAAAAACACTTCAAAATTATACTTGTCTCCAAAGCTAGGCTCAAATCTTCATCTATGTTTATATTTTAGCAACTGCAACCACAAGATCCATTTGTTAACTTGTTCAAGTAGTACATCCTCTTCAAACTTTAGAGTGAATATCTCTACCGATTGTAATTTCAACAAGGAGAAACTTCAAAGTGTGCCCTTTTTCTGCTCCGTTTGAACCATACTTTGGCCTAGGGTTTAGAGCTAAAATTATGTCTTGAGACAACAATTTTCCATAATAATCATCACTAAACCAATTTGAATATGATCTATGATTCATATTCAATTTGATTAAAATCGGATTCATTTTTTACATCATAGAGTTCACTATTGTCTTTTAAAAAAAAATTCCTAGCCTTTTCAAGTGGTGAATTTTTGTCTTTCAACATTTTTAGAAACAAAAGAGTATATCTTATAACTTATGTATTTTAGTCAATATGTTGGAAAATGGGTTGATAGTATATGTAAAAAATTTTAATTAAATTTTTTCATACTAATCTTAAAAAATTATAAAATAGAAGGTTGTATTGAATGAAAGAAAAAACTAAATTGCTAAAAACTTTTACAAGAAATTGAAAATTGTTATTTCCAATGGTGAGAATGCTTTTGTAAAAAATTGATATATTTTAATTCAAATTTGGAAATTTTCAAGATAGAGTTTTGAAAATGACTTAATATATTTTTCCTACCTTTATTGCTTGCCAAAAAGGAGGCCAAATAAAACTCCTCATGAATTGTCACTTCATTATCTGGAATTGAATGTTTCCAATGTTTTCTAAATAGGGATTAATCCCTACAATTCAAAAAATTAATAAATGTTTTCCTTAAATATATTTTTAGCTTATTTACTTTGACATTGAAATTGAAAAAATCCTTCTAGAACTCTTCCGTTGCAAGTATTTATTGGAATGCAATGAAAAGAAGCTTCACACGTATCATTAGGAATCATTGAGCCATTCCCAACAAACACTTTTTGATTCTTTATAGGGTTTACTTCTTAATTAATGAAAGCATCAAGGATGGAATTTGCCATCTAAGTCCATGAGGCTTAGATAGTTGAGCCATTCCCAATAGACACTTCATTTATGATGGTCTTTTAGACTGAAGTTATCCTTCTATAAGATGCCTCCAAATTGAGGTAAACCAATTGTTGACAAGCGAACCACCCATGACAAGCACCATGGATTACGGAATGATCCATTAGATTCTTACATCAATTCATGATAGAATTTTTATGATAAATGAGAATAGGACTACATTAGGTTGGTTAAGGGCCAAAAGCAAAGCCTTAGGTGATCATGGTGATGGAGTTATAATTAATTAGTGATTATTTAAGGAACTTCTATTTTTTCAATGTAAATTCATCACAAGAAGAGATTTCTTAAATTTCTTCATGTCTTTGTCCTTGTTAACCTTAAACAACGTTGCGGTCATTTTCCGGTCGAAGAATGAGCAAGCATCTTTCTATGTACGATAGAATTGCAAGTATTCATCCTTGGAATTTTGTGTGAAAAGGGGAGATCTTCTATAGTACTTTGACTTCCAATGCTTACTTTTGGAAATTTTTAAACCAATTATTTTCATGGTATTAGAATTCATGATTTCCACGGTGACCCGAGTGGTTTTTAAGGGTTGAGAAATATAATTGTAACTGCTATAGGTGATAGGCATCATGACCATTATGGCAACAATTTTTTATTGGTTTGGGAGGCTAGTCAAGAGACTAACTTTTGGGCCCATTGAGTCACACACTTCAAAAATTCATAACCAACTCATACTTTGTCAAAAAATGAAAACTTCAATTGCTCTCTTCATTTCTCTTCATTTCTCACATTTGTCTTTGTAAGGGGGGGMTGTGATTTTGTTTTGCTAAGGTACAAGGCTCTAAAATGGAGCGGGCATTTAGAACCGCCCATGTAGACTCTCTTGACATGGTCTTTAAATGGACCTTCTATAGTCATTGAATGGATTGATTAAAAAAACATTGTTTATTGCAAGAGCCAATCATTCTCTTTGCTTTCCCCATTTCTCTCTAGAAGTTGCAAGTGAACAGTTTATGGAAGACCTAGGGTCATAAAATAGGGACCTACAACTACTCTTGTTTGAAAATTCATAAGTAATTCATAAATGCTTCAAAAAATATGAAACGACTTGTGTTACAATCATAATCAAATTCTCTTTGTTTGAAAAATAAGATAAAGAATATCTCCATCAAAGAAAATATATGAAAAAGGCGGTTTTGCCCTTAGATGCTCCATTTATGGACCTCCTACCTTACTGGCATTTTTTTTTTTGTGCTTATATTACAGTAGACTCCTGTCATAGGCTGGTTTACCTTTAGCCCGCTTGATTTCCTCCCTCCTGCAGGCCAGCCATGCCCAAATCAATCTCCGGCCTGCTGGGATTGCCGTCGCCCCCAAGTTGATTTGGACGGTTTTGGGAGTCGTTACTTGCTTCCTTCCCTTCCGTGAGTTCCGTCCGTCCGTCCGTCCGTCCGTCCGTCCCTCCCTCCCTCCCTGACAGCCGCATGCATGCAGTGACTCCGTCCGTCCACTACAGGAAGGGATGCCTGACATGATTGACTATTGTCTTTGCCGGTAATTATACGACGGTTATTGGATACTTACAGGAGACTTACAGGAGACTTACAGGAGACTTACAGGAGTCTTACAGGAGACTTATTACAGTAGACTCCGTCCGTCCGTCCGTCCACATACAGTAGAGTACAAATGTACAACCATCATATATACAGTACTTCAGCTCCATTCATACAGTGTTAGTATTGATTTCTCGATGACAGAGTAGGCAGACAGACAGACAGCACGTCGACGTATAGAAGAAACATAAATAATACGTTACTGACTACTGTAGCTGCGAGCTCCAGTGGAAGAGAGAGGCCGGCCGGCGTCGGTCGAAGTCAGTTCTAACTTAACTGCCGTGAACTGACGAAACCTCCGTCCCATCCAATGGAACGTGGAGGTAGAATTATGGTTTCAGAAAGAACAATAACAACAACTTGGGGTTACCTTAAGGTAGGAGGTCCTGAAATGGAGCACGCTCTAAAACCAATCAGGCTCTGGAGGTACATTTTGCATTCTCCAATGTACAAGCAGTGTACATTTGAGGAGGTGGTCGTTTTTAGATAGAGCCCATTGAAAAGCACTATTTTGCAACTTCAAAAATTCATAACTAATTCCGCAAAGCTCCAAAAAATATGAAACGACTTGGATTAGATGCCAATTAGATTTTTCTTTCAAGGAAAATTTACTGAAAATTATTTCAAGCAGTTTCACCTTGCCAAAATTGAGCTTCAGCCCTGAGATGGGCGCTTTATGGACCTCCTGCCTCTGGTAAATTAACTGAAAAGTGTATAGCTCTGGCCGTCCTGTCATCCATCCATTCACGAATAACTCATTATTTACCTTAAATAGGATGCCCTTGCTCGGAACAACTACGACTGAAGCGTGCAAGCAGTCTGAGACTCTGAGCCAGGGTTAGTAGCCTACAGTACAAACTCACTTTCATTTACAGACATAAAATACACACACTTGAATTTCCAAAGAAATTTTAACTTTTATTTGTAATAATTTCTTTTTTTGGGTGTGTAGAGAACTAGAGATCATATTGGAACCCACCCATAAGGGAGATTGAGGCATCCAATGGCGTCCTTGTACCCAATGCCATCCGATTCTACAAAACATAATCATTTTCAGGCTATAGATGTAGGTAGGCAATACATGGCTTAATTATCTTGACCTAAAATAATAAGGAGTCTACAGTCTCGCTACATTTACCTTCTAGAATGAATGCATAACCTAGAAAGGGACGGCATTGGGTAAGTTACACGGACGCCATTGGGTGCCTCTCCCTTAGTTACCGAGACTTTGCATACTTTTTGAAACTACACTAAATGTTTTGGAACCCCGTGGCCACGGTAATTGCGTGTTTTTTGTCCAACAGTCAGTCCTTGGGAAATAATTGGAGATAAGCAGACTTTTGACTCTTTGAAGACTAGCAAGTAGCTAGCAAGCCAGCAAGCATCTTGTTTTGTTCTGACTGACATATTTCTGTCTTTGTTTGTTTTTAAAAAAGTTCTTCCAAAATACAACTAAAAAACTGCTCCGAGGCCAATTCCCAGATTGGTCCGTCCATGCATATAATATTTTTTAATTTTTAATTATTATCAATAGCCTGAATTCCAATATCACCGCCACATGCTGCCAGTGTTCAGTTTGCCTTTCCGTTCAGTCCGTGCCTGAAGTGGCGTGGCGTGGCTTTTTCACACTGTCTAAACTTCATCAGTGCCCCCAGTGGGTTGAGTGAGTCTGACTGACTGAGGGACCTGCAACCGCTGCCTAGAAAATGATTTAAGCTTTTATTTTATTTTATTTTATTTTGACACAAATGAAACAACGATCCAGGATGGACAGGATGGACAGCCAGTTGGAATTTTTCCTTTTTTTCCATCTCAAGGTACACTGAATAAGGTAGACTGCTCTTCAGGCGACCATGTAAGAGCTGATTGCGTTTTCAGGGAAGCTAAACTCCTTGAAACAATTTTCAGTAAATTTTCATAGGAAGAAATAAGGAATTGGCATCTAACCCATGTCGTTTCATATTTTTCGGACCTTCAAGGAATTAGTTACACATTTTTGAAGTTGTCATGCAGTGGTCACTAAAAGCGACCACCTCCTGAAATGTACATAGCTGCTACATTGAAGGAAGAAAAATGTACCTCTTTATCATGATTGCTTTTAGAGCATGGGCGCTTTCAGAACAGACTCCCTTAAATAGGGGGGTATTAAAGGGGCTTTATACTATCTAAATAGCTACCTTTGTTGTGCATCAAAAGTTATTGTACATCAATAGTTACTGAAGTGTCCAAATAATGTACATCATGTTTCAAACATCTATAGTTTTCTACAACAAGTCCCTTTAAGTGTTTGGTTCCCTTAAATCCCCTATTCAATGTAGATGGAATTTCAATTTTTTGTGATGAAGATATTCTCATCCGTAGGTTTCTAGAACATATTGAATGAAATGAAACGTCATATACTCATCTAAACATGTATATTTATACACCTCCATGTAGAGTATTATGACTATAGTTTTGGTGGTTTCCAGCAATTTCATAAATGGAAACATTGATTGCATAGACATAGGATGAGGGACATGACCCACAAGAAGACCCAAAAATCAATCTCATCAACAATTCCGACTTTGACAAATTTGAGAAATGCATTTTTGATTTCAACTCATCATGAAAATACACTCTGAAGTTGATAGAATTTGCAATTGACAATCCTAATGAGCCATTGTAATTCAAAGCTTTCAAATACACAAGTCAGAAAAAGAAGGTATTTGAGTCATTTGGTGAATAGTATCAAAGCATTGTGCATTTGTGCCCAATCTAGTGCCAATATGGGCCTTGAGAGCACCGTACATTCAAGTATACTTGTGCCATTACTACTTGTGAATAATTGTTTCCTAACCCACATATTGTTGTCAATCCACCTTTTACATTTCATTACATTACAACAAGTAAAAAGTGTCTGATCAATGACTTTCAAGATTACTATAAAAATGAAGAATGCATTTTTGGGTCTGAAAAAATGATTGTTTCTAGCTACCTACGTATAGTAGGTGATAGGTCTCGTCACTTCAAAATTAAGCTTGTTTTGATATGTGAGTTTTCTTCACGGTTTCTTCAATTTTTTTAATAGACAGTTTAATTTTTTCACAAAAAAATCTGAAAAATTACATGCATACAACATGTATACATTAAACATGTGMCTGTTTCATCTGGAGGATACAGGATACAGAGCAGAGGATTCCGTCTGAGGTTTGACTAATCTTACACGGTCATGGGCTCCTTCCTTTCACGGTTGAATTTGCACCCCCAGACTGACTGCATTACTTCAGTACACACAGCAAACGGTCGGTGTATTGGGACCAGGCTACGGTATTCCGTATGTAGAGCCTACTGTGGTCTTTAAATAGTGTAGGTAGTTTYTTATGCCAGGCCTGTCTGGGGGCACTTCTTCTGCCTCCTCAAGATGAATTCGTGTAATGCTCACAGACGGTGCAAATGTACTGAGTAAGAGGTGACCCTCAGCGCAATCAGCGCTGCCTCGCAGTCATAATTAAAATTTCATGAATCATGTCCCCAGGCTTTGCAGGCGGCCACTTCCAAGTGAAGCATCACTGATCCTTGGAATGATGTTAACTTAAGCTCAGTCCATCACTTCCATAAGTGCACCAAAGAATTGCAAGAGAGAATTCACACTAAGTAACTTCAGCCGCAGGAACATGAATGATGGCGCCTCCCGCCTCCTCCTSCTGCTGCTGCCCGCCATGGCATGGCCAATTTCCTGTAAAAAAAAGCAAAATTATGGCATGGACATCACTAGCTAGCTAGGTGGGTAGTGAACCTCGCGGCGCATGCCCTCACTGCAGTAGCTGAGTGCTCAGAAACCTGTCGAGATTGCACATTCTTGTGTTTCTCAAAAGCTGCCTCAATTCGGTTGGTGTCATAGTAGTCATAGTCTTTGTCAGTTGACATGGACTAAACTTCCAAAGCGGTCCAAGCTTGCCAGTCCTGTCGGGTGGAATGTTGAGGCGGAGCCGCTGATATATCCGRCCTCCGGGAATGATATATAATGAGTAGSAGATTTTSCGTTTCGGCAGTTCAGAGCGACTGATACCATATTCCGATCGATCGAGGAGCAGCTAGCTGCTGTAAGGGAGGATCGGGTCTCCAAAGATGGGAGCCGCTGTTTTGTTCTTGATGGCGCTTGCAAGCACGTTACCTGTGGCTCTCGGGGGCGACGATAGGAGCAGCAGCAGCAGCTTCATGGAGGCTAATGGGTACACGGATTGGACCCCCGGACATGCCACTTGGTATGGGGATCCATACGGAGAGGGTTCGAGCGGTACATTCCTTACTAACTTCTCTGCAGTCATCAGGCACCATTTCTTGAACTGRATCAGATGTTTCTTGCTGCTGCTTCATTGCCTCCCTGAATCAATGAGAATGTACTACTTCCACAATTCACTCGGGATCTTACCAATGCTGCTCACTGTTAACTCGGAGATTTTACTTTATGTACATTAGATAACTCTGAGGAGTTAGAGACAGTTGTCCTTCTTATAGAAGAAATCGAAGCGACTTCTTCATTTGAGCTTCTTGAACTTGTACTTTGGATTCCAGTCAAAGAGGTCTATATGATGTTTATAGAGGCGAGAGTCAAGTACAGAACATGATGCCAGAAATGAACAAACGGGTAAGGCATTAGATGCATACCTGAATACCTGGACACGAAACATTGCTGTCCAGATTTTCTTTCAGGCTTTTCTTTCACGAAACTTTGGTGGTCTCTTGATAGCTGCTCTTCTTGATTGTTGATGAACGGGCGTGTTACAATAACTTGCGTTCGTAATGCAYGTAACCCACATTGGGAATGCTCGCAATCAATGCAGGTGGAGCTTGTGGTTACACCGAGCTCGCAGGAACTCCCTACGGTTTAAGTGTGGCAGCCGGAAGTGCTATCATCTTCCAGAACGGTCAGGGCTGCGGTGAATGTTACGACGTAAGTGCAGTCTGGACATTCCATCGCCACACAACGCCTAAGGTCACACGCGTTGTCAAGTCCAGTAGCAAAGAAGCTGATTAGTTTTCTGTCAATGGCCGCAGGTGAAATGCTCACATTCATCCTGCAAACAGGAACCCACCAGAGTCGTCATCACCGACTCCTGTCCAGGTTTGTGTAGTTGTACTCCCAATAKTTATTCTCCGGCCRTTGCTGATATTCAGTATTTCAAAATCACCAAGTTAGTCTCGCGAGTTCAGTTTTTGCAAACACTAAAGATTTGTCCCTGTCAATATTGCAGGAGGAACATACTGCAGCACAGGGGAACCAGCATTTGATCTCAGTGGTATGGCTATGACGAATATGGCTCTTCCTGGAAGGGATCACGAGCTGCGCAATCTGGGCTTGTATGAGATCCAATATAAAAGAGTGCCGTGCTATTATCCAAACCAGAACATCGCATTTAAAGTTGACCCTGGGTCCACCCCGTATTGGTTGTCGTTTACCATCAAATACCAAGGAGGGCCAGGGGACATTGAAAGCGTCGAAGTTCGTCAGGTAACAAGAATTAGCTCTCTTTTTAACCCATTCTCTGTGACTTCTGTCCTGTGTCATTCGTTCAACAAAACATTTAGTTTCAACTAGGYACCTAAGAAGCTCCTACGGTGCATGCTTGCAGGCTGGAAGCTCTACGTTTCAACCAATGCAACACAACTGGTATGGTTACTGAGAAACCCTTCTGCATTATTGATGGTCTCCGCTTCATGCTTGGTTGCTATTTTCGAGTTTCCGGTTATAACTATGTACCACTAATAACCGATATTTCCATGGCAGGGGCGCTAATTACATGTTGATCTGCTACTCCGGGCAGCCATTTAAAGGACCTTATGACGTGAAGATTACATCCAAATTRAATGGACATGCCGTTATTGCTCAGCAAGCAATTCCTAAATACTTTCAACCAGGAGCTTTATACGAGTCCAACGTGCAGCTTGCGTATTAGATCGTGTTACTTAAAGAGTGCTTTCATGGCCGACTCAGTAAACTATGTACTGTAGTATAGAGAAGGGTTTCACTTAACGAGGTCAGTGATCGGTATTATCTGCCATCCTCCGCCTCATAGTAGTAGGTATTATCATATCTTAGGACTTCGCAGCTTCAAGCTGCATCAGGTGTGCCCTTGATGGCTAACACCTGGACAAGTCCTAATGGTGCGCGACTAATCTGTAATAGCTACTGTAGCTAGTGCTCTCTTCCCTTCTTCATAAAGAAACAGCCCCCTGGCGTTCAGAAGGGAAWGAGTTGTAAGTTTATATGTTCTATAAAAAGACGCATTCAACCAGCAGGTGAAATTGGACCATCATCTGGGTGAAGGTGAAAATTCAAATTAACCTATAAGGACTACAATCATCAGATACTCGTATTATCTATGGAGAGCGTGCACCGTAGAAGACATGAGAGTTGCCTCCAGGCATGTTTGTCTTCTTCTCGTAGCTTTTGGTACCGTCCTTTTCATGATAAATTCTCAAGAATGTTAGTTTTCTATCATTGAACCCACTGCATGAATCATTTGTTTACTGATTCCTAGAAACTGCAACAAGATTCGTTATCAAATGTATTATTTAAATGCATTGCAAACAATTTTATGAGGGTTCAGAGTATTGACTAAAAATGATCATACATAAGATCTGATATTTAGGTGAAGATCATTCTTATGGTCAATATGTGACTGCTCCTTGTTCACGATTTTAGGGGATTGCAAGATTTTTGGATACCGCTGGAATTGCCGTTGAATGTTGRAACCATCTTCATTGAGGGTTCCAATCCGATCCTTAGAGTAGCGTATAACGCCCAAAATCTGCTATCTCTATACAATCGATCAGTTGCGCTCTGTTTTTTAACAGAAAACCAAATACAACGGTCCAATCAAACTATGGCTTCTGCAAACACACGGAGATTACCTTTATATACCTAACGGCGATATCAGCAGGTTTCCCGGATGCTTTTGAACTAAAAGCGGGAGAATTAGGGCAAACCGGGAAACAGAGGAAGGCTTGCGAATGAGCGATGAATGCTCCACAGACTACTTACCTCAGTGGTATGCTAACAAAAACAATAGACAGACAAGATCTGAAGCATCTGAAGCGTCGTGATCAGTTTTCAAGCTAGGCTGCAACCCACCGGCCGGAGCAATGCGATTCATGCTGTCCGCAGCAGGGCCAGATTACAGACCTACAATACCACGTTGAGATCAATGCAAGGAATCTGTCCGAACCCACAAAGCTCCTAGTACTCGTGTATCCTTATTAAGATCCAAAGCTTCGCAGAACATGGAATTGTAGATYTAAGAGCTACYCCASATGCGAAGGAGCTTCTGGACGCAAWTKATCACGGACCACACGTACTCGCAAAACAGTCTCCACCACATACACACATACCCATCAACGCATTTATGCAAGCTGCTGCGATCGAAGCCATTGTATACAAGATACTAGTTCGTACTGCACTGAATTAGTTCCTATCAATTAGTGAAGGTGAGGGGTCGTCACAAAATGTAATTTTCGTGTCAATTGATCAAATACAGTATAATTTCAACTTGCACTAATTCAAAGTAGGGTGACGAAATTTGGTAAATTGGAGTCACACGCACTAATTAGCACTGTTAGGACAAATCAGTGTAGTAGATGAGCAGGCGAAKTAATTCGATCTCTCAGGCACCGATTAGCACGCATCACTGGATTCTTACTCATTGATAGCTAGTGCCTGGGCCCGGGGAGGGTCACTCCCACTCTTGTGCTCCATGTGCTTGATTAGTTCTGTGAGTCACTAATTAATTAATCAAGCACARTTAAGGAGCACTGGATCGGAGCCCCTGTTTTTGTGTGAAGAATTGCTGCCTAAGCATTCGGAAAAATAATGGTTAGTAGCGATCATGTTCCTAGCCTGCACTCATCATTATGTTTCGGCTACGGTCGTTCGCTTTCGGAGGCAGCAATATCATTACCAATTAATTGAGCAACGAGTCCCTCTACTACTGATATGTTTTGTGATCATGAATCCGGCCTTTGTACAAGGCAGCCACTGAACTGRACTGCTGGTCTTGAGTTTTATTAGCGGCTTGTACGTCCAGCACATCGTCACTGCAAAAGCTGTGATCATTCAGAGTGCATGTGCAGAGGTGGAGTGGGCGAGCAACTGAATTCACAAGCTTGCATGTAAGGTACTCCCTCACATGCGTAACCCTCCAGTGTCCCTTTCATTGCCACATGGTGCAGGGCCATCAGAGCGGCGAGGGAGTCAGGGTGGGTTAACTTAACCCTTGATTAACCCCTAAAGGATGTTATTGTTTTCTATACGTCCTCTCCTCTTGTATACATGAGGGAAAATTGAGTAGCACATGAATCCCATTCAAGTTGTAAATTTTAGACCAAGTCACGGTCATTGTATTGGGCAACTGAGATTTTTTGGGGAATTTTTGAGTGTTTAGAGACGATCAAATTCATTCAATATATGGGGTACATATGCCAACTCTTTGGGTGGGCAACATCCTTTAGGGGTTAAACACCCATTGGGGTCCCTCTACACGACATGTATTTTTAGCCTATTATAACTCTTCAATTGTGGTTTAACCCACCAACCCCTTAGTGCCCCAGCACCTCAAATATGGCCTCTCCAAGTTGAGTAAGATTTCCTTGTTTGACTATTATAATCTTTTCAATGGTATTGTTAAAGGACATGTCCCTTTCCCTCTAGCTCTAGACTTGTCTCCACTACCAATAGGTACAATCAATTTGTATGAGATCTCTTTTAAATGATAGTTTGAATGCAATGAATTGAGAAGGGTTTGGATTTTAATAAACATGAGGTGGGCGCTCAAGGATTAAGGACCGTGGTTGATTTGGAGGGGGGGGGGGGGACAAGACATTCTTTGGTCTCACGTGAAATATGGAAAAAAAATACCAAATCGTGATTCTTTCCGGAGACTTGTCCATACCAATGGAATTGGCATGAATGGTAGGGCATGTGCAATAAATTTGTGGCAATTCAAGGTTCCTTTGTTGGAAGATTTTTGTATTTTTAGCCCATATTTCATTAATTTTTTCAGCCCCTAACCTGCATGCTCGTAGATTCTTGTTCCAATGCATTTGGTTTGCGATTCCCCACACCCATTCCTTTTGTACGTATCCAAATTCATTCTAAAACTCTAGCTACCAATGAGAAAGTGTCAATTTCAACCCAAAAGTGGTCGACCGGTCCTTAATGGGTTAATATATGAACTGTGATACATTGTTATTTACATATTATCATGATCATTGGATTATTTTGTATTGGAAAGTATTTGGTCAATTTTTTTCTTGATTAAATATTGTTAAATTCATAATACACTATACAAAATAGCATATAGCATATAGGGCTCCGTTGTCCTTCCAGGATTAAGGTCAGGTAGCATGGGCATCCCCCAAAGGTCACTCTTTTTCTTATTGTGCTTAGTTACTACTATTATAATCCCCAAATTTTTCATATTTCTTGTTGACAAGTGAAAGGAGGTTCCAACATACCAAAAAAAGCAGCATTTAGATACCATATGCAAAAGCTATGAAGGCACAAAGTGATTTTTGGTAGAGGTTCTACAATTGTATCTTCTATATGAGTTTAGGTATATATTGATTTTGGAGATGTAGATAGAGTGATGATGGTGGTTTGGGGTCAAGTGGCACATTGAGGTAGCCTATCAAAGGATGCAAAAATGCTTAAATTATTGTTTCAACTTTAGGTGCTTTCATTGAACTTATCTTCCATTTATTTTTGGGGAGGTGACAATAATTGTTGACCCAATTTGTAGGAAAAGGAAATATCCTTTCATCAACTAGTCACTTTATTCACCTACTTATCAAGTTAGTTATTGTCCCGTTATTGTTTGTCACATGAAGGATATTGCAAAAAAAAACATGAAAATCCAATTGAATATTAAGTGTAATATGTTCTATTACAAGCCTTGAAGAACAATATTTTTGTCTATACACGCAAAAAATCTGAATTCATAACTAATGAATACATGATCAATATACTCTTTCAATAGATTTTATATCTTTAAAAAATGATTAATTATTTTAAAATACCCCCCAATTGAATTTCACTTTGGTAATTTGGAAGTATAAATTTACGCTCTTAAAAGAATAATCGGATTCAAAAATTGTGATCTAAGCTCTTCATCTAGATTAAATTACAATCTTTATGTTGTACCTATGCTCGAATTATATTTGCTTGTGTCACCATTAGATTAAAGAATTTATTTTTCTTACATTGTAGTTGATAGGTTGGTTGACCATCGCTTTGAAAAGCGCAAATAATAAATGTTGAAGTGTAAATTGAAATTGCCTATTTTTTTAAACTCCCTGACTTGGGTCTACAACAAGTTGCTCAAATATAGTGGTAAAAATGTTGTCACTTGCAAAAAAGTAAATCAAATATGATTTGAAAGTCATTTCTTGTTTGGTTCCTTAGTCATTACATATTGAAAGACAAAGAAGCCTATAAATGGCAGCCTATTTGACACTTCTAGTTTATATAGGCATTTCAAGTTATTCAAATGACTCAATTTTCAGACTAACACATAGAATGATTGTTCTTCACTCAATCTAAAGATCTTTTTGGATTTTTTTACAATTATACAAACTGCAATATGATACAAAAAAATAGTCATCATAAATTTAAAAATGCTCTATAATTATAGAATATAAAGTTTAGAGAAGCTTCAAAGGGGATTGGAGAACCCAAGTGTGGCCTTCTATTCAAAAGAGTCAAGCACATCTTCAAAATTGATTTTCAAAATCTAATTTCCTAATGTAATAGGGGTTGTCACATATTGGATCTCAACGCAAGAATATASTTCTACAATAAAGGATTCTTAACGTTTGTTATTCTCCTTTGAAAGAGAAGAATGGACGTGCAGAAAAGTTCTCAAGCTAAGTAATGTTTATGTCCTGCATCACCTACCCCGCACTTCGAGCGGCAACCCTATACTTGCAAATATGCAAGATGGCTTGTGTACTTTTAGTCCCACGTGAATCCATTCCCCACAAAAGTCCACACAATAGAAAAGGGGTGTCACACCTTCTTCACCTTGGCTCTTGTTTTCTCTCTCTTTGGAGAAATTTGTCTTGGTGAAGAAGGTGTGACTACCCTAATGAGTCTAAGCTTAAATGCAATTTGGACTTCAGTCGACGGAATTCGAAGGCATGAGACTCCCCTCATTTCAAAAATTGATGACGTAATCACAGGTTGATGACCATGGCTGTCCAATGTAGCGCCAGCTTTTCTCCGATCGCTACCTCTGGGGTGATGCAACTGCAGAGCTTGCAATTCTTTAAAAACCATTGCCAATTGCGGCAGTTTGCACGAGTTAGAATTCGAGCATTAAGAGTAGCGAATGCTCATCAAAATGCTGTGATTAGGGCTGCGCAAGACCTAATCCACTGGGATTCAGGTTCGCATCTCATTGACTATGTCGTTTTCGTGTGCAAATTGTACATTCACGGGGGCCATCTCTGCAGTCTGCAGTACCCTGTTTTCGAGTTTATTTTTCTGGTAAGTTCGTAAGGAACTGCGCAAGTTGGCATTTGGCTGACGATTCATGAAGTGTATCACGGTGTACTGCTTGCGCAATTCGTAGTTTGTTCTCGAAAGAGATTTTGTTTTTGTGATGTAATTAGGAGTCGAATTCTTTGAAAATCATTCGAGAGCAACTCAGCGGCAAATTATGTCAACARCGATTGTCRTTTTACGATACCACAGKGACYAATGCGGAGATCCYCGTTGCTATATRTGTCCCAACATGTCAAAGCCATTGGCTCCATGATGATAACCAATTCGATCCGAGACTTTTCATGGCGACTTGGATCCTAAACGTCACGCTCGTACCATTGGCTTTTATTAGGAGGGGTACTCGTTCCTGTTATGATTTGAGATTTGATAGGATCGCAAAATCCATTGGTTTAGGGTTTGCAATGTCATCGCTACCTCTGATTTCGTCCTGCTTTTGTTGTCGTCGTCGTTCAGAACCGAAGAATCGTCAGCTTCCACCTATTTGCTGTGTCCAAGCAGTTTTATTCGACGTTGATGGTACCTTGGTGGACTCCGACCCCCTTCATTACCTTGCTTTTCGTGACATGTTGTCAGAGGTAAGCTTGCGAAACTCATTGCCGATTCGATCTATTGAATTACGGAATACATCTTTTCTGTGCTTAGTGGGATCGTTGAAAATCAAATGCAGAGATGCACAACGATGCAATGTGGGACTGGGAAGCTAGGTTTATAGACGACATTTCTTTTTGGAAGATTTATTGACATGAAGAAGGAACAAGGTTTTCAGTATCATTAGACTGTTTCGAGATTATTCAGACAACATCATAAAGAAAATTTTCCCCATGACTAAAGGGAAGGTCCACAATCATCACGGTGATCATACTGAGGCTTCCGCATGATACATACCGAAGTCTATGTGTAATTCTATGATTACAAAGAGGCCTCTCGTGAATCAAATCTTGGAGAAAATTTTCATTTGGACATTGTCTATTGCTCTTGTAGTAGTCTGTTTTTACTTCAAACCCCGTTATTAGAAGAGTGGAGGGGTGACAAATGGATTTCACTTGAATGTTATTTKTTGGCAGATTGGTTACAATGGTGGAACGCCCATAACAAAGGAATTTTACAGCGACTCCATCAGTGGAAAGCACGGCTTAGAAGTCGGTAAAATYCTCTTCCCTGACTGGGATCAACAACGACGAGACCAATTCCTAAAGGAGAAAGAAGCTCATTTCAGAAGGTCATACTTTCTTCTCATCTGATCTTTTCTAGAAAGGAGAACCTGGTATCTTTTGCTGAATCACCGTCACGCCGTTAGTGAAGGTTTTCAATAAACTTAGCTTGTTTTTGAAACTTTTAAACAGCATCATAAGAAAATCTTCCCTATGATT
This sequence comes from Pleurozium schreberi, assembly GCA_006891605.1. Classification (NCBI taxonomy): domain Eukaryota; kingdom Viridiplantae; phylum Streptophyta; class Bryopsida; order Hypnales; family Hylocomiaceae; genus Pleurozium; species Pleurozium schreberi. The sequence continues at coordinate 258,867 of VACF01002150.1, read as the reverse complement.
CAATAAGTCTCCCTACGGTTATAGTGGTCAAATGGAGGCCTTCCTACGTATCATGCGAGGCTTCTGTATGATCACTCTRACCGTAGGGAGAYCTCTCCATGAACCATGKCAAAGATTCTCTTTTTGATATCTAAAAKTTCCTGAAACAATCTAACTTTACTGAATATTAGGCCTCTTGTAGACGAGGTTATTTGGATCCTTCTATGTATCAATATGCCATTTCTGAATCTGCGAACCATGTCGAGCAGTCTAGCAGCTAATCATTTGGATCCTGTTGCCGGTCTTCATCGACTGGCAGATTGGATTAAGAAGAAGGGTTTCCATCGAGCTGCAGTTACAAATGCTCCACGTGCTAGTGCGGAACAGATGATTGCTGCAGTTGGTCTGTCGGATTTCTTTGAGCATGTTGTGATCGGAAGTGAATGCGAAAGGGTCAAGCCATTTCCGGATCCTTATTTGAAGGGTCTTGAGCACTTCGGAGTATCGGCACAAAATGCATTTGCTTTTGAGGTCAGTCGATCTTTGCACTCATGACCATCTTGTCAGGACTCAGGGAATTATGTCAGCACGTTTATAGTGTGGATTTGAAACCATGAACACTTTAGAAAACCGTCTCCCCAAGAGGTCTTCTTGAAAATCTAGCTGCATTCCAATTGGCAAAGTTTAAGTTATACATTACCTTACAATGGCATTACATTCGGCAGGGTTTTATTACTACTACAGCTAGAGGGCATAAATTTGTTGAGCTACGGCTCAGCACTCCCAAAATTCTTGTCTTGTGAAGAACAAGATGTGTGAAAACTTGTCCTCCATGCAAGAAAAATTGAKGGAATCSTTGCTAATGAAAGTGTTTTTTACATAGCTTAGTATAAATATTCATCGAAAATGCTTTGAGGGCAAACTAGTAAAAAATCATAATGAGGTTATCTCATCAAATTGGTTTTGGGGTCAGACCTTAAAATTGGGTTTACGATTACCTTCATGTGGCTCCTAAGTATCAGCATTCTATGGTTTCCTTTCCTTCTTCCTCATTGCTCTTTACTCTTTCTGGCACTGACTWCACTTGCGTGTGAGTACTTTGTGTTGCTATAATACTGTTTTTATAAATGGCATACATGTCCCCAAGGTTTGCGTGATGTGGTCGCTGATCAGTGGTGTTCCTCTATTTGTAGGACTCTCCTGCAGGATTGAGCGCAGCAGTTGCTGCTGGATTGCCGGTTGTAGGGATCACAACAGGAAACCCTGGGCCTGCACTTCTTGCTGCAGGGGCAGCATTCCTAATCAAGGATTATGATGATCCTGCATTGTGGAAGAGGTTGGAGAAATAGGCATTTGATGCATTGTGGTTGACCTCGCTCCTCTGAGAAGTTTTGGGAACCCGGATGAGGCAGCTCGATGATGATGTACGTGTATGATGCATGCACGGGGTAATAGGGCATGCTGCGTTGACTGTCGGTTAACCATGCTGCTTTGAGTATTGGTCACAGATGGTGAGATCACATTACATGAACACACACCATTTCGACTTTCAAATGTATCCTTTCTTTCAATCACACTAGTCTTTTAGGTCAGAGTTATTTCTTGTTCTTCCCATCTTGTTTCGTATCTGAAGGATGAGAACTCAAACACTGCTTGATTTTGATAACTTGGACTGATTCTGATATGATATGGCAGTTTCTCACATCTTCGCGATTGCATTCGTAAGCACGCACGCATCCAGCGGGTCAGGGCAACTCAATTTATATGTTCAGACTCAAGTTATATGTTCAGAATCAAGCAACATATATTCATAAATACCTGTATTCGGAAGCTGCATACATTCGGTTCAGGTTTGCTAGTTTTGAGAACCACGTTTCCTTCGGATCGATCTGTCAACAAAACTTTCCGATTCCAGTTCATATGTGGAGCGAACTACAGCTAAGCTGTATTTAAGAATTGGAAATCTCCACAATAGTTGAAGATTTCAGAATTCTATCCTAATTGACATAGTGAATACCTATTTCAGCCAGCTGGATTATTTTCCGTGACATCCTGAAATTAACTAGCAGGGGTTGGAAAGAGGAAAACCGCAGAGACCTGGGTTTCCGGGACGGAAAGCACTCTCATCAAGGTTTTGATACCCGACTGGAATCGGACCTGCAGACACACAAATCAACGAGWTTATCAGCGAGCGTCCCATCTTTACACCGATTTCACCAATTTCGGAGTCCGAATTCAGAAGGAATTCAAGTCAAATGCGCTTGCAATTACCATACCCATGTGCAGTTGTAACAAAAATGGTGAATTGCTTTCTAACTTTCTAAACAGATAGGAATCAGGGTTTTATTTGAAATTAATTCATTGCAAAAGGGTTGGACTGTTGGAGTGACAGCCACGGATTCCCTATTTACCTGTGAGCAAGTTGTTGGTGAAATTGACTGGATCAATGGCAATAGGATCCGATGGGCCCCAATTCGAAGGAATGGGTCCCGTGATTTTATTATTTTGCAGCTGAATAAAAAAGAGTCCCGCAATATCGCCAATCTCTCGAGGAAGAGGACCCGTAATCCGGTTGTTGTTAGCATACAACCACGTCAACTTCTTCATCTTCCCAAGCTCCTTCGGCAAGGCGCCGGAYAACGCATTCTGGCTCAAGTCCAAATACGTCATCGAAACAAAGTTCCCMAAGCAGGCCGGAATTTTGCCGGACAGCTTATTCGCTTTGAGTTGCAGATAGATCAACCCTTTGATGTTGCAGAGCTCCGTAACAATCGACCCGGAGAATTGGTTKGAGTTCAARTTCAAGTCCGTGGTCGCCAGRCTGCCCAACCACTTCGGAAGGGACCCGGTGACCTGCAAGARCGAGTTTSCATTCAATTGGMGAATGTCAGAACTTTAAATAMGATGRCAACAGTTTTGTAMAATTGTAAAGWAGAGKCTCCACGCACTAATCATGCAATACCTTAGATTCTCCATTGACCACCCAGGTGAACTTTGATTTGTGGTTTAGAAAATACTTATTCTCCAGAGAATTTGAGCTCCTTGCAATTGATTGTTAGCTTCACACACCCTAAATTGCAGAATTTAAGATGAACCAAGGTTTTAGACTGTTGGAAGGAAAGGCTCAAAGTTCACCTGTCTGGTGAATGGAACCTCTTCGTTGCTGTGTGGTGAATGGAGACCTTATTACATTACTAAACTTGAAATAATATCTGTCCTAGACTCTAGTAATTAAACCTCACTCTCTTTGCTAAACGAATGAAGTGGCTTACCTTGTTGCGGGAGTAATCGAACCGAGTGAGCTTCTTCAACAGCGTGACCTTGGAAGATCCCAAAGTGGGCGCCTGATTGAACCGAAGCTCCAGGACCTTGAGATTCTTGAGGTTGGCGATGGCGTCCGGCATTCCCCCCGAGAATTTGTTGCCGTTGATTCGAAGCTCCGTGAGTTGGACGAGGTTGCCKAGCTCCTTGGGAAGGGAGCCGCTGAACTCGCAGCCGTCGAGGTTGAGGTAGTTCAGGTTGGTGAGAGAGAAGAAGACGGCGGGGATGGGCAGCTGGAGCCTGATCTGGACGTTGATGAGGGTGAGTGCTTTCAGAGTGGTTTTGAAAGTGGCCAGCGGGACTCCAAACTGGTTGGAGATTTTAGCAATGAGGTAATCCCCGTTGGGACCACAGTCCCGGCAACTGGCCTCCAGACGCACTTCTGTCACCTTCGCGGCCGCGTCACACGTAATCCCCTGCGCAACCCAACATTTGAATGAACAAAATTTGTAGAATGATTCAGCATTCAAGCAAATCTCGACCCGCAATAGTAAAACCAAACCTGACTTCTCACTTGTAACCTCATATGCATTCCTTAAAATGGCGCTTTTCAGTGACATTGGTGCAGTTTCAGTCGCCCAACTMAAACCTCGGATCCCCACAGGTCCCAATGTTTGAAGCTCTGCCACGAATATGATCAACCATTTGTGGAAGTTCACGAGTCAGTACTCCAATAGCTACCTCTCCCAGTACTCAACAGAAGATTAATTGCAGAGAGTGATAGAAGAGCTGTAGTACCGGCCAAGTGCAGCAATCTGCAGTCGTCTTCCAGTTGGCAAGGAGTCCCGACRCATCCACCAACTGATTCTTGAATGCGAGCAGAGCGTCTCGGGATTGAGGGGAGCACGCCGCCGCCCAAGTGCCCGAAATCCCGCATGTGCACAACAGCACCACCACCACCAGGCCAATCAATCCCAGCTCCTCCTGCCTCTTCATGCCGAATCGAATATATACTACTTGGAAGATGAACAGCAAAGTCTAGCTACTGCAGGCACTCTCCGAAAGAACCTATCGAAGATGGAAGCTCCGAAGCTTGATTGCAGAGTCAAATGGGCTCCGAAGCTCCGAAGATGGAAACTCCGAAGGTGATGAGCTTGCTTGCTTGCAGAGTCAAATGGACTTCGATCAAGGGAGTTGTGACTTGCGAGCTAGTTGTGATGATTCTGGTTCTAAGCGGGCGTGTGGGGGTGCTATTTAAATGGGAGGGGAGGCGGGGGTAGGAAATTGTTATTCCTGCTGTAGAATGAGCTGCTTGAGGCATCACGATACCGTGCTGTCCCGCCTGTACCTGGATCGTCAGTACAACGTACTTCCTACGAAATGTACACCAATAGTCAGCTTGGCTTGCCAGCGATGTTATGCCGGAGTGCGCGGGAGCAATGGGTCCGAAAGTCAACGCCGCCTGCTGTGTGGCGATCCGGCGACGTGATWCGTTCGTTGACTTCGAACGTCCTTATCTCCTCGTCGGTACTTTTGTCAACGGTTGCACCAAGCTCACTGATGACTCACTTGGGCAAATGGAATGTACATTAAATAGTGAAATTAGGTTGCCTTCACAATTAGGTTGCCTTACCTCAAGAAAGTTACTCTGCAAGCCATCAAAGTCTATAAATATTTCTACAAATACTTCCATTTGTACACATGAAGGTTCATGAGTTCCAAATACATCATTAAGAGCATCTCTAGTAGTTGCGTTACAATGACTTGCCAAATGATGTGGTGCGCTCAAAGAGAAATGAGCGTCCCAACAGTGAGAGATTTGTAAATTTGTCAACCCAACCCTCACCAAAAAATCATCCCCACACTTCAAGCTAGATTGTGTGGGGCATTTGACTTGTGCCACGCTATGACAAAAAAGAAGCTTTGGGACTTGTGTGTTCAATGCAAGAGTGGGCATTGAGGATAAACCAAGCCGGGATATAAGCCACCTTTTGTCCTCCCCCTAAAAAACAGAAGAAAATTCTCTTATTTGTTGAAGTTATTGATCCTCAAACCCCGATCCACAATTCAATAGGCTTGTCAATCGATAATTAACAAAATTCAGTTTTTGGAAGGGGACCGGTGGGGGACCGCCAAACCAATAATCCCATGGCCCATGGCTAAAGACTGACATTCTCCAACAAGATGCGGCGCACTCCGTATCAAGCGGACTGGTGGAGATGCTCTAAATAGCTCAAAAGTTGTGCACTCTCGTATAATAACAATAAATCTTTTTATAGTGTGGAATGTCAAGAAATTAGTGAAAGACAACCTAATTTCACTACTTAGTCCAGTAGGTAATTAGGGAGGCAATCCATTTCCAAGCACTTAAGCAATTGAGCAAATTTGGAGTACAAGTATGTTRAGGGAAAAATTTCCCCAAGTATAGAAATAGATTTGAAAAGGATTTTATATTTTTTCAAGATTTTTTTCACAAAGTAAAATTACCATGAATATTTTAGTTGAAGATTCTATTTGTCCCACAATGGTCATATAGATCTTCTTGTTTCTAAATAAAATCTTATTGCAAAATCAACCAAATACTAGTTGCAATATCTAGAGATATGTAGCCAATTGTAATGTGCCACAACCATGTTGAGAACTGCACCATAATTAATCACTACTCTGCCTACTCATTTCTACTCCATAGAAAGAGAACACTCTACCGACCCATTATCACAATCGGGGTGATCGAGAATGTATTGCCTCCCATAAGTTAGTGTGCCATATACCATTGCCACAACCAAAATAAAAGTAAAAGTAATTTTCTAAATTTTTTTAATTCATAATATTTTTTAATTCAATATTTTTTTTGTCATAAGTTAAAACATCACCAAACAAAGCCTATGCACTCCTCCATGTAGAGATCTTTCTGACATTACAAAGAATGCAATTGGAAGATGCATGGTCCAACAACTCTCTTCGTAACATCTTTGAGCTATTAGGGGTCCTTAATTCCAAATATGAATTCCAAATTTTCAAAATTAATCATCCTCAATAAACAAAAAATTCCTATATTTTTCTTAGGTGAGAATTCCATATGCCTAAATGGAATCTAGCCTAGACCCTATATCATAGTTTTTAATCATCAATTTTGCCAATGAAAACTTTTTTTTTCTAAAATAGTTCATTATGATAGAGATACTTTTTGCTTTGAGGCACTAGGAGACTCGAGGTTGGATAATTGGAAAGCAAAACAATGAGTTGTATAGGTGAAACAAGTAAAAAAATTCTAGCAATAAAATAGTAATCTTTTATTTTGCCAAGATAAATTTATCCAATTCTGTTGGCAATGCTATAACTCTAATTTTTTTAGGGTGGCTTAAACTAAAAGCTTACTAATTTTGGTGATAGATTCCCTTGTTTTTTCAATGAATGAAATTGCTTAAGTTGCTACAAAATCTATATACAATATTACTTTATTATGGATGAATTTTCACAAATTTCAATGAATACATGTATTTTCATCCATTTTTTCATGTTTCATCCATTTTTTCATGTTTCATCCATGTTAATGGATGTAAATAGGCACATGAAATCATTCTTTGCATTGCCACAAAATAATTAAAAACCAAATACCTTTGCTTGTGTTATCCAAATAATGCATTCTTTGGTAAAGTAAAAGGTTTGTGAAGTAACTAGGCTCTTGAGATTGCCATTGTAAAAGGGGCTAGTATATTTAACCCCTAAAGGACCATCGAGTTTAGAGGCCCAAAACAGCTTCAAGATACTCATCCCCAAAGCAAGGTCAAAATCTTTGCCAATATGAATATTTTAATAAATTCAGCTGTATGATCCATTAATTAACTTGTTCAAGTACATTATACCAAAATTTTAGAATGAATATCTTCACCAATTGCAAGTTCAATGTGCCTAAACTTCAAAATGTAGACTTTTCTAGCCTTTTCAAAAGGTGAAGTTTTGTCTTTCAACATTTTGAGAAGAAAAGACTAAAAAGTATGTCCTATGACCAAGGGTACTAGTATGTAAGCCAAAGAATGCGTGCTTGTGAGCATTGAGTCTACGGTATAGGTACCTATAATATAGATACCATATACCATAGAAGGTGTATGTATTATAAAAACCTATAATATGGGTATTTGCAACATAAATATCCTATAATCATGGATGTTTTCTATAATATATACACCTATTACATAGGTGTGTAGTTTTCTAGGCTCATGGGCTCACACTCCTATGCACACATAATAGCAACCCTAGTCCTATGACTTGTGCATTTAGTCAATATGTTGTAAAATGGGTTGAGAACATATAAAAAAAGAATTTACTAAAAAACTTTCATATTCATTTAAAAAAAAATTGTAAAGTGGAAGGTGTTATGGAATGAAAGATAAAACTAATATGCTAATAACTTTTAGAAGAATTTGAAAATTATTAATCCCAACGGTGAAAATATTCTAATAAGAAATTATTATTCTTCACATTCATTTTAATTTTTAAAATTTTCAAAATTGAGAGCAGAAGACAACTTTATATGTTTTTTCTACCTTCATTGCCCAAAAAATAAAACTTCATAACTTTTACCTCATTATTCGGAATTGAATGGTTCAATTTTTTTTGAGTAGGTAACAACCTATACAATTAAAAAAAAATTGTTTTCATGCTTTTAGAAAATATTTATTGGTGCCTAGATTGACATTGAAATTGAAGAAACCCTTCTAATTTTTGCAATACTTATCACAATGCAATGAAACAAAGCTTTACACATATATTATGATGAGTAGCACCCATTCTAAGAAATTCATGGAAAAATTCCAAATTGTGAAGTCAATAGAGCCTGCCCAAGTTCTAAAAAAAGTCCAAAGTGGATTCTTTGGTCCTTTAGGGTATCTAAACAAAATGAAAGTTGCACAAGATGAAATTCAACCTTTAGATGGGTGAAAAAAGAAAAGACAATGCACTACACAACAAAAATTATAATCAAATGAAAAGCCATAAATGTTTTGGTTTCAATGATCTATTTTCAATTAATGAGGGACAATTTTAAAATCCATATTATAGACCATTTAAACCCTAAAGAACCAAATAGAATTTATGAGCAAAATATAGTTTTAAGTCAATCATTTATGAATGTACTTTTCATTTTTTTCTTTGAAATTTTCACACATGTGATCAGGGAGTAGCTTTAGGGAATTTTAAAAAAAAAATCTTTTGACTTTTAATATGGTTAAAAAGTTTTTGTATGATATGTAGTTTCCTTCTCAACATGAGCAAACCATGCAGTTAAAAAAATTCATTGCTTTAAGAAATAAAAATTTGAATTTGATTTTTTAAATTTCTATATATGTACAAAGCTTTGAAACATTCCAATTTGATTAACAAAATGAAAGTTATGAGGAGTTTTTGCTTGCACCTAATTATGGAAATTTTACTTAAAAATAAACTTTGATGTGTTTTATTTCACTCAATTTTCAATATTTTTGGAACAAATGAAATTAAAGGATGTTGATTGTTTCTTGCAACGTCGCAATCATTGGGAGTGGAATTTTTCAATTCCATAACTAAATTCTTTAGATAAGAATTTGGTATTTTTATTCATATTCTACCTATTTCTACTTATTCTTTTTTTCAAGGATGAATACAAAATATTTTTTGTTAAAAATTCTTACATGTATTTCCAACTTACTTATTCAACATATTATGGAGAGTTGCAAGTCTAGGATCTACACATTTTTGTGAAACAAGTTTGATAGATGAAACCTAACCATTTGGAAAGAGTCGAAATTAATTGTTTTTGGAATCCAAGCATCATGATCTTGCAATTAATAACTAAAGGTTTCCTATTTTGAAACTTTAGGAGGGTGTATATTCCACCAAGTTAAATAAATGACCCTAAGCTTGAATTTGTTAATGAGTAAATATAGATTAAGATTTTAGCCTTGCTTTGGGTATGAGACTTTAAAGCAATTTTGAGCCTAAAACATCAAATTCCTTAGGGGATGAAAATAATACAAGAGGATCACTTTTGTGATACATCATGGCCCATTCACGGAACTACGCCATGTGATTATTACACCATCTATGAACTCAATTAGTGACTTGCTATCTTTCACTTTCAAAAAATTTAACTAAACATCCAACATTCCAAAAATTATGCACCTTCTTGTATTTCAATTGTAAATTTCATTCTCCTTTCATTGAAAATGAAAACTCATCCACTGCACCAACCGACCCCAATTTCAATTTACCTAGTAAGGGTCGCTTCATCGAATTGTTACCTTGTGTCAAAATCCTCATCATTCAACAACAAGCAAGAACATTTGGAGATTTATCCAGGCTATATGGTAGAACCACCCATTACCAACCACTTAAGCATTTTGTGCATGATTTAGACCAGTAGAAGGCAATGTACATTTTCTACCTTGTAGAAAAATAGAAATCATGGGGATTGCAAATTTTTTGGTGATTCTTTGCCTTGAATTGAAATTACTATGAATTCTGGAGTCAAAAGTTGATCTAGACCCATCCCCAACACATAGAGTCTTTCATAACTACTCATTCAAAGACAATTTTGGCTCTCAAAACCAAGCATATGTGTCATGACACTCATGGTTAGAAGATGGTCAAAAATCAAGACTTGATGATTAGAAATTAGTCATAGTCTCTATTGAATATACGAGTACCTATACATTACATTGGCCATAGGGGCCTGATTGGTAACCGGTGGTTCTACGATTTTGGGAGTCCCACGTTACAGCATTCACATCTTGCAAGTAGCACTAGGGCTGACATCACAAATACACTCCACTTGTATTCTGAAATCGGTAGAAGTCCTCTTCTTTGGCTCAAAACCATAAGTTGTGTATTGGAAGGAGAGTGCAAGACCAAATCCTGTGCAGCGATGGCATACAAATGCTCTTGCTACATCAGTTCGAACCAGTACTATCTTCACGCAAGAGCTCCGGTACCTTTTCTGAATATCAAGTCCTAAACTAAACACCAGTAAAATATTTTCATCCTGGGGATGGGGCGAGGGCGAGGGAGGCCGGCAGCAAAGAAAGGAGCAGTAACATGACTTGCATACAATTTACAGGAAAGCTTTAACCGTGATTGGTAGCGTTTCAGCTCTTTCAACGTCAGATGCTGCCGTGAAACATATTCATTCGAATGCTGCAACCATAGAATGACATGATTTCGATGACCGGTGCCATGACGTAGCTTGTCAGGCTGAACAGATTGAAAATACTCGCCGTATGAAACGCTACATCAACAATCTTCTCCACTTCAATCTAGTAAGCACTAACTCGTACTACTAAGTTTACTGAAAATAATTGCAATACTGTGAATTCACAGACGTTCTGTATTAACTGCTCCTATGTATGTACAACGTTTAGTAAACAATGAGTTGCGAATTCTGAACCGAATAAAAAAGAGACAGAAGGCTCGCTTTCAAACTTACTGCGAAGGCGGGCTTCATTTCTTCAATCGCTTCACCCTTTCGTCAAGCCACTCTCGCATGTCGCGGAACACAGCGGCCCTCGTCTCGTCGGTATCTCCTTGCACAAGCGARTGGCAACCACCTTCATACGTCTTCAAAGTCTTGTCACTAGTAGCTGCTTTCTCATACAAGTCCTGGCTYCCTTCTGGAGCAGTGATTTCGTCCGCAGTGCCGTGCAAGACCAGAAACGGCGCATCAAACTTGTCCATTCTCGAACAAATATCGTCTGCCATCCGAGTCAGCTCCAGCATGGTGCCCACACGAGGCTTGCCTGCAATACAATTCCAGTCACAACGATTTCAGTTTGACGACAATTTGTTTTTGTTTTTGAATGACTACTGGGAGAAGATGCGAGTGTTTTCAGCCACTTTAAATCATAAAAAATTTAGAAGTAAATTTTATTCTAGTAGGAAAGTGCTATATAAGACAATTAGTGCGTCTCGCAATCAACGACAATCAACGATGTAGTAATCGATGAATCTACAAGAAAAGGGAGCTTTGAACAATTACCATTGTAACGCCGAGGGTTGCGAGAGCTTTGCCGTGCCTTGGAGGGATCACCGTACATTCGCTTACCTTGGGCTCTGTCAGGAAAGAGTTCCCGAGTGTCAACGAAAGAGCGGATGAGTGAGAACCCTACAATTTCCAAACGTGAAGGCCTCATAGGACCCGGCATCTTGAACAACGGCGCTGAAAAGATGAAACCATCCCATCCCTTGGGATCCTGAAAGTGCATCAAGAATGTGACAGCACCGCCCATGGATTCCCCGAACAGAAATGCGGGGAGTCCCTTGTTCGTGTCGTTGTCCCGCATTGTCTTGAAAAATGACAATGAAGCTGCAGCTACCTGTACAGCGCGCCTCAAACTATCAACAACCTTCGAATTTGAATTTAAAATTAGTACTGCATCGTTTGGTTCAATAAACGCGAGACGCACGGATTACTTTCTATCAATTTTACACTAGAATTTATTTTTRAAATTTCAATGACTGAAAAGTGAAGGGTAAAGATGACACTCCCTTCATTTTGCCATAGTAGTTAAAAAGAAAAAACGCACTCTAATACAAAAATGTGRTATATTGTCTCTCGCAGTAATTGGAAATGGTGCTGTAAGTGTGCTAGGGCACCTTCTCCGTGTCGGGAGTGTAGCAGGGGATGCCGTCGGAGCGGCCATGACCAAGCATATCCGCAGCGTACGCCCCGTAKCCCCATTTGACCGCCTCAATGGCGACGATCTGGAACATCCACCCGGTGTCGCTGCCATAGCCATGCGTCATGCACACAATGCCCTTGGGCTTCTGGGACAAAGGTAGAAACTCTTGTGTGAAAATTGTCCCGTGCGGCGTCTTGAAGAAYGCCTTCTTATTGCGCACTCCTTGCGACGCGTAGAACTCTTCCTCCGGCGTGTCTCCCCAGAAATTTGGTCCTTGATCGGTCGCTGCCATGATTCTCCAAATMTCAACACCTCTCTGCCGCTAATCAATCTACACAAGTAGAACTATCAGCTKCTGTCCAGTTGTAAATCAATAGGAAACCGCCGCTTCCAGCTCAAATCGAAAGCCCTCCGCTCAGCAAATTTCTAGCGAAGGAAGTCAAGCGCGATGTCGAGAGAGGTTTCCAAACTGATGCGAAGGGGGTGCAAACTGAAGTGGTGCTTCTGCGGCAGCCGCTAGGACGAGAACGTGAACGATCTCGAACGATGAATTTTTTCGTCAACATTTCGTCGCTCAGGCCATTGTTTATTCCGGCGTCTGTCGTAATCAACAAATTTTTGGACAGTCCAAATGTGACGGAGAAGTCGTAAAGTTCCGGCGGAAGTCGGACGAAGGAGACGCACAGTTCTAATTGACGTTGGTTGGTGACGAACTGATGAACGAAAGTTGAGAACTGAGGCTCGGTGGGCCATGTCAGACGTGTGGGCCCACCCTCCAGTTGGTACTGTTCAATAACATTGTTTCATAGCCTAACTTAACCCTAGAGCGTCCTGATTCATCCCCAAAATTGATGACTTGAGAAAAATCATTGAAAAGTGCTATTTGGAAGCATATTTTGGAATCGATATACAAATAAAAGTTGTAGACTGAGAGTTGCAGATTCCATTTGTACTGTTAGATTCACCAATGCTATCACCAATAGTTTTTTATAAATTTTGAAAGGGAAATTTCAAAATTCCTTCAAAATTCAATAACAAGCATAATATTACCCTTTTTGGAGTATAATTTGTTGGAATGGATTTGAATTGAGGTTCTCTTGACATGGTGATTTTTTGAAATTTTTGTGTTCTTACAATCTATGACTTCATTTTGGCAAATCCAATTTTGAACGCAAATCCAAAGTCAATGCAATTTTGGCTTGSTCAACCACTTGACATACTTGCACATTGGTAATTTAAAAAAAAATATGTGCTCTAGTAACACCAAATCTAACCTTTAGATAGAACAACAACTTGATCTAGTATCTCTACAAATTATAAAAACTTTCATCCAAGCAGTTAGGAAGATGAAACTTTCATCCAAGCAGTTAGGAAGATTTAATCTGTTATTGTCCAGTTTTTGGACGTCGATGCGCTCCATGGTTAAACCACTCCTCCTTGGGATAATCCTTCACTAAAAGTCTGAAATTTGATTTAGTTTAATCTGAAGACAGTCATTGGTTGGTTGAAGAAAGATATGAATTGCATGAAGGAGGAAATGCAGAGAAATGGTGGATTAAGTGCAATGCGTGGGGCTCTTGCTTTCTAGGGGATCAATGTTGGTTAATAATGTTATGGACTTATGGTTATGTTGGTTACATTAACCCCTAAATGCCCAAGGCCTGTTTTCAGCTTCTTGAAATTTTCTCCAAGTTGAACAAAAAGACAACATTTTGATCAATTGTATCAATTTTTTTGAATTGTAACCATACAAGTTTAAACTAGACATGTTAGAGATTACATTGGAAAAGAAAACATGACAATACCACTTATGAGTTGAAAGATTATAATGTTTAACCCATTAAGGACTGGTCGACCATTTTGTGGTCAATTTGGGTCTTTTTTGGTTTGTAGAGAGAGCATGTCAACGAATTTGATGATGTGGCAAAGGGGATGCGTCTGGGGAATTGGGAAGTGAAGAGTTTAGGACAATAACGAGGCCAATTTGAGGTGGCATGTGGCCAAAGGGTTGAAAAAACCAAGACAACAAGGGCTGAAATTACACCAAGATTTGCTAAAAATTCCTACTTCACAATGCACCTTCACCAAAAAAATTAATGGTAAACCCTATATCATGTGCAACACTTCCATCCGTACGGTTAGATCTCCGATAGGCACTTTCATTCAAAAGTTTTAAAATTGCTCCCAATTGGCCATACAAAGGATTGCCCACCCCCCAAATCAACCACGGTCCTTAATGGGTTAACCAAGAGGATGTTGAAACTACAAAAATATTTCAATCCACTTTTCGCATGGTGAATCTAAAAAGTTCATCTATCAAAATATATGAGGTTATAGGGCCATGCATGTACAACCTCAATCATGTATAGTTCTCAAAATCTACTCTACATTTTTTTATGCAATTTTGTTTCTAAGATCTAGTGTATTTGAGGCTCATTTCCAAGAGCCCTTGACACTAGGAAAAGTCAAGATTACACAAGGCACCCTTGTAGAAAAATCTTTCATGCACATGCACATTGGATTTTTAATGCTAAAGCTAGAGCTTAATAGGCATCTACCAAAAATACAAACTACTAAAAATAACAACTTAGTTAGGTTTTCTTCAACTTCAAAGTTTTGTCGACACTACATTTTGGGTGCCTTGAGCATTTACGGATTAAGTTTAACCCCTAAAAGACGTGATCCATTATAAAATGGTGAGACTTCATGTCTAAGCTAAATCCACCCTTGGAAACTGTGTTCAAACAAACACAGTTTCCTATATTTTTGTTACTTAAAACTCTCAATTCTATATCACTTTGAGAAATTTCAATCGATTTTGGGAAAAATTGTAATTGTTATCATTTTTGTAGCAAAAATTGAACATACATGAGCAAAAATAACAAAATCAACCCAAATTATTTGAAATTTTTCTAAGAGGAACAAGTAGCAATGGCGATTAGTGTGAAAAAATTATATTATAACTTAATGTGAAATACAATTGGCATTTATATGTCATGCATAACAACCACAACAAAGACCTTGAAGTCAAATTCAACTATTAAATTAAATTAATCCTTTTATTTGATTGATGTACAAATTTTTTATATTTTTTGCTATTGCACAAATGCGTTTTCTATTTATATTATATTTTCTCAATAATTTTGATGGAAAAATCAAATTATTGTAAATCATCAAGGCTAAAGATAAAAGTAAAATTATATAAGTTATAATATATTTTAGAATAATCTGTAATTTTTTCCATAAATGATTGTTAGAATGAGAAACATTATTTTATAGTTTAAAAGTAGAATTCATGTCAAGAAAAGAAAATTTGAATGAAAAACACACCATATCGTGTTATTTGGATTTTAACGCATGGAGCTTTCAATTGCAATAACTCTTTCAATTTTTGACATTTTTCAAAACTTTGAAATGGAGTAAAAACAAAACTTTCTAGGCTTCATTTTCTTAGTCTAAATGAAATTTCAAAAATAGTTATTTTGAAAATTGCAATCAAGGTTGATCAAGGCACATCCACTTTTTGGATGCCCGGACCTTAAAAGGTTAATAGTTTGAGCATTTTTCTTTCTTTCTCTCAACATTTTAACAAGGGAGGAACATAGAACTTCCTATCTATATTTCACATTCAAATGATCAAATTTGATAAATTGAAATAGAAATTTGAACTAAAAATTCCCGGGATAGCTAAAATATGAAATTAATCAACCATAACAAAGGAGTTAGTCCCACACTCCCACCGTTGCAATAAATTTTAGGATGCCCCTAAAACAATTCATAGAAAACAAAGTTTAAGAAAAAAAAATTGATTGAAATTTGATATGCTTGATTGAGATTGCATAAGAATTAATTATACAATGTTAAGATTGATATAATATTAATTATGCATGACATATAAATGCCAATTGTATTTCACATTATGATTATTTTTGGAATAACTCAACAAGTATAGAGTAGTTACTCAAAAGTGACGAAGAGTTGTGGCGCTTCCCATGTATGTGCCGAGCTTCTCATGCTGTCTTCTAGTTGGCAACTGGCATTGGACCACCTCTTCGCCTTGTCGCTTTGTCTCTGTCAATTTCACAGGTTCTACGGAAACGCAAGTTGTGAAAATGATGAGTTCCAAAGGAATATGAACAGGCCGTTGTGTGAGAATCTTTTGAGATGTTGACTTGAGGTTTGCTATTGCTGTTTCACGCCATTGGTGAATCTCGATTTCGTGTTCTTCAAGCACAATTACGATATTACAATGACGGATGTGCCTCCCAAAGGAGCGGCGTCGCCTTGGACAGATGATAGTGGACCAAACATCATAGATATCATTCACAATCCAAATGTGAAGCTCAAATTGACCCCAGCAAATCTTGGTCTTCTCTTGACGGTGCGCTTTTTGTAGCAATTCTTTTTTTTTTGGTATAATTTGTTGCAAATATGGTGAGGCAACAAGATGYAGAGCATTAGGTCAAATCAAGGTGAATTTATAGCAAACCCTAATTGGAAATAGATGCGCGCAGAAATGTCCTGTCTATCAATTAGAAGCAGCGTGGAAGTACATAGCGTCAGCCTGCAAATTTCCACCCACACCAGATGAGGTTTCGAAGAATCAGTGGCTTAGACAATGGTCTCCTGTTACCTTCAGAGAGGTTGTCAAAAGAACCTATCATCGCTACAATCCTTGTTTATTGGAAACAGGCTCCAAATTATACTACGTCATTTGCTTCGACCCGACAACTTTTCTCTATAAGAACATTGGAATCCAGAATTGGATCGCTCTCCCTCCCTTTAACTTCCTACCTTCAGGCTGTGATAGAGTCATTGCTGGCTCAGCTGGTAACTCTTGAGCACTTCAATTACATTTTTGTTGAACTCTTTGAGATGAGATGACTTCTTCATGGTTTTCTTGTTGAAACTTCTCTCTCAATTATGCCATCATATTTTTGAAGCATTTGAATTCAGCAATGGTTTCCATAACTCTAGTTTCAGAAAATGCGATTGTAAGTCGATTGAGTGAATTTGGTTAAGAAGTATTGTGTAGGAGCTCTTGCTTGAGAATCCGTTCTCAGYAGAAAGCTAAATGTAATAGTACAACTTAWTGCACGCTATTGAAATAGGTTGGATCATACTATTAAGCTGAGACAGGCCAGTGAATTGGCACTAGGTCTGATGGCTCTAGATGGAGGTGAGCAACCGGGGAGTCGACCCGTGATGCTTTGGGGCCAACCACAAATTCCCAACGCTCAATTCTGGAAAAACGGCAAGGCAAGGAAGCAAAGCGGGGGGCAATCTTTGGTGTGCGTYGCTAACCCTCTCACTCGTGAATTTATCCTGCTTCCACCTATCCCAAAGCGCAGATTACACGACAAAATTGCCAAGTTTGTGTTTAGCGATATGCAACGCACAAAGTATCATCTGGTGATTGCTGGCTGGGATACAGTGAAGAAGAAAGACAAACTCTTAGATCTTTTGTGCCTCGTTGTGTATTCTTCAGAGAAGCAATGCTTCATCCATGCGAATTCCATCGAAAGGGCTCGACCGATTCCGAAACACGAATGCGGTCGATCAGGGATGGCCGTTGTCAACTTYGGCGTGTACTTTGGAGGCGTTCGCGTTGTTGAAAGGATCGACGATGAGGAACTTTGTTTCCCCGCAATCTACTACTTCAATATYAGTGATAGCAGGAGACAATGCTTGTGCTTTGATTTCACCTTGATCTTCATGGCSGGTCGGGAAGTTCARCCTCCCAAGGTGGTGCAAGCAGGGCCGRGTCAGGTGTTTGCAGCRACAAGATATGCAGCACTGCCAACTATTCTTTGGCTTGTTGAAGTGGAGTTGCAACCTGAYGGCACCCCTACTGGCTTGTACAAGAAAGTGCCGTATGGGGTCATGCCGAGTTTATTCTATCAGAAATTGTTCCCCACYGAAGATGAAGCGYTGCTTCCTTATGATTGTGCCAGTGCGGACGGGAGAATCACATTCAAGGTTCACAGTGAGCACAATYTGATCGTTATTTATGACATCACRACMTATGAGTGGAAGATTTATGAATATCCATGTCAGTATGAGCAGAGAGAGTTTCAATTGTGTGACGGCTGTTACGAGCCTGTCTTCACWGCAAGGCCTTAAGTCATGATGCACGTGGTTGAAGTTGGWCATGCGCAAYGGCTTSGTGTACCAGCTATGTTGCTCCAGAGCAAAGTTTCTGAGGAGAGGYGGGTTTAGAGTTGCAGAGCATGCATGCTTAAAGGTACTAGAATTAGCGGATATGTCAACTTTCCCTTTGTAAGCAGAGATCACTTTTCTTTCTAACCAAATAGGGAACTACTAAAACCGTCTGAATAAGCTCCGTGGCATAAGRGGAATGCWRTAGAAACTTAGAAATAAATTTTGTAYATTAGCAGATCCATTTGTRCAAGTGGTTGTGGAGCTTTAGKAGGCACAACTAGTTGWTTGTAAATTTTTARGGATGRWGGTCTTAACAGGCTAKAAGTGTAACCTAGATGAATCCATCTAATGTTCACCAAGAATCARTATTAATCARCATCCAATTCATTGGTAATTCACATAATTTTACATAATTCATAATTGTATCTAGAAGAGTAAGATATGATTGAACACTTTCRTGTCTGCKTWCCACCCAAGCATCCCTACTTGCATGMTCTAATCAATGTGTTTAGAAGAAAGGGCCATTCAAAGCACCCAATTTGAATTTTTTCCTCCATTGTTCATTATTTTCAGGTGGTTTGAAAAATGTGAATAGTTTTAGAGCCATCTTTATCAGTATAACGTAATTCTCTACAACAAACAGTTCATCAGATCATCTGTTTTGTGCAATTTTTCAAAGTCAACATTAAACAATGGTAATGAAGAAGATTTCAAATTGCAATGGATGTAAGTTATGCACCCAAGAAATGAGCTACTGCTTCTCAAATAATATACAAAGGCAAAACCACAACGCATAAGCTTGCACTGCAGAGATAATGAATAACATTACCACCATGCGTTAYTACGTGCTAAACTGCTTGTCGACTGTCAAAATTGCTAATGGACACCTAAAATTGAATCATCACTAACTATAAAACAACAACGAGGTGTAGCTACTGGCCGAAAAGCCTTGAAAAGAAGTTCCCCTTCGGAGCATTTTCGGCACATTCAACATGAGCATAACGCCCGCTTGCATCTTTCATCCTGGCAGAGCCTTTGGTGTCTTTYTTGCAATACCTGCACGTTTTGTCTACCCAGCCTTCGTCYACATACGCTCCATCAACTGCATTCAACCAGGGAAGTTTAGGTCTAAAACTCTCTCAATAACCAAAAAGTCTACTTCAATTCAAGTCTTTTTCACCAGGAGTCTCTGAAAAACAGATGCATAAATGGGTGCAAACTGAAACCCTAAATCTGTGATATCACCGCTCTCACCTTCAACAGAGTCCTTGAAGAAATCCCTGTACGTTCCTCCGATCTTGCGACGTAATGCTCCGTACTGATACACAATCCGAGACGGATCAGATAGCAGCAGTTTAAATTGTCATATTCTTAGTTGAATTACACAAATGAAGCCATCGCAAACTCTAGAAGAATTGGGCATGAAATTCGCAAGCTGTCACTGAACCTTGGCAGAGGGGATTGTTACCGAGTAGAAAAGAATTCTGGACCAGAGATAGAGTGAGACGATTTCTCTTCACACTCACCTGCTCGCGTGACATTCTATCACCAGATTTCGTAGCTCGGCGTGCATCTTGTAGAAGCTCAGCGTCCCTGTCCGACCTTACTACTGCGGAATCCAAGGCGTCGGTAAGACTAGTGAACAAGGACTTTTTATCTCCGTCCGCTTCGGATTCCTTCCCCTTGTTGTCCTTAGCGGCCGCGCGCACCACACCACAGCGGCGAGACGAAATTGTCTCACAACTTCGAGGTCTTAAACCTTCAACGCCAGAGGACGACGCAGTAAGAGCGGTCGCTCCGCAAATCGAGCTCGTCATGGCGGCCATTGGAACTCCCTCTGCCTTTCCTAAACACTAGAAATACAGAAGTGATGCAAGCATCTGGAATCGCAACAACTTCAATCATCCGGGATTCACCGTCTGGAGGTGGAATCAAGGATTTATGAGACAGGTGGAGAAGGTGGACAGGATCGAGGAGGGCCACAAGTGTGAGGCACGTAGCTGTTGAGCGGCAAAGGGCGTGTCAAAGTATGCGCCTTCCCTTCCCGCGTGGCTGTCATCTCTCCAACTGCCGATCCTTCATCTGACCGTCCATTTCATTCACTTTTACGGCGCTTTTTGTCTCTTGCCTTTCTTTTGTGATACTGCTATCTGCCCGCTAATTTCTCTCTTATTTCATTTGAAAAGGCTAAAGCAGCATTTCAGGGTTCTACTCCAGCTTGTACAACAAGTGCACTACTGCACGAGCTCATAGGATTTCCGCATGAAGTCTTTTGTATGTGAAAATTTGGAATTGGTTTGATGTCGTAAAACAGCAATTTCATCATTTTTAAGTGGAGAATTGTCACTTGAGAATATTTCGAGCGTTCACGACGGTATCTAGAGATGACCTCGGTGCACAATGTTGCGCTTCTGAAATACCAGTATTCGACCTTAAAACAGAGTGTCGAAAATTAAGCTTCTGGGAACAATAAGGTTGGGAACTCGATCTCCAGTTTTCCGCATAACAGGACCAGTAGCAACGGTTTCTCCAAAGTCACTGTTCTCGCACTCATGTACAGAATTGCGATTTCCGTTTCAATGTAACTCGGGCATGACAATTTGCTGATTTTTTTTTCCGCTCGCAGCTCTTAAGCTCAATGGCCCCAAGAGTTGCTCATTCAGAGTGATGTGAGAAAATGTTTAGGCTATGTTGATGTGCGCTTCTCCTGTCGATTCTTACGATGCTGAGTGCTCAGTGAGGATCSAAACTGGTTTKCTGTTCGCCTTTACGRCGGCAGCTGAAATTGCTTCACGTTGGAGAGGWTAAATAGAAATTGCTCACGATCGCAGAATTTGCTTTCCGGAMTTTTGGAGAAGGCGAATTCGAAGCTCATTGACTTGAAAGTAGCACCCTTCCAGTTGTCCGGTGGGCGTTTCCGTAGTGCTGGAAAAGAAGCATGCGAGCCTCTTCCGTTCAATGAGACACTTGCAGCTGCTACCAAGGTTTTCGCAATACTTTATTTCACTCTCTGATAGTCGCCGGGATGATGCAGATAACTTCACATCCAACATAGTTACGAAATGCTTCCTCTTTGTGAGCTATTTAGAGATAGTAATTTGTATCTGTCCAATGCTGAAACAAAGATTGGCGGTTTGATTTGAGTCGCAGTTTCTATTGGATGTTTTGCATCCCATTGCCATACTCTTGTTCAAACTTATTGTGAATATTTGTAGTTGATKGGATTGAGCTAATTTTAGGATGTCGATTGAATTGTCTRCAAGGAKCGGAGCGCAGTATCWTCGCGGTGGGAATGGCAGAAGAACACGGCCTTGCTGGAGCTTGAGAACCGAAATCAGCATCTACAGCACCTCCTCTCTCAGGTCAGCTAGCTCCGCTGAGGTTCAAGCTTCGGAGCATCCTGGAAACTGTTCGCTGTATACTCGAGGTCTTATTGGCAGTCACGGATTTTGGCTTTAAGCGCTAGTTTTCTCATTTCGCTTAACATTAACGAAGGTATTGGAGATCTGGGAATCAGGCAGGTAAAGATGCTAAGGAGTATCAGTCTCGTGCGCAAGAGGATCGCAAAATCTTAGAAGAGGCACTACAAAGAGGCAAAGAAGAGGTTGTTTTGTTGGCAAAGGCGCGTGACATGCGTGCAAGACTCATCGAGCAAATGCAAGTCATGGCGCGCAGCAAGTCTCTTCAAGCTACTCTTTGTGCATGGCGTCACTTTTGTGACAAACGCAGAAAGAAAAGGGTACGATTTCTGGCACACCCTTGGTCGGTATGAGATCTTTCTCATAGCTTTTGTCCTTTCTCAGCCTGATGAAATGGCAGGCAAGTGTTCTAGGAACTGTGTGGGACAAGTGAATCACACAACTGATGGAACGGTCTGTAGGCTCTTAAAGGCAGTGCCGGGTCTTTCTATTATGTGTAGGCTCTGCGGAGGTCAGCAAGAATGTGGCATGCTCGAACCATGCTTAAGCTGTTCACAGCATTCGTAGCAGGATGCGATCGTACCAAACACACTGTTGGATTGAGATTGTATGCTACGCACCATCGGAGCCGGACGTTGCTCTTGTACGCCATACGGATCTGGTGGAGAGGAGCGATGCTCCGGCGAGAAGCCAAGGGCAAACTTCATAAATTCACCACTTTTTGGTCCCAGTATAGGCTACGTGTTGTGCTTGTACACTGGCACAACTATTGCGCCGCACTTTCCTTGAAGCAATCGAACAGGAAAAGGGCAATTCGATCATTATACTTTTCCCTCCTACGACGGGCATGGCGAGGCATTACCTCGCACACTGTGACAGCGCAGGAAAAGAAGTTGAATGCCGAGCTTTTCTTGTTTCTACGTGTGGCCCGGGAGTGCTTGCAAAATTGGCATGGCTTGATAGTGCGCAAGAAWCAAAGAGCAAGACAACTTGAATTGGGTATGCTAACCGTGAACTAATCTCAAGATAATTCTTCGAACTAGATGAGCAAAAATCTCATTTGCCGYGTCAGGGAATGTTRTCTTGTATAAGRAATACCATGACAAAGGTAAGYGAGCATGTCATTCTTGAATCAGTTGTTTGAGAACGTGATTCTTATTGTGAGCACTCYGATTAATGTCCAAGAGCTAAGAGCTCCTATGGCATGGGAGATATCTGTTTTAGATTTTAAAGGGTCGTGCTTTTCAGATAAATTTTCGTCGGAGTCCTTAAGCTACCGGTATTGTCTTTGCGCTGCTTTAGCATTGGGTTACCGCAAATGTGATATCAGGAGGGCGACTACGACATTCCTACCTATTGAGATCAGCTATGGATGCATGGCTTGGAAGGACGCACCTCACTTCAGTCATTTCGACGCGTTTGGAGTGCTTTTTGAAGCGGAAGGAACGAAGATTGAAGAGCATAGTGCTCTTCAAATGGTGGCATCTCATAGTGAAGACAAAAAGGGCTCGGACATTACGAATGATACTCTTGGCCAAGATTGAACGCAAATGTAAGGAGTGGGCATTCCAAGCTGTGAAGAAGAAAGTTACGCAGAAGGCAATAATGGAAGCACATTACGTACAAAGGACAAATAAAATTCGGTATGAAAAGGACTAAAATCCAAATGCCACTGTTAAATGTTCATCTACWGTAAGGACAAAATTGTTGAATGGATACCTCATTCTATAGACATGGATTTCACTGAACTTTCGAATGAAAATTCAAGCACTACGTTATATGTCTACTCTGAAGCTTAAAATTCGATGCTAAATTGTTAGTATCGTGGTGCTCCTGAACTATTTAAAGAACATTAATTTAGCAAAAAACAATTTAAATTTTCAAAGAAATGGCTTGTTGTGGTTGGAGTAGGAGCTCTGTAGTGAAGTTATGGTTGGATGAGGTGCGCGCAAAGCAAGTGCGCCGCCTGTGGATGCGGCGCTTGCTCAGGCAGTTTCGCCATCGACAGTTGCAACGGACGTTTTGCTCCTGGCTTGTCTATACCGAAACCTGCAGGTACCTTGCATAACGACGATAGGTTGCATGTGTGGACAATTTGATCATTTTTTTCTGAAATTCTTATGCCTTCTGTGAATAATWCCACAGCTGAAGAAACATTCCTCCTAATATGAGAATGGAGAACTGAGATTTGATTGAGATGCTTACATGTCTGTTATATCTAGTTGAAGGGCTTAAACAATTATTRCTAAGCCATGAAAATGATCTTATAGGAGGCATGCGGTTGAGGTGAAAGCTCAAGAAGCAGAAGGAAGGATTGGGTTGTTAGAGACGAAGCTTGGAGGCGCTGCACAAGTGAAAGTAGAAATGGAACGCCTGCTGGCAAGTTTTGAGACTGAACGAGTTCGTGTTTTGGACGTTGCGACAGCGGCCGTTGCCCGAACTCCTTCCTGGACTTCTGGGTTCCTTGACGGTAAATATACCYGCATGTTTATTCTACTTCAGTATAGTCGCAGTGCAGCGTGACCAACTCTCAAAGAAACATTTACAATAAAGGTCTACTTTGTGAGAAATTGTTCTTCGCAAGAAGCACACTTTAGACAGAATTAACTCAAGCTGGGATGGTTTTTGACGATTGGTGTCTTTAGCTGAATTAAGATGGAGCTCGTTGAAATTGGAGGAAAAATGGCACCCTCCTGGACGGGCGGGGCATTCTGCAATATCTTGTCCTCTGTTACCCCGTAGGCCTCCATGCACTATCGTCTTTGGCGGTTACAATGGGCGTGAGTGCTTCAACGATGTCATCATCTTTGACAGCGGTACGCAACAATCAAACTCTTGATAATTTCAATGAAATGGTGAGTGATTTAATTTCCCCTTAATGAAAAGATCAGATTATTCACCCCTTCGATTCTGTATGTAAAACACAAGAACAGTACTGAGTAGTGTATTGCACTATTGTGTCCCTTTCCAGAGAATCGTACTAAGTGGGCATGTCTGCACAGGCAACATGATTTGGAAAACACCAACAATCTCTATTGCCTCCGGGAGTATTTGCCCTCCACCAATGCGCAACCACACTGCCTGTTCATATAAGGACAATGCAATGCTACTGTTTGGAGGTTTTGATGGAGCCTTTGAATTCTCGGACCTCTCCTTGCTCACATTTCATGACGAAGGAAGTAAGTTCTGCGTAAACTTGGACCTACAAATTAAGAAGACACAGGGATTTACTTGTTTCAAATGTTTAATTTTATGGTTTCTTATGTACAAATGAACAGAAATTGTTGGTGATATCAGAAATAGATTAATGAATAAGGGCCCTAAGAGTTTTCTTGGTTCTTCCACTAGACACATGCGAGTGGTCACAACCGGAGAAGCCTCGAGTTGGAGCGAGGCCGGGATCCTTTTCYCATCACACAGCTTGCATGACCCTGGACCGTCGCCACATGATTGTTTTTGGTGGATATCGTTCTTGCGCCGGGCACTTGAATGAGACATGGTTTTTGGACCTTCACTTCATGATATGGACATCTCCAGACTACAGTGGAGTTCCTCCGTCACCACGCAGGGGTCACGGTGCTGCTCTCGTAGACAAGAGAATGTATGTCTTTGGAGGRTATAATGGGGTAGAACACCTTTCAGATTTTCATGTACTAAATGTTGAGTCTATGGTGTGGGAAGCTGTTGACGCCCATGGAGATCAACCAACGCCAAGACGACAACATGCAATGACGGCTGTGGGCCGGCATTTGGTTGTTTTCGGAGGCTACGACGGAAAATCCTACTTGAATGATACTTMTGTCTTTGACACAGGTATTTGTGAATTGGAACGATGATGAACTGCMCATCTTTGATTTCTGTTTTGATAGGCGTCTTTTTTGTATCACAAAGACTATTCTGTCTCTTAGTTTTTTCTGAAACTGGAAATTCAGTGCTCTTGATGCTATATCCGTGATGTTGATACAGAGAACCATGTCTGGAAAAGGTGCTTGATTATGGAATCGCCAAAACAAGGCCCGTGCCTAGATGGAATAATGGAGACAACAGTCCACGGAAGATCCATGCACACGATGGTGGAAGCTGGCCAACGACTTGTGATATTTGGAGGAGTTCATGAATGTGGTGCTTTGCATGAAGTGCTTTTTCTTGAGAACGCAGCTGGTAATGAATCTATGATCTCCAAATTGGAAATTCCAATATGTGGTTCATCTTTAAACTCAGGGCACCGATGATGAGAGTGTTGAATCAGTCGGAGTTGAATCGTTATCATGTACGAATCCTCAATTAGTGTTTGGCAGAGGAATTACCTTTAATATCCTACTTTATCCTGCTAGTTTCCAAAGTTACAAGAATTAGAAGTTTTTCTTYATGGCAGCAATGGGAGGTCTGCAACTGCAAAGTTGCTTGACGGAAGAATCAGCCAAAGTGCACCGCTTGCAGGCCAATGTGATCGAATGTCAGCAGACACTTCAGGACAAGTGCAGTGAGCTCACCATTGCACAATCGAGATTACAGCAAGTACATGCAGCACTTAAGGTACTGCCTTTCTTGGATTGAGTAAACAGTGTGAGGAGGATGCAGTTAGACAGTTATGTCTGTAAATGGACATCATTTGCTTGTGATAACAGTTTTGAAATGTCATTTGGTCGTTAGAAGAATTTCTGAAGATATTTCGGTTCTACCTATCTTGCATGATCTATGCATCTGATTATCATCTTTGCAATGGTAAGAGTAGTTTCCATTCTTACGAAGTCAGCAAATTACCGAGGTTTAGAGGATGGATTTCACTTTTGTTCATGTCAATCAACTCAGTGTGGCAAGTCAACTTGGTAAAGAAGACATGAAGAATGTGAATAGTGGTACTATTAGGTAGAGGCAGAGAAGCGATCTACTGCCGTTGAAGGACAACGGGTGTTGCTGAACAAGCTTCAAAAATCTCGCWGCCATTCAAAGGCACTTTCACAGACTTGCCGTAGGTGTGTGCTTTTTCTCACTCAACTTTTTTTCCCATTGCATCAATACACCTGATCAATCTACTGCAAGCTTCAGCTCTTGGAAGTCTCAATTTATTTTTTGTCCTGTCCTATAGTATCTCAAAAGAAAATGGTCTACTTGGTTTGATTTGAATGGAGTAGGTTGGAAGAGGAGCAGAAGATTCTTCAGCGTTTGGTTTCCGAACTTGAGCGACAGCAACGACCAACAACAACGAGCATTTGCAACTTCACAACCAAACCTTTACTGAACAGAGGAGCAGCAGAGGAAATTCAAAATGCCWCRAAGCATAACTAGGGACCAGCACCTGTGATACAAATAATTCATTAATTAAGAGTCATTCTCGCAGACATTTTCGACTGTTGGTTAKCTTATTTGTTCATAAATTGAGGGATTTTTCTAGAGGGCGGCTTGTTGAGCGCTTGCTCGTCCGAATCAACTCGAGTTCTTGAAAGGTCAAACTCACTTTCCTCAGCCTGGCTGGAAGCTTGTTCAAGAATGCTTGTCCTGTCCACAATTGAGTGATGAAAAAACACCGTGATTCACACCGCAAGATTGGGCATAACACCGAAATGATCATTTATCTAACATTCTGATATTTTCTGCACTAACTACAAGCACAATATCTAACTTCTAACTGTCTTCTGCCAGCTAGAAAGCAACTGATTGAACTGAATTTCAGCTTTGAGAGGTGGTTTAATCCAAAAACTCACAATCGACTCCTCATTGTTTCCTTGAGGACAGGTAGTCAGGCAGAATACTCTAACAATGGTACTTAGTGTTGGCAACGCCAATTACAAAGCACAAATATGTCAACAATCCTCATAATGTACCAACACTATATATCAACATAGACACTATTTGTCAACTATTGTAAATTTTTGGGATATAAAATTTTTACAAGATTTGTCAACTATTGTAAAGTTTTGGGATATAAAATTTTTACAAGATTACATTTAGTGTTAGATATCATTCCATCCAAATGCAATGAAAAAAATATAAACCTATATGTACGAATCAATGGACTGGTGAACACAACTCTCAATGCAAACCAGTTGAAATGTAGAGTGGGTGTGGTAAAAGTTCAAGTAACATTAGTTACATAAGACTAAATACCATTATTAGTGTACTGTACCTTACAGTGAGTATGGAGAGGGAGCCAATTGTGACTTCCCCTAATTTCCCTGAATGTCGGATTTCGGTCCGATCAAGATAAGTACGAGGGTGCAGCCGCGCTGGCCCAACTAAATGAAGTGCCGCCCTTGCGCATTGCCAGGCTACTGACGACCTCGGATTTCTGCCTGGCACACTGCCATCCCTCCGCCGCTCACGATCCTTAAACCTTCCTCTCCGAACTCAAAGTATCCAGCTCCATGTGCTTCTCTGGGAAACTCGCAATCCTGAGTTGCTGTTTTCCAACTTTGAATGGGCGTTAACGTAAGCTTAGCTCCTCTCCCAGAAAGTTACAACTGGTGAGCTTTTCCATTCCTCACAGACTGCTGGGATTGCTGCCTCAGGTGGGGCTGTAGATTATGGCAATCGCATCCTATTGCTGACATCTGGACGAGACGACTACTTTTGGGGTGGAGTGGGGTGGGGTGGCGCTCTTGGTTTCTAGTACGAGGTTAGAAGGACCTACTACCGCCTGCTGCCTCTGCCCCTGATGAGCCAGTCCCTGGGGATCCTGAGTCCCTGAATTGAGTGGTCAACATGATGGAGTGGGCGGGGCTTTTTTGCGATTGCAGATTTGGAGCTCAGAAATCGCACGAGGAGGCTCCAGCGGAACCTGGTGCAATTAGGGCAGTGTGTGGATTCGGGAAATAGATCTGTGTCAGGCACAGGGGCAATGTCTGATGGAGGGGATTTCGATTCATGGGATTGCGTGGGCTTGGTAGTTGTTGGRCTTCCTCTGCAATTCGTWMTTTGAGGTYGAAAGGTGTAATTTTCTTGTACGCGGAGGCTTATTAGCTTTGTGGTCCCAATCACTGGGTCGTCTTGTCGCGGAGGTGGGATGGGTGGCAGTCAATTTCGAGTGGTTTCCGGAGCGGCAATCGACAATGCAGCTTGTTTGAGCTGATCGTTTTTGAAGTTAGGTCAGAATTGTTTGAGAAGATTCGCCTGGTGGTCGTCTCTCGGGATACGGACATAGTCTTTAATTCTTGCTATGGCGGGTGTACTTCGATTTTCTGATCTTCGAGGTGCCGTTGGCTTAGAATTTGAACAAGAGGATATGCGTACTAGATTGAACCGGAATGGRGGAGTAGCAGGGCTGGGCAGGAGGAAGCCAAGAGCAAGTTTGTGTCATCCATCCACGAGCAATTTAAAGATAGGAGGGTAGGGAATTAGGTCAATGCTCTTTTTGGTTGCAACAATCTCCACAATGGATGCTAGGTATCATAAGGCAGTACGAAATGCGTTGTTTGTGGCGATGATGCTGTTGGTGACGACTCAAAGCGCAACTCATGTCGAGGCTGTAACTGACCCCGGAGATATTGAAGCTCTGAAAGAGGTAAGTATTAGGGTTTTCATCACAATTCGTCACTCCAGCTCATTCACATGGCTACACTGAATAGTGAAATTAGGTTGCCCCTCACTAATTTCTCGACATTCCACACTATATAAATATTTACTGTACATATACAAGAATGCACTATTTTTGAATTAGTTATTGGTGTAGTTGGGACTCATGAACCTCCATGTGTAGAATTGGAAGTATTTGTAGAAATATGTGTTGACTTTGATGGCTTATAGAGTAACTTTCTTGGGGTAAGGCAACCTAATTTCACTATTTAGTGTAGCGATACCATATTAAATTGATTATTTCACCTTATTTCAATCTAAAATTGGTCAGTCTTCGTATTAATCATTGTAAAACATGCTAATCACCACTTCGGTCCTCAAAGTATCTCCGTTGGTGAATGTTGTTATTAGCAAGTCATGAGTTTATTCTGATTCACTTTGAACGTCCATGCCTCAAGGTCTGGAACCTTGCATAGTTTGCATAGTTGTAGGCTAATCAGTGCTGATTGTCCACTAATCCTGCATAGTTTGCATTGTTTGAGTGTGACTGGAGCTGGTCTTGCGTTTGTTTGCAGGTGAAACTGGCCCTCAACGCCTCCTCCATCATGCCCTCCGCCTGCATTGCCTCCTGGAACTTCACCTTAGACCCCTGCGACACCCACACGCCCTGCATCGACTGCACYAGAAGCTCCTTCACCAACATYTCCCGCGTCATCGGCCTGCGCCTGGAGCGCGGCGCAGGCTACCAGGGCCCTCTCTCGCCCTCCATCGGCAACCTCACTTCTTTGCAACGTCTCGTCATCACCGGCAACGCCTTCCACGGCCCCATCCCCTCCACTCTCGGCAACTGCATCCAGCTCTTCCAGCTCGACCTCTCCATGAACTTCTTCACAGGTCCCCTCCCGTCCGCTCTCAGCAATCTCCTTTCTCTAAGCTTCCTCTCCGTCGCCTACAACGCTCTCTCGGGACCCGTCCCAGTCTCCTTCAACGTCCTCAAAAACTTGACATATCTCTACTTGGACGAGAACAGACTCAGCGGCACCATCCCGTCTCTCACAGGCATGTCGTCTCTCACGCTTTTCGATGCYAGCAGCAATAACTTCACAGGGACATTACCCCAGGTTCCCGAGTCTCTTTCGCTCCTTGCACTTCGCAAGAATCAGCTGATGGGGCACCTTCCACCGAGCTTGAAAAACCTGACGTTGCTGCAAGTGCTCGACCTCAGGGAAAACAATCTCTTCGGCACCATTGGTTCGTTTCTCTACACGTTGCCGAGCTTGCAACAGGTCAACCTTTCGTACAACAGTTTTTCAGCGATGGAGCCTCACAATGGTGCACCCAGTGAGGTCTTGTCCATGGATTTGAGCAACAATGCGATCGAGGGGATGCTACCGGAGTCACTGGCGAGGATGGAGAAGTTGACGGTGCTGACGCTTCGGAGTAACATGTTCACTGGGCCTATTCCTTATGTGTATGCTTTGAAAGCGGCCAACAACTTGAATGGGAGTTCGCAGTTGGGGCAGTTGTATCTAGACGATAATTATCTGTCTGGGGAGATTCCTTCGCCGCTCTTGAATGTGTCGGCGGATGTGGTGAGTGCGAATCTGGTGAGTAATTGCTTGGATAGTTGYCCACCGAGTTTGTTCTTCTGTAGTGGAGGCATGCAGAAGAGTCCTGTGCAATGTCATGTGCCGGTGGTGTTGCCTGGGAGTAGTTGATGGCGGTCTCCACTGCAACTACTGGGGATTGCAAGCGTTAGATTTTCCTTCGATTAGAGTTGTTAGATTTAGTAGAGAGAAATATGCAAATTTGGGCTATGGTTTTTGTAGTTTTTGGAATCTAGATTGAGAAGAATCTCTTTTAAACTGAATATTTCAAATCGGTGTGAGATCACCTTAACTTAGATTGAGGAACTTTTGAGAGAATTATGTGTGGTGTTGGAGATCTAATTTTTGTAAATTTCCTAGGAATATTAGTGTATTTTGAAATTCAGCGACTGCACTCTACATGTCTAATTCAAACACAACCRCCTTTTAATTGTYTTGTTGCACTGTTCAGTTGCGCTACTGTTACTTTTGAATATGCTGAACAGAGTTGAAGTGTCACAAATGTGTGAAATTTCGTATTGCATTGACATGTGTCATGGAACACAATTAGTGTARAAGGCTTGGAAAAGTTTCATTTTGTGTTTAACCCCTGTGCGTCACATTGAAATCAGCATAAGTGACTAGCTTTTGGGGACCAACTGAATAAATAGCGATTACTTGCAATATATGGGGTCGTTGATAAATTCACTGTTGCATCTCAAACCCAGCTACCTCATGAGCTCAAATCTGCAATTTCTACAGCAATTGACCGTTCAGATTCCAAGATTATAATAGTTGATGTACGGGCTTTTCTGCACGGACTAATTCTCAGCGTCTGAAAAATGTCCGCCGTGACGCACAGGGGTTAACCCTTGAATGACATTTTAGGGCTTGRCAAGGGAGCCCAAACTTGGATTTGAGTATCATTCTTACATGGTACAATTTGTGTGGTCCGTTAGGGATTAAGATAAATATTCAAAGCGTTGATTATATTATGAGTGTATGTGAAGTCCTCTCTAGGCTCTCATTTAAGAGGATTTACATTTTAGGCAAGAATTTAGATTGGAAGGTTTTAACGAACTTAAGACTAGGGTGGAAATAATGTGCACTTACCTTAAGATATTTTGTAGGGGAAATTAAATATTGGGTTTTAACATAACATAACATATGTACAATTACATAGTGTGGGAATAATAAAGATTTAAATAAAATTCTTATTTATCCCACTTATATTAAGGCGTGAGACTCATTTGAAGTTGACTAATAAAATGTACAATTCATTGGGCCATCTCAAATAAGGACATAGTTTAGATTGAAAGGGAGGAAAGAGTAAGGCTATCCAAATTGTTTAACTTGGATCCAAATTTTTAGCACCCAAAAAATTATCATGATGTATGCACCACGTAAGCAATTATACCATCAAAAAGCCAAATTGGGCGAGGTGTCAATAGAAAACCTTTGAAACCAAGTAAGGGCTTTGTTCAAACATTGAAGCTTGAAAAAATGAGCAATGTCACTGATATACTTTGCCAAATGAGAATGGGGAGTTTTAAGTGAATTTTGAAGTATAGTCCTTGACATAAAAGTTAGTCAATACAAGTGTCCAATATTTTTTTTTCAAATAAATATTTGTCCTATACTTGGTTGTAGGAAACACTAGTACTATTTTCAGTCACAATTGGAGTGATGTTGTCATCCCCTATAACTTTTGAAGCAAAAGTCGAGTGAACATGAAAATTTTATTGGAAATATCTAACTTGATGGTAATGAGTTCTTTCATTTTTCAACTAATTCAAAAAATATTCAAGATTCAAATGTAAGTTTCTATTATTTGTCACAATTTGAGATTTAGGTTTTTTCACTATGTTTGGAGTACCCAAATTGAATGATCTACTAGAGTTGAAATTTTTGTGGTCTATTTCCACACTACCCGTGCATATGCCTACAAAAGGGCATCTAAAAATATATAATTTTATGCTCTCCACACCCATGCAAATAGGGCTCCCTTGCTCGCTCCCTTGTACAAACACTTTTGACCCAATCTTACCCTAATCCCATTTATTTTTATTGAAAAGAAACATTATTTAAAGAGTTTGTAGTGACTACAACATAAAAAGATTTCCTCTTGGAAATCACAGGAATTTCATCTTCTCAATTACATCACGCACTAGACAACATACTAAAATGATGTGTTCGGACTCACAAAAGTCAAGCCAATGCTTAGAAACAAAACAAACAAAGGTCAAACACACTCACTCCAACTTGTCTAATTGGATCATTGTGCATTGGAAAATTATCCCATCCAAAAGAAGCATGTAATACCATTCCCTATTCTCCATTCTCCATACAACAAAAAAGAGTGTCAACATAAAAAGAGCCTTTTTAATTACGGAGAAAGTCTCCTCATTGGCTATTCTTTTCACTCCACAACTTCTCATTCTTTTTAGAAATTTCATCCTCGGAGAAGGTGTAACAACCCTTAATCTTCTCCATGGTTTCTCAATCTCCACACCCATCCTTCACCTCCAAAGGAGGAGGAAAAAACTTCCCAATCTTTAGAGAATGGGTCATCTGCAATTCAAAGAGTGCAATTCAAAGAATGCCCTCATTCTCTGAAGATTGAGAATGGAGAGAAGAAGTTGCAAACCACCCCTATTATTATGGTACTTATTAAGTTAAGTTAGATGGAGCATTCGCTTTTGACTGTTGGGCAAGAGGAGAGAATTAGAGAAGCTCAAGAATGACAGGAAATGCAAGTGTGGAAGAGCACTGCACCTGCATTGAAACTTAAATACAGTATCCATTTGTTTGTCAATTTTCTTGCCTCTCATTGGCAGAGATTTCTACGAAGTCTCTCGCAATTGCATTGTCCGTCATTGTCGGAGGGGGAGATTGGAGGTGCTAAGGTAGAAGCACCAGTAGTCGCTCATTTAAGCAACTTTGGAGCAGATTGTGAGCAGTATGAAGTCATAGAAATTTTTCCTATGTAGGACAATAGGAAATATGGGGATAGAAAAAATTTCAGAATTTGGGAGTCAAAAACTGAAATTACTGTGAATTTTGGGAGCCAAAAAGTGCACTTCACATTACAACTCTCAGATTGATTTCAGTATACAGAGCAGGTGAATTTAGTGATCGAATCATACAACTGAGCTGAGTCCGTCATTTGTAGCAAATTATATGTTTAGCCTCATCCCAATTTGTTATGTGCATTTTTGATGATTTGATCATTACATTCATGAGCTTTGAGCCCGTGTTTTCCTGCCAGAC
The DNA here is from genome assembly GCA_006891605.1 of Pleurozium schreberi. Taxonomy (NCBI): domain Eukaryota; kingdom Viridiplantae; phylum Streptophyta; class Bryopsida; order Hypnales; family Hylocomiaceae; genus Pleurozium; species Pleurozium schreberi. The sequence goes on along the minus strand of VACF01002150.1, from coordinate 225,027 downwards.
GCGAATGTATTTATTGGCAATTAGAAGATCCCAAGTCAATGAAGCTGAAGCATGAATCCCGTTGCTCTTCTAAAAAGGTTACAGATGCTTAATTAGTCAAAATGAGAGCGCAAGGCAAGATTGATTGAAAACGAGATGGCATTTATTTAGATGTCTGAGAAATTAGTGACGCTATCATAAAGCCCATCTCCCAAAGAGGGACGAGCCACTGGTTCTAAGGGTCTCTACTGTACTGTACTGTACATAAATTCTGTTAACTAGATGCGATTAGCGGATCTAAAACGATTGGGGTAAGCAAATATTAAACTCTTGATACAGGCTTGTCTGGAAAAGAAGCCAGATTCCTTCTCTTCATACCTTTGCCAAGTCGAGCAAAAGGAGGCGTTCTGGTGCAATGTACATCCGAAGTGAAATTGGAGACTGGGTCTTGCAATCTCTACCAAGCAGCAAAAAGATTTGGAGCGAGGATTGAGAACAAGGAAAGAAGCTCAGAACCTGGCCCAGAAATCAGAGAGCTCCAACATGAACTTTGAAGCTTAGAAGCCTCCGCAGCCACCGAAGCCCCCTCCATCACCAAGAATGGAGCCAAGGAGCAATCCACCAAGGGCACCTCCGAGAAGACCAGTTCCAAAYCCACCGCCCAGGCCACTTCTTGGAGGAGGCGGAGGCGCATATCCACCGTACGGATAATATGGGGCTTGCTGGTTKGTTGGATACGGCTGGGCTGCGCCATAGACAGGAGGATATGCAACAACTGGAGGCGTATATGGTGAAGGTTTGATCAGCTCTCCCAGCTTTATTGACAGGTTCAACGTGCCTCTTGCCCTCCCTGATCGCCTCACTACCTGAGATAAATAAATTGGGTTGAGATATGAGAACAGCATGTCAAAGGAACTCAATCAAGCCTGGCAAGTGCCAATTAAAATGAAGTGGAACAGTGAGGAAGATGGCAGGTTTGTACTGTAGAGGCTATGACCCCGACGAGGAGACCCAGCATAYAAYAGCGGCGTTTCTTCCTCCTGGTTGGATGCTTCAGGAGACACCGCAAATGAAGGCCCCATCCTAGTTTAAGGATTGTCTCCGAAGAACCTCATATGTCACAAAACCTACTTAGCAGAACGAATAGGGTTTTGATAAGGCATCACAGTTTGGTATTCTTGTTATTCTTTGTTATCACAAAATGACGATGAAAGTGTCCCCGAGGGTTTAATCTCATGACCTTTGAATTCTAAAAAATTACGACGGTCCCCAAAAGCTCTGATAGCACTTCGACTCCTTCCGAATCCCATAGAAAGTCGGGTTTGCACTGCGGGTCWTCGACAGACTACTCCTATCCTGAGGATGATTAACAAACTGTGCTTGGATTTTACTATATTCGTAAGTAAATGGCAATCTAGAGCAACACGCAATTTGACAGTACAATTGATGGGTTTGATCGCAGAAGAGGCTGTTGGTGGGTTACATCGAAGCAGAAGCACTCAATTCACAAAGGAAATAAATACATAGCAAAGACAAAGCTAGAGACAGACATGGCAACATATATATGCAAAGCAAAGACAAAGCTGGAAAGAAAATTAGCAGGAAACTGGATCTTTACCGGAACGGTCATGAAATTGGACTCTGCCGAGGAGCTTTCCACCTGCTGGTCGATTTCCTCCTTCACTCCCCTTAGGGCGGACAAGGGGATGGAGCTTGAGCCCACGAAGTTACTTCCCAACGAGCCATGGTTGTAAAGGTCGATGTGTACAAGCGCATTCCTATCTTGSACGAGGCGCTCATCAGCACTGAGCTTCAGCGTGGCGTTCCATGTCGGGTTCAAGTTTCCCCTGGTGTCCACCGGCGTTGCCACTTTCATGTTAGGGTAAATCCACACCACGCCGTACACTGTCATCTTCCCGAACGTGTTCACCTTCTTCAGATTCTGCGCTGAAATTAACGTCACTTCTATCTCCCGATACTCCATCCTGATCCAGTCGTTCTTTGCACACAGAAAAAAACAGGAAAGCTTCGACAATATCAATGCCAGTGAATAWCCCTTAAATCACGCTCAAACCCTTGCTCCCGAAACAAAACTCATGACAATTACAGACTAGGTAAGGGAAAACCGAATATTCTCGTTCTCCGGTTACAACTTCAGCAACAATTTATACGTTCTTCAATCTTTGAACACGCAATGTTTTACAGCGTAAGAACAGACTCTTYAAAATTMACAGAATCCCAGAAYCAAGTGCATGGTAATCAAAACGCGATTGAAAATTGTGAGAACGAGAATATTTTATTTTCCAATCAGAGTSRCATTCAAGATATTATACAKGCAATCTCGGCAATTCGGGTTCGTTCTGAGTCTCAAATCATGATTCTTGAAGAGCAGCGAAGTAAGTAGGCTCTACAAACAGAGTAACGCCGTCGAAGCAACTGGTTCCTGATTCCTGTTAATTTCAAAATTTCTTCGAATTGTATTACACCTCAAAGTTCTAAACATATGTACACTCTCTTAATAGCCTGTCACTAAGAAATTGAGAAAAATTGGAGTCTCTCGAGCGCTTACCGGAGCAAAATCGGAAGAAACCCAAACTCAAGGAACCCACGAAATTTCGAAATTGTCGATTGAATTACGTGACTGAGTGTGTGGATCGATTGAAGCGGAAAGGAAATCGGCCCTGGGCAACTTCTGACTTCTTCTCCTCAATCGAAAACCCTCTTACCTCCCATCCCGGCTTTTCCAAATGCAACTCGCATGGAGATTCCTTGATCACCTCGATCAAAGACACAAGTCATCGTCCATGAGATTTTAAATTATTTTTGAAGCAACTGGACACTTGCAGATAATAACCGAGAAACTGCAACTGAACAAAGGGTGAAGTTTAACCCTTAAAGGACTGACCTATCACCGCGGGCGAAGGAGGGGTGCAATATGTAGTGCTTGACCGAGGGGAAAAACACTATTCACACACATGTTTAGCTTTGGATAAATTGTACAAATCAATACCTGATGCTACCCATTCAAAAATTGTGAGAAAGACATCGTGGCACAAAACACTTTCATGTAAAAATCTTTACTATCTTCATAGAATTAGGCCTACTTGAACATATGGAAGCAATAAAAATTACTAAGTTTGACTTCCCATGATGATTGACATATGTGTAGTCACTTTCAGAAAAGAAACGGATGAAAATTAGTGAGTGTCCACTCACCAGATGAGTTCTTTGTCATCGAAAGGACAATAAATGTCCGTGGTGTCGTTTAAGGGTTAACCCTTAAAACTGCGGGTGGGTCACCGTGGAAACCATGAAAAATTTCAAAAGTAAACACTTGAAGTCAAAGTACTATAGAAGATCTTCGCTTTTCACACCAAATTTCGAGGAAGAATAGTTGCACTTCTATCTTACACATGAAGATGCTCTCTCATTCATCAATCAAAAAATGGCCTTGTCATTGTTTATGGGTTAATGGCGAGCCAATGACCGTGGAAATCATCAATATTGATGCCTTGGTAATCATTGGTTGAAAAGAATCCAAAAGAACGCATTTGACGTCAAATTATTGTAGAGGATCTTCCCTTTCCACCCCAAATTCCAAGGATGAATAGTTGCACTTCTATCCTACATAAAAAGATGTTTTCTCATTCATTGTCCAGAAAATGGCCTTGGCGTTGTTTATGGGTTAAAGTTTCACTTGAAATATATAATATGTAAGAATAACAAGAAGTTCACCCAAATTAACAAAGTGCCTAAAAGTGCCAMTTTCATGAGATGCTTACACTATATGCATTTCCTAAATCAATATGTATCTATTCTTGAAGAATTGCCTTTGAGACATCTATCAAAAAAACTTTCASACTTCCTAACTTTTGGATATGTTAATTAAAAGTGATATTTCAAATGGAAAATCTACTAGAAATAGTTCAACTAGCTTGAACTTGTGAGCGTATTCATGGTTGCATTTTTTCACTCCTTTTTCAATTATAAATAGAATGGAGTAAAAAGCCTCTTGTAGGATTTAGGATCCTAGCTTAGTTTGAAATCACTGTCTAGTGCATTTGAAAGGATCATCCCTATCATGTATTTATATTTTCCATATTGAGATTAGACATTGTATCATATAATAGTATCTGAATGTAATGTACATTTTGTTGCATATACATTACGAGGCATTATTGTACCTTACAAGCAACTTTGTCAATAAATAATTATGATAATTTTTGCCTAATTTAAAAAAAATTATCCTCTTGTCTTRCCTAATATTTGGAAATTGCATTTAATTTAAGAAAAGTCACAATATCCTTCTCTAGGAACATGTGCTGGACATTTATAGCAAGCGTGGCTCAATATTTTATGCATTTTATTTGTGAAAAAATAACCTCTTATCCTCTCAAAAACCATTGAATGAAGTATCTACACCAACCCAAATGCCTATACCTTGTTCAATTTTGAATGGTTGCCTTAATAGCATAAATTAAATATTAGTCTCATCTAACCTTATTTTTGGACTTTAATTAAATATTTGGCACTTAAGTACCAAAGTTGCTAGTAAAGTAGGATAGTATGCACATGAGGTACTCTTGAAAAGTTTCCAAATTAAAATAATTTTTTGTGAGCAAAACATTAGTATTTATAAATAAAAATAACAATTAGGAAATACATGCAATATTAGATATAATAAAATAATATCTAAACATATTCCACTTAAATTAAGATTAGATTCAATAGCAAAATGTTGAACTACTTTACTTTTCACTATTAAATGATTTTGGCAAGCACAAAATCATATTTTGAGATTATATTTTGAGATTTAACCCCTACACAACCATTAGATGATTTTTAGGGCATTTAGAAGACTGCAAGTTTCCGGGATGTGGAAACGCCTTGGGAACTCTGGGAACTTTGCCATGTAGGTAGTCTGATGTGGCCGAGAGACTGCCATGTTAGATAATACTAATTAATTAATTTTTTCAATAATTGAAAAAAAAAAATTTGAAATCAATCTTCAATTTCTTTTTACTTTCTAAAAAAATTAAATATTTTTTTAATTTTTTTAATTTTTAATTCAAAATTTCAGACTTGTAGTTGCTGGCTCCTTGCGCAGGAAATAGTTTCAGGGAACAACCCCGAAACAATCTCCTACGAGGCTAAAAATACATCTAATGCAAGTGTCCATTAAATGTATGCAAGAAATCTTGAGTAAGCTCCTACAAAGTCATTTTTGGTCGGATCTTCATGAAATTTGGTTACAACGTATAACTATTTATCCCCTTTCCGAAAATCTAATTTTTTTTCTAATCAATTGCCCGGATCAAAAGTTATGCTGCCCTAAACTTTGCAGGTAGCTTAGGCAGCTTTGGGTAGCATGTGCAGAACTCTTCCTATGATTTTGAAATTTGGCAAGTATGTAGCTTACATCATACAAGACACAATAGTCAAAAAAATTAACCATATTTAGTGTAAAAATCTCATTTTAGAAGGAGTTACAGCTTGTAGGCCCTGTCAAGCAAGGTTGGAAAAAATCTTTTTCACCTAACTTCAAATGTTATAATCTTTCAATCCATGTGGTCAAAGGTTTGGAAATTTTTTCCACACATTCCCAACAAAGTCTAGTACAAACTTGTAAGGTTGAATTATGAAAAAAAAAACTTCTTTTTTCATTTTTTCTTATTGCCCTAAAAATTGGCATTTTTTGACCATTTCTATCCAAAATGTTCCTTGGGCCTTGAGGGGTTAAGCATTGTAGGCTATTTATTTTGTGTTTTTTGTATAGGGCAATGCCCAAGGAGGAGGGCATTTCGAGATATAAAGGGCCAACGAGGAGGGCAGAGCGCAATGAGAAGGTGCTTTATATTGCAAAATACCCGACATAAATCACGAGCAGGAAAATTGAAGTTGGATTGAACACTCAAGATTAAATAACAAAATAATAAGAAATGCTCGATTACGCAAGTTTTCCCACGTAATCGGGCATTCTGGCTGCAGAATACTCCTAGGAAATGAACGGGCAATTTCCTGGGAGTGGTTTACGTCTACTATAACTCTTTTTGTTTAGGTTGAAGCAACTTTTTTTTTTACTTTTCTTAAATTATGTCTTTTTTTTAATTGATGTCTTTTTTACTACCACGTCTTTTCTTGGTTGTTTTGTCTTTTTTTTTAAATGATGTCTTTTTCACTACCACGTCTTTTCTTGGTTGTTTTGTCTTTTTAGATTTACATAACCATTCTCTATGTCACTAAGTGCAGATTCTCATGACTAAACTTTCACAGTTGGAAGAAGGAAACATACCAGCAATTGTGACACATTCCAATCATTTCGGAAAAGCAACACTGGTCTTCCCCACTGCACATTGTAAACACACGAATTTGTTATACAAGACAAAGATGACTTCCCTATTCGACGTATTTCCTAAGTAACGATCGATGAACTCAATAAAACATGGTGACGGTCTGTAACAAAAAAAAATTCACGATAAAGAGCAACTGGGATGTGTGTGATATTGGTAACAATGAGAGACAAATACTACTAGAAAAGAAATCCAGAAATTTCAGATCTACATTTGCGGAACGACCAGACATATTTTCTAGTAGTCTACAAAAAAGGTAAAGAGAAAAAATCTATAAATAGAGGCTTTGCAATGCTTTAGACTGGCCTCATTCAGGTATATTAAGTGTCGTACCTGATCTTTAACAGTTGAACAATTGAAGATGCGGCCAACCTTTTCAAGAACAGGCCAGCCGCCCGTCACCCACCTTGCCACACTGAAGCTCAGTGGTTCAAGCAGTGTCTCGACTCCATATTCATTCTGCATTCTGTACTGCACAACCTGCAGAAGAATGGAAACACCGATAGTGAGGTAGATTACAATTCAATCTCTTGATCTGGTGCAATGAAATTCAGTTTCCTTTAACCCATGTATACGAAACCTTTGCAATATGCAACCTCAATGCCACGAAAATTTGCAGTTGTAACGATGTTGCAGCCTCTGTGGCACAAACTGCAGCAAGCTCAACTATACAGTGCTCCCAGAGTATCCTCCACATGAAAGATGAGCAAGCACTCACTGGTGTATTGCGAACTGAATGCATACCTCAAATTGTAGCTGCCCAACAGCTGCAAGAATAGGATCTGTCCGTCCACTGTCTACTGAATATAATACCTGTTAAATGTGAAAGGAACCACAAGTTCAGAAATGCTCAAGTAATTCACTACATGAAATCCAATACATTGAAGACATATTAAAAGAAAAATCGTGCTATGGTTAATTTCTATTACCTGCACAGCGCCTTCACCCAGAAGTTCATTAAGACCCTTCACGAATTGCTTGTACTTGGATGGGTTGGGGTTGCGCATGTAGCAGAAAAGCTCTGGAGAAAAGGAGGGAATTCCTGGAAACATACGCTTTGGTCCCGTGTATATGGTGTCGCCTATGCAAAAAGCGTTGGGATTGTTGAGACCGACAACTGCAATCCAAACGAAAAATCGTCAGAACACAACCTGAGATCACTCTAGCAGGCAGCCTAGAGAGAAGAGAGACAAAGAGAGAAGTATGACAACTCCTTAAAATCTGTTAGTGCTATAAGAACAGTAAAGTAAAGATCTAATGCCGAAGATGATGGCATTCGAATCTTCAAAAGCTTACCGTCTCCAGCGTACGCAGTCTCCATAGTAGTCCGGTCTTGGGCAAACATCTTCTGAGGCCTTGTTAATGCGAGTGTCTTCCCATTTCTAGCTATCTGCACTTTCATGCCTTTAATGAACTGACCTGCATCCATGAACAACGCCGCTCAAGTTGGTTTTGGTGATTATGCATTGATAAATAGGACATTCTTGTAGCTACATCGTGGTATTATAAACATCTTTTGAGTCAAGAGCATGCTCAACACAATACTACGCTGATTGACTGCCCTTCCATTCTGAGTCTATGTCAGTTCCAGTATCAGAAGCAATAAGACACACCTGAACATACCCGCACAAAGGCCACTTTGTCACGATGTTTAGCATCCATGTTTGCTTGGAGCTGCAATAGCAGACCAAAATCTTTTAATAATTTATGCAGGGACGAATGACAATAGAGATGAAACGGAAAAAACGAAAGGAACCAACTAAAGAGGAGACGAACAAAGATCTCTTTTCGTTTATAAATTCCAACCAAGATCATACTTTGAACACAAATCCCGTGAAATTTGGATACTCAGGTTCGACTTCTCCAAGATCACTGACGTGCGCCCCTGGTTGAACCGAATACTCCAAGAAATTTTCAAGAAAGAGCTCCACCTGTGGTGTGCACAACCAAACTTCAGCTGACCACTCAAATCAATTCACACTTACGGCAGCTGAAACCCTGCAAAAGTCTGTAGGACTCCAAAAGAATAAAGAAAAAACAGCCACGAAGCCTACCCCAAAATTGTTCATAGCACTGCCGAAATAGACGGGAGAAATATCTCCAGAGTGGATCTTGGCCATATCTAAAGGCGGCGTCAACTCTTCAAGAAGCTCTATTTCTTCCTGCACCATTTAGTCCGAACCACTGCTTAATGCAACACTGATTAATGACTCCATACAGCATCTGTCACATTCAGACATTGTCGTTCGGTAAAGCACAAACCAATTTAAAACCCAACAGACCTGTAGTTGTCGGAAAAGATCATCTGCAATAATTTCTTCAAGAACAGGCTCTCCCCATGGAATTACTCGCACGGAAGCGCCACGACTACCATGTTTTAATCCCTTTTCAAAAAGATGAACTTCGTTACGAGGCCTGTAATAAACCCCAACGAACCTGCGAAAAAACGATGCCATCATTATAGTAGTCAACAAAATCTCTGGATATTGTTTCAATCTCTCATATTTGAAGGCATGCTCCCACCAGAAACAATATTCGAAYCATTCAAAGGGGACAAACGAGTACCTGTCACCTGATCCAATTGGCCAGTTGACTGGATAAGTAGGTAAATTAAATTCTTTCTCGATTTGGTCCATAAGCTCCAAGGGCTCAAGTGCAGGGCGATCCATCTTATTAATAAAAGTAAATATTGGCAACTTTCGCATCCTGCACACCTGAAAGAGACATTKAATAGGAAACKTTTCAGTCGTTCTTCTGGAACAGCACCTCAAACGACCACTAAAGACCACAACCGTTTGACTGTCAAGCTATGACAACCTCGAGAGTAAAGTAACTAGGATTTCCAGTGCAGAATCGTTGGAAACGTACTAACCTCGAACAGCTTCCTAGTTTGAGGTTCTAAACCCTTTCCTGCATCCACCAGCATGACGGCATTGTCGGCAGCAGCTAATGTGCTGATCAAAACAGAGTCACAAGTTATGTTCAGGCACAAATGCCRCCCAATTCTGCGTCGTGAAATTTTCACTCAATTTTGGTGACATCATATTTCAGCTAACCTTGCCATTACTAATAAAACAGAATACAACAGAAGCTCACCGATATGTGTCTTCACCAAAATCTTGATGTCCTGGAGTATCCAATAATGTTATTTGGAATCCTCTGTTTTCAAAGACTAGTGCAGTCGATGTAATAGAGATGCCTGAACAATATAAGAACAATGAAATAATTAGCCAAACAAACTCAATGCGAAAAATATCACAACATCGGAGATTTCAAGATTATCCGTAACTTCTTCAGATGATATGCAAAGTTCATACCCCTCTGCTTTTCAAGATCCATCCAATCCGAAGTTGCATGCCGGGCAGACCTGCGTGCCTTAACAGCTCCAGCTTCATGAATGGCACCCCCGTAAAGCAGCAATTTTTCGGTCTACAATAYCATAACAGAAGAAACTGAAATCAACTAAATCGAGACATGAAGCGCTAGCAATCAGCATGAGCGGTTTATGGATGTTAACAACAAGATTTCAGTTCAAAAGAAATCTTGGACTGCACAATCAAAATTTATGAATAACAAATGCCCTGCACCTGAGAAGCGGTCTGAACCTAAGTGTTCATTTCATCAATCGCAGAGAATTCTGAACTGTGAATTTACCAAAGTGGTTTTCCCTGCATCTGGATGTGAGATGATTGCAAAATTGCGCCGCCTGGATACCTCCCTTTGCAATGCAGCTGGTGAAATGGCACCGTTCTCGCCCCCTTCTTCACTTAATTTCACCTCATTTACATCTTCCTCCTCCAAGTCCGTCTCTCTCAAATCGAAACTTCCATTGTCAGTCGCACTGGATTCCTGAAGAGTGTCCGGTTCAGCAGCAGCTAAGCTACCTGCRAYTGAGGGCTCAGCCARAGCCCGGCTTGTCTTTCCTAAACCCCGAACCCTAATTTGTAACCACTTGAAATCATTCGCATGCTGGCATACTACCACMGACGACRGTTGTCGTTGCGCTCTAAAATCMAGAATACGAGGATTCRTCTCACGAGGCAGGCTTTGTACTTGAAATCCGAATTGGAGAGGTCTAGATAAGGAAGTCGCGGGGGCATTAAAGACCGCCATAACGGCAATTCCCAGATACTACAAGTGAAAGAATTTTATTTTCAAATCAAAACACTGGCACGAATCAACGCAGCTCCTCAAAAACTCCTGAAGCTCAATTCTCCCCTGCACCATTCTCACCGAATCATGTCTCTCTCCCCTGCAAGCCGGCGCCCATCCGAAACCTTCCGAAACGCCCGCAGAGGCGCAAACGCCGTCAGCCACTAACGAGCTCTAGAAATCACCGCAACGTCAAGGTGGGTTCTATCCAGGTACCGCTCATTTGTTGACTGTGGGCCGAAGGAGGAGATGGCTTTGCATGGAATTGATAAAGCTATATTTGTGGAAATTTGAGGAGGATCTTGCTYTAAAAAGGAAGCTCAAATATTKTTTTTATASCATAGCTCTTTCATTCTMGKTAGAAGAATTAAAATTAYCAAATARTTAYCRTTGTAGCTTGTCTTTTGWGTGGATAGTGGATGATCACTCAAGTTGRTTTTCTCARTTAGTTCAAKAATGAATTAWTTGTTTATATAAATTAGAATTAGAGACCCCCCTCCCACTATTCCTATTTTGAAAAGCTCCTATGGTGACAATCAATATGGRATATTGGCAACATAGGCATTCAAGACCATATTCAATATTTGTGTAATAYTCCATATTCGTATTTGTATCAACAAAGTGGGACTTGTAGCGGACAACTTTGCATTCACCTCGGTAGGTGATCCAAACTTGTCCAAAGGACAAAACACTCTAAGGTAGCTTGCATCTTTTGTGTTTTTCATTGATGCTTGGTTTTGTGAACATGGCGCTCTCACTTTCAGACACGGTATTATCAATGTCTTCACAATGCTATCAACATTTTCAAAAGGTGAACTTGCACAATTTTTGCCCTTCCTTTTATCTTGTCAAAAACTCTTGTTTAAAGCATTCTCTCCTTGCTTGATTCAAAATTGTRCAATTTGCTTCTACCCCTTTTAACCCTTTACTTCCTAAGAATTCATGATTTTAAGTTGTGGACTTTGATTGATCGTATTGTAAAAAATAGAATCTAATTGGAAATTTTTATTATATCATTAACTTGAATGAAGAACATTGCATGCATTGGTTTAAATAAATAATTATTAAAATTAATGGAAATCTTTATACAAACTCCTCAAAATTGCTTAAAAAAACATGAGACCCAATTTAGGCTTCTTAGGAAGTAAGGGATTTACCCTCATGCTTACTCTTGATTTTTCAACCTAACAACAAGGGTAATTTGATCCCCCTTGCCTCCAACAGTACATAGAGAAATCACCATACAAAAGGAAGATCATTTTGAAGGTACTTATTCACATTTTTTTTTCTTTTGCTATACTGATTAGATTGATTAACTTTGAGTGTGTCTCTATTTTTGTCCATTTAAGTTTCATTGGTTTTTGTTTAGAAAATTCATGCGGAAAGGTACTAAAATGAGTCTAAGTGTAATTGAATAATTATTGAAATAGTACCAATTTAAACCTTTCAAAGTTGTTGGTTGCTCTTTAATTTGTACTTTTAAGTGAAGGTTGCAACCAAATTGACAATGCGGGATTGATGGTACTTCCATGTGATTGGATCCTAGACATTTAGGGTTGAGGAAACTTGAGAAATTTGAAGGTTTTGAAGAGTTCCCGAGCCTACATTGTGTGCTTGGTTATTCACATTCCAACGATGCCCCGTAGGTTTGCCACTAATGCTATCATTGTATTCGTGAGTACCAAACTTGTGGAGAGGATTATTGTAATTTTAGTTGAAATTCAATTCAATAGAAATGGTTGTTTCAAATTTCCGTCTTCAATGATTCCGTTAGTGATTGCGTCTGTGGCAAGCCTAATTCACTTCAATAGAAATGGTTGTTTCGAATTTCCGTCTTCAATGATTCCGTTAGTGATTGCATCTGTGGCAAGCCTACAAGAAAGATTTATCAGCGTGGATCATAGTTATGGCAAAAAAATTATCCATTTGTCATACCTGCTTGTTAACTATCTAACAAACCAAAAAGCCCAGAATATGCCTCACGTTTTATTAATTGGTTTGAGTAGGTCACAAAGACTTTCTTTTGTAATATTCAATTTAGGTTGCAATATACACAAGCAATAATCTTCTTGGATTCTAAAGTTACACATTTTGGTCCCATTTGAATTTTCCTTTTTATTAGTCACAACGGCCATTTTATTGCTAGAAATCTTTGTTACTTAGGGGTCAAGATGATCAATCTTCAARATTATCAAAAACTTTAGATCTCAAATCTCACAAACTTATTGTAATTGGCTTGCAAAGCGGTCATTTGGTTTAGTAGCAATTGTTGGAGCTTGTGTCAAGTACTCATACTTCTTGGACATTGTCAACATGTAGAGGACCAACAAATTCAATGCTRGTTGTGTCTTCTGTGGCAATTTTGAGTAGGTTTTGTGGAGATTTCGTTTGTCTTGTTTTTGAAAATGATTTCACCATTTCAATTAGTGTTATTCATTAATCTAGTGATATAAAAGTTATCCCAAATTCAATTCTAAGTTTTACAGTTGAAAATATAAACCACCAAGTGATCCTCAATCCTCTTTTTTAGATGTTTTTCTAGGCCTCTAAGAGATTGTTTTGAGGTGTTCCTTGACACTATTCTTTATGTTGAATAGCAGCCATTGTTGGTTTGAATTTTGAAATTTTGAAAAAATTAAAATTAAAATTTTACTTTATCAGGAATTTCAGAGAGTATTAAAAAACCAGACAGTGATTTTAAAAATGATTTTAAAAATGATTTTAAAAACAATTAATAAATTATAATAATCTAACATGGCAATCTCTCAACTACATCAACTTGCTTACGTGGCAGAGTTCTCAGCGTTCCCATAGTGTTTTTGTAGTCCAGAAACCCACAGTCTTTTAGAGACCCCGAAAAACATCTAATGCATAGCATGAATCTTGGTTTTATAATAGTTAAATTGATTTTCCACTAGTTAGAGTGTAATCACTTTCTAAAAGCTCCTAATGTATTTTTTTTTCTTGGAGGAAGAACTAGAATGTAATCCTATTTGTGGTGAATCGGCTAATGTATTAAAACAAAGACTCAATCACTTATAAAGAACTAAAATTTTAGGAAGTTGACTTTTAAAATCAATTTATTCAACCGAAGGTATAAAAAGAAAGTTGACTCAATTTCAAAAATTGTGGATGTCTTTCCAAAAGTCTAGGCATACAAATTGCCTTGGTATAATGTGATGTACTAGTAACTGAATTTTTAATTATGCACATGGCCCTTATTGTGTTTTAGGGTTTTGTCATGCACTTTAGGTTTCTTTTGAAAAACACGTATAAAGGAGAGTAACAATTAATTCCCATAATTCTCCTGAAGTTTTTTTACAAATGTATTGACAGAATAATACTGTGAATATTGACAAGAATACTACTGAGATAGAGCCTACTCAAAACGACACTCCACAACACAATACTCTGCAAGAAAAAAAATCCAAATCCCACCCTCCAAAAAAAATGTGCCATGGTTTCAAAGAAAAAAAGAATGACAAAGAAAAAAGGTGGATCTACATCCAAGACCAACTCAATTGAAAGTGTTGAAATTGATGATGATGAAAAAACAAAACAAGGCTCAAATTCAAAGGAGCATTGAGTTGTCAACCTAATTCACTTGAGKGGGACAATACAAAGGTCATTGCAAGAAAGACTGGCCGTTTTGTGTAGCATTTGGCTTTTTATTAAGAATATTGTGATTTTTTGGAAACAAATATTTTAAAATAAGATTAAATATGGATAACTAGTATTCTCCCCATCCTGAAATGATCTTCTTTTTCAATTAAATGTTATGAATTAAGCTCAAAAATCAATAATTTTTAATTTTATTTTGTGCTAAAAATAAAGGTTGATACTCTCATGATTCCTGCCGCCATTCCCTAAATTTGAGCTTAAAATTTGTTTCAAATGAAACATATGGAGCTTTGAAATGTGGATTTTGGGGGCCTTTAGGAAAAAATATTGCAGGCCAATCAATTAAAGACTTCCTACGTTTGCTTGCTGTGATTTTTTCTCTTTCCGCTTTCTAACTGCAACTTCGCGCGTTGACGTCATCCACTACATACTCCATGAGACCATGACTACCACAATGAAAATAACATTTGCACTATTGAAATCAACAAGCCCCGCAAATAAGCATTGCATTGTTCACCCACCACTACAAGAGAGTGTACAGTTAGCAACAGTTTTTGCAATGGTTTTGCAATGCCTTCAATTTTAGTTTGAATAACTTTGCACAATGGTTTTAATTAGAGTAGTGCACTATATTTTCAATGGTTTTGTAAGGCCCCTTGTTGTTGTTGGAATAACTATGCATTGGTTTTGATTATAGTATTGCAGTTAATTTGCAATGGTTTTGCAATGTCTACAATTTCAGTTTGAATAACTTTGCAATAGAATTACCTTGAGTATGTTGCATTTGTATTTGCAATGATTTTGCGGTTTTTGCAATTTTTGTTTGAATGACTTTGCAATGGTTTTAATTAGAATTTTGCATTAAGTGTGTAGTGACACTATAGTGGTCACAAATTTTGCTTAAATTCATTTGCATTGGTTTAGTTAAGGTATTGCATTTTATTTGCAATGGTTTTGCAATCCACAACATCTTTGTTTGAATAACTTTGCAATGGATTCAATTAGAGTTTTCTGTTGGTTTGCAATGATTACGCATTGTTTTCATTGTCTTTTTTTTAAGAAATTTGCAATGTTTTTGAATTAAGCATTTGCATTGCATCCGGATTGATACTACAATGGCTTGCATTGGAACTTGATAAAATTTACTAGCACTAAATTTCTTTCTCTTGATTATATTTGCAATAGATTCAATGTTCATAAAAACTTAATATTTTTTTCTCTTACTTTCATCACACTTTAGTAGTCATTTTCAATTGTTCCTCTCATGTACTTATAATTTGTTTGTAGTTTACAAAGGCCATTTTTCTATCAAAAACCACTCAAAAAAATGGAGAGGGTATATTTTTTTGAGTCAAACCATAGGATCTTGTACTTCACTTGTCTTGAATCATATGGTACAATTGTGCAAATTTCATGAACTTTGATTATAAAAATTTGGAAGCCATTGACATTCAAAATTGAAGATTTTTTTTTTGAATTCTAGCCGACAAATTCAAATGACTTTGATTGCCATTTTGTGGAAACTTTTTGCACTAATAACCTTGAATCAAAAAAACAATTGTTGAAAAAATTAAATTAGGGGTTAAACTATGAATATTAAGTTTTTAAGTATTCAAAATGTAAGTTTTGAACTATTCAAGTCTCTAGATTTGTTTCTATTCAAACATCTAAAATTAAACTGTTCAAGAATTGAACTATTTAATTCTAGATTTTGGCGAAACAACCTCTACAATAATTCTTTTTAAATTTTCAAAACATGTTAGATTAAATGGAAAATTATATTATAAAGACTAAATTTCAATATGAACCATTTCCAACAAGTTTCATGAAAAATAGACTTATTATGAAGGAGATATGAGTATTCAAATATTGAACTATTTAATTCTAGGTTTCAGTCAAGCGACCTCTAGAATAATGCTTTTCAGATTTTCATAACATGTTAGATTAAAGTGCAAATTGTATCACTAAAACTAGACTTCAATGCAAACCGTTTCCAACAAGTTTCACAGAAAATGGACTTTTTATGTAGGAGATATGAGCCTTCAAAGTCTCCTGATTTGGTGAAAATCTAGTGAAAACATTCAAATAAGACACACATGTCTCTTTAAATCATGAGACTTTCACCATGGTGTGGTGGTTAGCAGGGTTGTTCGTCCTGACAACTTGACAATTGGATGAACACGACGTCCAACACGTCAAGTAGACCTCTCCGTCCGTCTAATAGAGTCAACTTGACATTGACCTTGGGTGTAGGCAACCGCGGATATTGTGGGTGACCGCAGGTACTTCAACGCGCCTAAACTCGCACCCGAAGTTGCCTAGTGTACTTGCCGTGAACCCGCGGTTGCCTAGACTCGAGCTTGCCCACATCCAAATGTGTCCTGGTTTTTGCCACGTGGTTGTCAACTAGCAGACACGTGGCGAACGGGCAGGGTTAAAATTTTCAACTAAAAGTCAATGTCAATTTGATTCTATTAGAAGGACAAAGAGGTCTACTTGACGTGTTGGACGTTGTGTTTGTTGAGTTGTCGAGTTTTCAGGGCGAACAACCCTGCATGCAACAGAAGAAGCATAATTTTCATTAAAAATACCACCTAATCATATTGAAACAACCGTATAAATCCAAATGAATTATCCACTCACCATGTCCATGAAGCCTTCCCACTACCTGTACCAAAAATACCAAAATGCTAGCTAGTGGTCTAAGTGATGAAGGCCTTTTTCATTGGCAGGTTGGCAACTCCAGATGATGGCTACTACGACCGTATTGCAAGATTACGGGTCTCTGTCTGGTCCATATTCTTTGAATTTTTGTACTGTTTACACAAAGACATATGTTGTTTATGGAATACTTCTTAGATATACTTCTGTGTGTGCTTATAAAGAGAAGTATTCCAATGGAGTAAACATGTTCTTTCACGAGGTGGACTTCTTCTAACAACTTGTGCGATGTATGGCATATATACTGTTGAATTATCTGATTGCCGGCTCAAAATCTCAGTTGACGCACCTAGCATGGAAAGCGGAAGGCCGTATGCTCTATAATTTTCGGGAGTAAGAATCTAACCTTCCATATCATCCTTAGTAGACCTAGCAATAGGAATAGACTGTTGTAATTCACCTGTTTTTGACATCTTCTGTTCTTTAATATATATAGAAGACTCTACAAATCTGAAACATATGTGAAAAAGATGACTGTGAACTCTAGAATGTCCTTCCTCATTTAGTGAAAAAACAAGAGGAATCTCATGACTATTGACTCAAATGCTTGCCATCTATTCAAATCCTGTAGCGAGCATTGTAAGGGAGTCACGCAAGCGTATATGCGGAATGAGGTACAACACTACCTCTTATGTAGTAACTTATTTGCTTCACTTTTTCATTTCGTGTTTTTAATTATTCATTGTCGAGCCTTGTTTCTTTGTTGTACCCCCTTTATTCACTCAATTAATGCAATCATTCATCAGATATGATTCATATAAAATAAGATAAAATTCTTAAATAATAATTGTTTGATCTGTTGTCAGGCCACCAAGCTTATTTAATTATAGGAACTATCCGTGGTTGAACACTAAATGCAAATAAAACAGGCTGCCTCTTCAGGCGCMTTACAAGTCATTATTTCTATTACAAGCGGAACAACTGCAAAGAGCCGCCGTTGTCAGAAATCAATACTATATGGCAAGATGTCATTCTTGCGCCGCAATAGAT
This sequence comes from Pleurozium schreberi, assembly GCA_006891605.1. NCBI lineage: Eukaryota > Viridiplantae > Streptophyta > Bryopsida > Hypnales > Hylocomiaceae > Pleurozium > Pleurozium schreberi. The sequence goes on along the minus strand of VACF01002150.1, from coordinate 207,214 downwards.
TTATAAGTAAGTTCCATTAGTATATTAGGGCAGTGTTTTGTAGCCAAGTGTCAGAGCATTTATTTTAGTTGTCCATGGCATATCTTTTGAATTACAAGGCCGCCTGTAAGAGCCTTCTAATAGTAGTGTTGTCAGTGTCCGTTTACACGTGTTTTATTCTTACAGACGGCGACGTTTAGGGTTTGGCAGCATTGAAGATATTCCTTTCAACAATATAGGATAGAGGCTCAATTTTAGCAAACCCGCCATTCCAATGTTTTTAGTTTGCTTCACCTTCTATACGTAGTTCAGAGCGTCCAGTTTTATGTAGTGACTTCTTTTCGGATGCTTATAGAGAGATCATGAGTTGTCGAGAGTTTCAAGAAGGGTTGTCCACGTCCAACATCTCGGAGGAAATTGCGTCTCAAAATCGGACGTCCGGATCCGCGGGACCCTTACGTCCGGTAGACGGACGGCGGAAGGAATGCGGACAGGTGAACAACCTGGCGGACGGGGATGGGTGGACGCGGATAGGCAAACGTGAAAGGTGAACGCGGAGGCGAATATGTGGGCGCGAATAGGTGGACGGACTTGCAAAATTCAAAAAATGAGTGTCCGCGAATCCGTTCACTTCCGTCTCCAATGGGCAGACGTGACGGACGGTCGCGATGGATGGCATGTCGTAATGTTAGAAGACGTCCGGGGGGCTGTGTCCGTGGACGCCGGACGTCCGGACAACCTTGACTTGAAGTGTAGAAAAAGAGAAGAGGCGTGGTTCTATTTATTTCTCATCTTCAAAGGAACTAAGGAGATCTAGAATGAAGAGAGGGAAGAGAGCTGTTTCGAAAATAGGTGAGACCACACCTGCAGRTCTATGGAAAGTCTTGCGTTTTGTGAACTCAAATAGTGTAGGGGAGGATGATGCGGGAAATGAGAACCTCGATGCAATCGAAGACATGTCGGAGGGTGCGTTTGGTGTGCAACATGAAGAAAAGAAAGAAGACATTGCAAATGTAAGAATCATTGGGCACTACTTTTGTTATTTCAGTTACACTCTTTTCTTTGCCATTCATCAAAGTTCAATGTAATATTGTGCTTTTCATTAGAGAATATTTAGTCTTTACATTCTAGCTATCATTTTGAGAGTACTATTGTGTAGACAACAATATTAGATGTCATTTGATTTTAAATCAAAAGACAGTAATTCCTAAGAGTTTCTTTCATCAATAAAATGAAGTTCAGTTTGACRATACATTTGAAGTTCCAAATAACAAAGACTTAAAGTAGAACCTAAATCCACTCAAAATTTTAGTGTAATACAATTTGTAGAGATATGGTGCATTTTCAAATGCGCAATAATGAAACCAAGTAGTCTATTCACAGAATGAGGTGCTTTTGATTGAGTCCAACTGAATAGGTTTCCTGTCATAGGTACATTGCATTCAACCTCCTTCAGCTTGTAGGCTTTGATAAGAACTTCACGATACACTGTTTTCAAATTGGAGGATTTTTTTGGAATTATTTTAGAATTTTGTTTCAAAGTCTACTTTTTATAATTACTAAAGAATATGTTTTGATTATTGCATGTAAATCTTCTAATCCAGATTAAACATAACCAAATTCATTTTCCATTTGGAACTGAAATTCTTCACATGCTTCTTGAAGTTTTACATTAGTCTATCTATCGATCCCAAAGACCATAATGGGATGCCCTATTACAAGTAGTACATCATTGCAAAACACTTTGCGCACTTTGTTGCACGTAGAAATAAAGGATGAATAATCTACGTGTCAGTTTCCAATCTCCTTGGCTAAGCCACGTTTCGATCTTTTGGTTAGATGGACCCCGCCACGTGTTGATTCGCAGGTTATTTGGCCAAGCCACATGCTAGRTGGTTGCCATTTAGAATGAGGCAACACTCTGTTTAAGTTCAAGCACTATGCATGGCATGATTTTCTACTCTCGTTTAAACATGTTTAATTGAAATTTGTAACAAAGGTCCTAAATTTTGAGTAGTTTTAATTTTGAAGAGAATTCCTCATTTAAAAATCAAAATTAAGAAGATGCTTTACTCGGTGCATACCTGATTATCACATTTGTAAAATTCCTAGAATTACATGTTCATAGTCCGTTCTACAAATCTAAGCAAAAGAAGACATGAATGCTGAATGAGCCAAACCTAGGGGAAAAGAAAGAGATTCCATGCACAATGAATCAATGCAAGCTGTGATTCATTGATTCCTTACTATTTTTCAAAGCTGCTGATTCTGCAAAAGTCAAAACTTATTGTAGCTTGAAATCAAAACGGGCTTGTTCATTTAGAATTTGTTGGAGGATGAGGTGTTTTACTTGGTTATGAAGTTCAAAATTCATAAACTACTGGAAGTCTACAATACAGAGGACTCAAGGAATGTAGGCAAAGTTAAATCTAATAATGCAAGAAAAGTAGAATCTGAGTGAGGGAATGCCGATGGAATTCATGTACCACACCGAGAATGGAAAACTCCAGATGTTGGTCCAATTCGAGGTCCTTCGACTGTGTCAGCTTGTCCGCCACGCTTGCCAAAAAACCTGGATCTCGGTGCGCATTTCGGAGCAGTAGCTCGATTCATCGAAACTAGAATTTGTAGTTGGGTTTCTCCAAGCTCCCAAGATAAGATCATTCTCCAGCCACGATGCCTTCAACTACTCACTCGTCTATATTCAAGCAACCAGCTCCCACTTTGCAGTCTTCTGATTTCGCTGGTGTATAGATCCCGGAGCAGAGGAGGATGACAAGAAATTTGCGCAGTCGCAAAATCCAAGATGCGAATTTAGAAGAACCTCGCGGAAGGGAGATGACTCRCCGCCTACCCCAACAGATAAGGAATCTTGTCCATTTTCGAGTTGGTTTTGAATCTCGAATGTGGAGTCGGGTTTGAATCTGACTGCGGGTTTGAATCTGGAGTTAGGTTTGAATTTGGAGTCGGTTTAGAATTTGGAGTTGGGTTTCAATTTGGAGTTGGATTTCAGTCTGAGTTGGGTTCGAATATGTAATCATGTTTGACTTTGGAGTCGATTTTAGATCTGCAGTCGGGTTTCAATTTTGAGTCCGGTTTGAATCTAAGTGCGGGTTTGAAGCTTGAGTCAAATTAGAATTTGGAGTGGGGTTTGAATTTGGAGTCAGGTTTTCAATTTCGAGTCGGGTTCGAATCTCGAGTCCAGTTTGAATTTGGAGTCAGGTTTTCAATTTCGAGTCGGGTTNGTCGGGTTCGAATCTCGAGTCCAGTTTGAATTTGGAGTCAGGTTTTCAATTTCGAGTCGGGTTCGAATCTCGAGTCCAGTTTGAATTTGGAGTCAAGTTTTCAATTTCGAGTCAGGTTCAAATCTCAAGTCCAGTTTGAATTTGGAGTCGGATTTGAATCTAGAGTCGGGTTCGAATGTCAAGTTCAATTTAAATGTCGAGTCGGGTGATCTAGTTTGAATGTCGAATTGAGATGAACTGGTTCGAATCTCAGTTTGAATCTCAGTTTGAATGTCGAGTCGAGATGAACTGAGATTTTAGTCGGAACTGGTTTATGGACTCCGACTGGTTAGACTACACAGTTGGTAAGCTTGAGGTCCCGAGTTTGAATCTCCCTGATTGTTGCTTGTTGCAAAGGTGGGTGGGTGCGCTACCTGTGGAGGTGGCTATCACCCGCTATGGAGGTGGAGGTGGAAGTGGTGGTAGCTACCATCCGTTGTGGATGTGGAGGTAGAGATGATTGTTACTCGCTGCAAAGGTGGATGGGTGCGCTACCTCCTATGAAAGTGGCTACTATCCGCTGCGCTGTGGAGATGGAGGTGGGTGTTATCCGCTGTCCACAATTATTGATTTTGCAACTAAATAGTGAATACCGCATATAGTTGTCAAATTAAACATTTAAATAGTTTTGCAATGATTTTGCAATGATTTTGCGATGGTTTTACAATGATAATTATTAAGTATTTGTAATATAATGGCAATTAAAGATGTTTGCAATGGATTTTCAATAATTTTCTATTGTTTATACAATGTATTTGTATTGTTATTTTATTTTATTTTTAGCATCAAAAATATAATATGATTTACAACGCAATTAGATATTTCTTTGCAACGATTACTTCAATGACATCTACATTAAACTATTACGTTTTTTAAATGAATTTGCAACAGTTTAGAAATACTATAGCATAGATTCTATGTGCAAGACTTTTACATTGAACCAATAACAACTTTGCAATGATTTTGCAATTTATTTTTTATTTTTGAAGATCCAAATTCAGTTCAGTTACACATCATTCCACTGCAAAACCATTGCAAATGTGTCACTAATGTGTTGCAATCATTGCTTTTTGTTGTAGTGCACTTTGTTGACTCACCTGCCGAAATCGATGAGAATAACCAAAAATCTCAATTAGAGAGCTACTGTAACCATAAATCTCAATCAAAGCCAGATAAAAAAAGCGGAGGGAATGGACAAATAAGCCAACGAAACATTTTTGAGAAATTGCAGACCCATGATTCCTGAATCCATTATTCCTAATTTTTTACTTAAAGTTGTTGTAGAGATTCCACTCGCTTAATTACTCCATATTAAGAGACTCTCTGGCCCATGTGTTTCTTGTTGTCATGATGACAAAAGTATCCACCTACTTGTGCATTATAGGAGGAATTCATTTCACGGATCATTCATTCTAGGCATAAAAGGAAAACCATTTTGAGACAAGAAAATTAGTCCAACCAAAAGATCATTTTGGGATAGAGGGAATATTATACTAGATATATCACGTCACCAAAATTTGAGACATATGAGAAATGTAAATAAAAATTATTCAAAAAATAGACTATGATAGTTTTTGAGGAAAATAAACACTTTGACGTTTTAAATTGTAAATAATAGGAAAAACGATTTTCAAAGAAACAAARAATAGGAGATTTGAGGGAACTTTATGACAAAGAGATTTCACCAAAAGAAWGATTTTTAAACCAATATGAATGTTYAAAARTGCGCAAGCAAGAGAGCTCTATTWGCATGYACTTAAAAAAAATAAAATAGTAATTTTTTGTGTTTCCTTTAGTAGATAGATGCTCGCCTATTGTGGAAATAGACTATAAAAGTTTTAGCTCCATCTCATTGATTTTAGGCACTCTCCAATACCAAAAAAACTTAAGTTGCAAAGTGTGACAAATTAGCTAAATTGAATTTGAAATATAAAATGATTTTTGAAGTTTTTTGAAAAATAAAGATTTTGATTGCTATCAAGTTAGACATCTCCAATAAAAAATTTGAGCTAATGAAKTTCATGCTTTAGAAGTTTTAGTTGATGACGATTCCATCAATCCAAGTGTGACGCAAAATAGTACTAGACTTTCTTATAATCACCCACAAGGCAAATTTAGTGCCATAAAAAAACAAAGTAAGTTTTCATATTCAATCATTTTTTTTAATCCAAAATTTTTTTAATTTTAATTTTAATTTTAAGATTTTAGGTTGTTTATAAGACTATAAAGGTTTTAATTCTAATATGAATTCCACAATGTAATCAACTTTTACAATGGTTGTTATGTTACATGCGTAGGCAATTGAGGTGTTATGCATATTCAACTAGTTGCATCTTGCTCTGACATTGATTGTAGTAGCGATGCATGTTAGAAGAAGTATGTGGAAGAAAATTTATGACGACTACAAAGTTGACTACACAACCAATGATATATCTAGTAAGAATAAGTACCAAATGCAAGAATTGTTCTTTGATTGATAGATACATGATGATCGTGCTAATGTTTACAAGCACATTCATGCTAGTGCTAAAGATGACGATTCTAATAAAGTGGTTTAAGACATTCATGAAGCTCTATGAGATAATAATGCCTTTGTTGCTGAAGTTATAGTAACTACTTCTCTAACTTCTATTTAAAAAAAATTGGAGAAGTTCATAACAGAAGAGGTCATAGCACATATGGCAAAACAATCTAACAGGATTGCAAATGCCGTAAAGAAATAAGAACAAAAAAAATTCTCTCTTTTGCAAGGAATCTTTGMCTCAATAAATAAATTTGTAAAAAAGTTGTAGCTTAGCATGTGTCCCTACAATTCTAAGTATTTTTTTATTATAATTTTTTTCGATTGTTTCTAGAGATGGTTCTTGCAACATTGTATTTTTTTTTTAATTATGAAATTGCTGCATTGTAGGTTTGCTAATTTATTTTATGATGTATTTATGGACTTGATGTGCTGACTTGAAACTCTTTTCTTTTTAAGTGAACAAAGTTTCTGCTAYGACAAATTGTTGAATATGTTTCATCATCTTTAACTTGAAGGGCTTCACAATTGCATGTTGATTTTTAGTTTAAATATACATTTGAAATTCTGAAGCATTAATCCTTGAGTTCTAATGTTGTTATGATTCTTCATTTCAATCTTTCACCTATATCAACTTTGACATACCAGAAGAAGAATTCATTTTTCCAACATACATAATTCAAAATTTAATATACATAATCAATTTGTATCCAAACTTGATAATCTCTTAACGTCTTGAATCTTGTTGGCACTTGGTGATGTGGGAAAAATCATCAGAACAAATCATTTGGAAATATAATCTGGAATTGATATTTCAAAAAGAAAAAATTTAGTTTGATCTTAACATTTTATCTACACAGATAGATTCATCAATGCTGTCACAAATATGTTCTATGAATTTTTATTTCAAAATTTCAAAATTCTCTCCAAATTCAATTAAGAAWTCAATAATTATAACACTAAKTTTTTYTAACAATATTCACAGCAATATTTTGATCATTATTATTATATATTTTTAAAACTCTTTATGATTCTCACGTAATATTTGTAAAAAAGTATAAGATTCAAGAAAATCATATTGAATTGGATGATTGGTTTCAATAAGCATCATTGCTCTCTTGATAACTGTAAGTGATTACATGATTTTTTATAATGGAAGTTCATTATCTACAAATATTATTTCACCAACTTTGCATTATTCTTATACATAATATACAATATTACTTTAATGCTATAATTACTTAAAAGATATAGTTTGCTTTAGATAACTTGCTATAATATTTATTTATGATTTTCATTTTTAATTGTTCTATTTTGTATAGAAATTGCTGACGTAAAGGCCATTAATATGAACTTAAATTAAAAAGCTTTTCTACTTATATAATATTTAGTGCTTAAAAGAGATAGAGGTGGATATTGAGCTAGAGAAAATTCAATCGTAAAATAGCAACCCAAAATACTTCGWCTTCAATTTAATAGCATCCTATTGTAATATCATCCTCAAACAATATTTTTAAATGACTAARTAAATAAATATTTTTTTGTGTCAACAACTAGAGCTCTTAATATAAAAAATATATAAAAAAAAACTAAAGATTATTGTAGTTGACATGAAAATTACTATTGTTATTGTTATTATTAGGTTAGCATGTGGAATACTTTTGTATATATAGTCAATAGCATTAGAGTCGATATATCCACTATACATAAAATTGTRTTAGAATTTTGTCATGCTTTAAAAAAATAGTATAGAGATGTCTTCATTTGATGGCCTTTTCCATCCCGATTGCAAGATATTAATCATAATTTTGAAGTTTTCTTACAATATTATACATTATTAGAGCAATAAATGAAATTTTATTCCAATTACTGTTTGTACAAGCATGCAATAAATTATTATTGTAAAATAAAATTTCACTCAGTTCTACTTTAATATATTATAAATTACTGTTACTACTTTTGGAATTATGATATAGGGTGGGATGATAGTTTTTATGATTTCAATTTCTTTAATAAATCTAAAATAGAAAAATATTTTATTGTAGTACAGGGTAGGTAAATTCTCCGTTATACTCACAAAAACCGCTCTAGAGTACAACTAAGTGACTTTAAAGATCAAACCCAAGAGATCCTGTGAAGTACTTAGCTCTATTACATACTTAAGCTAAAATCCTACTTTCCGGTCTTAAACCGGAAACTCAAAACACCAAAAACACCAAAAAACCTTGGACCGGATTATTGTTCTTTCTCAACCCTACCAGTTTTCTAATTTGTAAAACTATCACAACCCCAGGATCTTACTATTTCCAGTCCTAAGTACCACTCTAAACCAATCCGTTCTAGACTGTTCACATGTATTTTCACGTTCTCTCCGGTTTGATTTTACTTCTGTTTCAACATCAAAGAGATCGCCGCTTACTTTTGAGAGTGGTAGGTCCACCACTTTTTCCGTAACTTATAGTGGCTGAAGACCCACTATTATAGCCTCTATTTTCCTAAGCTATTCCGGATCTGGTTTGGTCCCTCACAACAATGTAGACAATAATCCGGATTGCATGTCACACAGAGATCCCCTCGTACGATCTTCTCATATCACAACGACCTTGATACCTCTTCCAATCCGTGCAAAGCTTAGGTGGCCACAAATGCACTCATCCGTTTCATCATTTAACTATAGCTTCTTTTGCTTACCAACTAGGATGATAAGAACCCACAAGAGATTGGACACTTGTAGGCGCTTAATTTCCACCCTTGGAATTAAGCGAACATAACCGAGTTTTTAGATAATTATGATCCTATGGGTGTTTATTGTTAATCCAATTACGCCTTCCAAGCAATGGAACTTTGTTAATCTAAGTCCTAAGTATCTATTCTCTAATTGCAATGATTGATTAATCCTCACACTTAACCTATATGGGTTACTTTGGTTGGTACTCTTAAATTTAGGAATAAATCAAGGTCTATGAATTTTAAAGGGGAATGGGTCCAGGTGCTAGAGATTATTATGGGCTTTCCAAAATGATAAAATTAATGGAATTTGACTATGGTATGCAAAAGTTATCAATGGATGAAGTTTACCACTATTTAGTATTACAAATTCATCCACGAATTTCTACTAGTGGATAAATAGATTCCAATTAATCTTGGTGGTCTCAGTTTTGAGTTTTCTAAATTGTACCTATATCTTGAATTCTTTTACCAATTCGATTTGGAATCAAAATTCTCACTTTCATCCAACTCAAAGTCAATACTTCATCTGCTTGTATCTCCTATAGTTTTTATCCAATTCTTAAGTTTGAATACTTTTTAGAAAGCTAATGAGATCAACCCAAATAAAATGGAATCTAATTCAACTTTTCCTCTTCATATTACAGTCTAACTTTGTCCCAAAATTTCAATTAAACTAGGTATTGTTAGTTCAAGAATGGAAATTCCTTGTGATGGTGTTTAATGCTAATTTTGATGGTTCTTTCAAGTTTTGATTTTATTTTTGATAGGTTAACCTCAATTGTTGTCCGTATAATTTTCACTTATATTCAAGGTAAATTTCTAACTAAATAGATTGGATCTTGGTTCTTTACCAATGGGAATTATTCTAAAGAGATTAAAAATTATTTGATAAAAGCTCAATGTTTTATTTTGAGTCTAAGGCGTGGAAATTTATTACCTTTACCATGACTTAAAAGATTTTCAAAAGATTACTAAAAGATTACTAAAAGATTCTTTATTCTTTTATTTTTACTTTTTATCTTTTTTACTTTTACTTTTTATCAAATAATAAATAATTAGTAATTCCTCTAATGGCCCAAGTAAAACCTTCAAACTAATAATTGTTTATTAGAACTTTCTTTCGATTTCATCTTTTCTTTCCTATCTCTTTTGGATGTTTTCTATTTCTTTTGTGTCTATCTTTTAGAAATAAAATCTAATAAAATCTAACATTAAATTCTTGGCTAAATGGGTTTGGAAGCAAGTACAAGCTTAAGACAAAACTAATTGTCTTATCCCACTAATACTCAAATTCTAGAATATTTCCAATTCCTATATTCTTTTTGTTTGTCTTGTCTTGTTGACTTGCCACGAATTTTTAATTATTCAAAATGTGTCTAGGACTCAAGCTTCCCTTTTTTCTTCTCCTCCTACAGTCCTACCTCTTTTCAACTCATTTCATTCCGTTTTTTATAATTCGGAAACTGAGTTTGCACATTCATAGATGGTGGCTGAATTTGAAGGTCAACTTCAATTGGCTGGTCTGAGGTAGTATATCGGCTCTGAGTTGAAGCAACATGTGATGAGTATAAACAGTTGAACTGGGGTAGCAATTGAGCTTGATGTGGCAACTGGATTGATTTGAAGCAACTGGTAGTTAGTTTGAGTTGCATGAATAAATAGGAAGCGGTTTAATTTTGCTTAATTTCTCTTCTTTTTCAATCAGTGGTGAAATCAACGTGCATGTATTTAAAGGAAATTGAGCATGGCATACCAATTTAAATTAAATGTGTAACCAACCCTTGAACAATTCTTTTCATTTGTCAAAGCTCCCCAATGTCCTGTACAGGCTTTTTTCGGTCTGTCAAGCTCCTCGTTGGGTCGAATTGGGTCTTTGGTGTGTCAGACTCCCCGTTTGGTCAAACCAGGGCCTTTGGTTTGTCAAGCTCCTCTTTAGATCGAACTGGGACCTCAGGTCTATCAAGCTCTCTCTTGGATCGAACCGGGACCTTGGTCTGTTAGGCTCTCCTCGCTGGCTACTAGGCTGCTGCTGTCCGGTTGCTGAATTTTTATTACAAGAGAAAATGATGTTTTAAATATAGTCCTAGATATAAGATTTTAAGTGATGACCTATAAAAAGTCTTTTAAGTAAGAATTTGCTAAAAACACATGTCTAGGACTATACTTAAAACACCCCTTTCTCTTGTAGTGTTTGGAATTCAGGCCCAATTCCTTGGAATTTAACCCTCATTGGAGTCTTTTTAGGAGGACCTTCCAATTAAAACAAAAATGGAAATTTATTCTAAGTATAAAGCTTTGCCGTTCGGGAGGTTAGGCCCGAATTCTAAAGCCAAAGGTAATAAAACAAAATAAACTAAGTGCAAAGCTTCGCCGTACTAGAGGTTTTAACCTCAATTTCTAAACAATTTGACAAGGCTTGTTTGACACTGGACTTGAAGGCCTTGATTCTCACTCAAGATCCTTTGAAAGACACAACCCATGCAAATTTGACAATTATTCCACGTTGGGGTTAAGGGGGATTTTTCAAAGGTAATTTGGAATTTTCACACATAAAGCTCTTTTTAAAATGGTTAGTATTCAAAATCTTTAAATCAAATTCCAAGGGGTTCTAACTAACGGCATCACCAGAATTCGGCTAGAACGTCCTTGGGGTTAGTATGATAAAAGTAAACAAAATGGTTGAAGGATTTAACCACTGAATAATACCATGCAATATTTAAATGATAAGAATTTCTTGTGCTTGAGTTCTCACGATGATTTTTCTCAATAAAAGGTCGTGATTACTCTAATTGCTCAAGAAGGATGATTAGTACTTAAGAAAATTATCACAAGTAGTGTTAGTTTAAAGACCACTCCAAACTTGTAACCAAGATAACCGGACACCCACGTCTTTTGTAATGAATGCAATTGCACAATAAAATGGTGCTAAACACACAAATTGTTCAATGCGCATGAAAACAAGAAAGTGTTTGGTAGAATACCAAAGTCTTGCCAAAATGAACTCTTGTGGCTTGAGCATGAATAGAGGAAAAGAGTGTTTGCTTGAAGAGAAGTTTGAGAGAGATGGAGTGTGCATAAGTTGTAATGTGAGAAGTGTGAAGTGTAGTGTGTTTGTGAGGGGAAGATGTGGCTTTTTATATTGGCCCAAGGCCTCCTTCCTTCCTCAATTTATCTAAAACTACCTAAGTGGAAAAATAAAACTTATCCTTAAAAAATCTACCTAACCGGTGTCCCGTTTCTAACTTTTGGAAAAAAGATCTGATTGACAAATGCCAAATGGATTGCGCCATTGTGTTCAGAAGACCCAAATTAGCCTTGAGGATCCCCTCTCCGGATCTCTGGAGGCAAATTATGCTTAAAAGCTAACAACTACAAATCCGGCTAAAAGGTAGAAAATCTCACTTTTTGAAACTAATTTTCCTCAAAGTTTTTAGTTTTTACTAGCTAGGGTTATTGGGAAGATCCCAATTATTAACAAAATATCCCAAGTTCACTTAATTCGGACACCGTATGTGCTTGGTACGTCGGTCAACTCTCTCCTATTTTGTAAAGATTATTAAAAATAATAGCCGTTGTCGATTAGGGTACTTTTTGCTATCGGAATACCTTGAAACTTAGGTGGATGCTTATTTATGCTAAAACTAACTATCTTAATTTTTAGTGAAATTTTACCAACACTTAGGTAATTTCTACGAATTTTCAAATGTCGGTAAACATGGTTGACTTCCCAGAAAGTCATCTTACGTACTTTGAAAAATCATGAAACTTTTCAGAAATCTCCTAGAAGGCTTAAATAGATTAAGTGCAAAGTTCCATGTCACACTCACACTTTCTAAATATGGTGAATAATTATCATGTGCCAATTTAATTCTTCCGGAGAGGAATCATTTTCGTACCGAGGAATTTCCGTAAGGCGACTCTTCATGTTGCCGTTCTAGCGTGTTTAGGAATCTAAATGCCCTCCATTGATCTTTGGTGGCGTTGTAGTGTCGTCTCGCAAAATTTCCATTGAATTTTTGCAGTTTGCCCAATGTTGTAGTCGGAAAGAAATTTCTTTTTGGAGTTTTATCCATTTGCTCAAAATTGCTTTTAGGACCTCTGCTCATCCAACGCAAGTCTTTTGGCCAAGTTTTCCCCAAAGACCCAAATTGACGATTTGACGCTCTTTTTCGCTATTTCGCAAAATAGATTTAAAGTTAATTTCAAACTCTAATCTGGATTCTATCGATTCTAAATCGCAAAAAATAGCAATTTGAGTAATTTAAAAACACTTTTGGATAACTAGGGATAATTTCCTATAGTTAAAGGGCTTTCCTCCAACTGGTTTGGAAATACTCTTTTTCCTTGGTTTTAACCAAAATTAACACAAAAAATTAGCAAAAGGCAAAAAAAAGAAATTTCAGAGGCCCGAATGCTATTTGCAGGGCTATCACAACCCTAAATCGAATTGTTCATAATTCAAACTGTTAGTATTACCCGTGAGATATTAAATGTTCAATGTCATTTCAAATAATTGTGGTTGATTATGCTCTCAACGATCAATTAGTATTTCTCCTTAGACGTAGTTTCGATATTTTTCAATGAAGATCCGATTGCTAAGCCTAAATATCACACAACGATTTAATGTAGTATCTCTTGAGCCTGTAACTGCGCCATCAAGATGGTTACTATGCTGTCGGCATCGATGAATAATCTGGTCAGCTCGTTTTACTAAGGCATGGGGGAAATGATCTCACTAGCTATTGCTGCACTTCGTTTGGAATCTTGATGTTATTTGTACCGACGAGAGACGGTGTTGTCGCTTTTGAGATTAGCTATTATGAATGCATAGCTGAAAGCCTAAGTCAGAGATTAATATAAACTAGAATGATCGATTGAGATCTAGTATAAGCTTACATTGCTTGATAACATATTGATTCATTGTTTGAATGAATTTAGTTATGAAACTATTTATTGTAGCAGGGCTTTTGAATTTCAATGTAGGAAGTATACATGCTTGAGACACCCGTAGTACTCAATACCAATAAGTAGCATTGCCAATATGGGAAGATAAATCGGTTTGACATATTCAATATTTTTGGACGTGGTCAGGTTCTCCAAAGAGAGAGTGTGATACAGTGGATTAGGGTCATAAAATTACATATAAGTGTTGTAAGTTTAGTCAATTAGGGCCTTGCATGATTCTCAACCTGGTGAAATGTACTACTTTGTCGCATATCATCTATTATTTATATTCATAATTGACCCATGCCTGAATTCTTGTTATTGTCACGCAAAATTTGAGATGGAATCTGTGCTCACAAGAATCTAGAGTGGCATAATGCATTTAGCGCTCTGACAAATATTCCAAAATTCTATAGTTTAAAAGAGAAATTAGTATCCATGGGGATGCTATTGAAATTTTAGCTTCTGTTTCTTTTCTTGTTTACTTTTAGGATATACATGATTAGTTTTAGTTCTCCACATGTATTTGGAAGTTATATTTTTGAAATATTAATGTGCTAATTCATTCCACTTGTTCACTTTGATCCGTTCAAGGTCACATGCTCAATAATCAATATGTGGACTTTTAAGTTGCATGAATTTCGAGGTGATTTTATTTGACGTAAAGAAGTGGAAAATCCAAATTCATTACTGTCTAGATGTACTCATACATATGTGTTGGTTTTTGTGTTTTGTCACTTAGCATTCTATACGCCTTTGTCTGAGTCATGGAGAATTCAAAGAGAGTACTACGTTCTCACCAAAAGACAATAACTGAAGATTATTTCAATAGCCAGGTAAGAATAAAGATGTAATTTGATTTTCTTCCCCAAACAGTGCAGAATGTCATATTATTAGATCATCACCATTTTAATTCCTCCTGCCCTGTTTGTTTTAGGTTGCACTCGTGACTAAATGTGACAATATTGTCCTTTCTTTTGAGATCATTGATGAGAACGATACTATGGAAAAAAATGATACAAACAACGATATCGTTGAAAGATGCAAGCAAAACGAGGATGGGTTGCATTTGTCTCAAGAAGTAAATTCTATTGACTGCATCGAGGCTACGCAAATTTCTCCGAAGGAAGAGTCACGCTTTCATATTTCTCTATGTCGCATGATTCCTATGCCCATTGTTCGTCCATCTTTGGACTCAAATATCAAGAGATTAAAGACAGAATTCACGCATGATTATAGACTTAGATCAAGTGTGTTTTATATGTCTATTTGTAACAACAAATGAGAGGTTTAAAATTTGACTGAAGATGAAAAAACAAACATGAGTTTATTATAGAAAGTAGCAAGTGATTAATTTGATGCTCACCTCCAGCAAAACCAACACCTTCAGCACTTGGTGGGTCGGAGGTTTTTCATATATAATGGAAATCATAGATTTAAGGCCTAGACTAGCTTCATTAATCAATTGCACAAGGATAATCCAATTTGGCACTAATCTATGGACAGTATTTGTCTAGATCCATCAAGCAAAACGGGGCTTCTATTACATGCCATGCATGACATAAACAAGTAAGTTTTTTATTTGAGATGTTTTTATCATAGTGTGTTTGTGAAGGTGGCTTCAATGGTATTTTTAATACTTCTTATTAGCTCTGTAGGTCCACTAAAAATAGTCACGTGAAGACCAATCTTGTGCGTACCTTGCACAAGACTTATGCTACTATAACACAAAATTTAGAGACTTTTAAAGATATTCTTTCTAAATGAGAGTTCATAAACTGCCTCAAAAGTCCAACAAAGTGGAAAACTTAGTATTCCATCACAACTGATCTGTTCATTTTCTTGATATGGCACGCGGGTCTGGAATTGTACAAATTTTTTTGGATTCGTGGCATTTTACATTTTCTCATTGTATTTATCTTGAATTATAACTTTCATTGTGTATATTGTAGCAAGAAATTGCTGATGCTACAATAAAAAAATGCACGAAAACTCTCGGAAGAAGAACCAACTTTAAAGAGGAGTGACCAAGATATTATTGTTGCCATGTTTGCTGCAGGCAAAGTTAAGACAAACAGCTACAAGGGCCAATTTTTGAAACTACTAGCAGTTTCTCATCCTGCACTTGGTAATTAATTCTTCATTGAGGTGAACTTTGAAGCTTCTATATTTAAATCTGAGTTTTAAATATATCTCTAAAACAAATGTGTGTTGTTTTTTGAAAAATTTGTTTTCTTTTCTCCTGCTACCAATTAAGTGCACGGTTGTTTGTATAGGTCACTTTGCAGTAGAGCAMGAATTCTAAGCTAGAAATGACACTGGATAAATTGCAACGTCTTGTCACATCTGTGGCTCCAACATCATTTAAAGATTAGTATTTGCGTTGGTGGAACTCAAGGATACTTACAAGACAAGTTGCTCATTTTTCAAGCAAGCCATTTACGGATAAGGATTTTGAGTCATGGCGAATAAAGCGTGCTTTGGGGCTTTTGTAAGTATCCACCATTGCTTTTACATTTTTAAATCAGTTTTTTATTTTTTTTCAACTATGCATTTGATCAGATTTTGAATTCTTGGATGTGATCAAGTATTCATGTCATTTTTGCAATTGGGATAGGCATTCAATACTGAATTTGAGAGACTGCAAACAGAAGAAGGACTCACAGTTCAAATTGACGCCGGTAACATACCGCTGTCTCCAGCCCAATTTATAGAGCAATGGTGAATTCGTATTTGGGCCCATGCTTTCTCTTCACTATTTCGGGGAAAATAATTGTATTCAAAGACTAAAGCATTCAATTCTTATAGTTACATTTTACGCATTGTCAAGCGAGTGTTATACAGGTAAATCAAAATTTAATTGTAATATAGTACTACAAAGTTTTAAATTTTATTTTTGTCTTCTAACATTATTACTCATTCCGTTTATTTAATTATTTTCAGATATATCGTATTCGAATTGGTGCCTAATGGTGTCATGTGTCGTGTCACTCTACATCGTTTATAGGAAGTATTGTAAATTACAAGCACTAAAACATACATACATGCTCACAAGCAAATCCACACTACAACAAAGCATTGAATAAACAACCATCCAATTAATAACCATCCCAAACTTCTCCCAAATGCTTCCAATTTTATCTCGATAGGACTAGTCTTGCAGAAGTTGAAGTATACAAGGAAAAACCTCAGATTTAGTAAATTGGCAACACCGCCATCATCTACAAACAACCCTCAAGGTATTCCATCTCATAAACTTCATGAAACCTTCACACACAAGATTTGAAGAAAATAAGAAGTAAAGGGGGGCAACCAAGGATTACAACCACCTCAAAGATGCCCCAAAATAGCTCTGTTCACACCTCTTAAAGTCTTAAAACACTATATTAGCCCCCTAATGGCCAATATATGGCCATTTTGGCTACAATATGCCTACAACCAATCCCTATAGAGTCTTACAAAGCCAACTAGCTATCCGTTACTAAATAACGTGACACATGCAACAAGATCACCTTCTAGGGTTCATCACGGCATAGATCAATAAGTCTTCTTTGGATCAATATATGTATTCCCTAAATTTGATACAATCTTGGGGTGTATTGCATTTGAACTCCTATTGTTGTTATATTGACTGTACTAGTAGATTTTGCCCTTCAAAAGAAAAATCAAAGATTAAAGCTATTGAGTAAGCAGAGAAAGTATTGGATACCTCTGATCATCCGGTTCCATCGCACAATCAAAGTGGTGGTAAACACGATTCCATTGTAGATCTTTCTCATATGAGTGAGAAAGAGAAAGTAAGGGTAGTGAAACAAATGCAACGAACTGCTAAGAAGGCCGAAAAGTGAGAGAAGAGCACAAAGAGGAGGAGAAGGCTTTCAAGGCTGATTTGCTTACAAATGTTAAAGCCATGGTTGCTTATGAAGTTGCTACTATTAAAGCTACAGGTAAAGCGTCAAAGACCTTGCAAGCGATTGGTGTTTCAGGCACAGAGCCCACCAAATTTTTTTCTGCTTCTTCATCACAGGGTATTTGAAAGCGAGACTATCCGTTTACTGATCTTTCACTGTTTCCATTATTAGATGGCATCAAGTCTCTAGAGGTGGATTCTTTTATCTTTAGTGGATCTCAGCACTCTCTTCTCAGCCATCGTGCTAAACACAGAACTTTTCCTACATGTTGGACGGAGCTTGAGTCCTTCCCTGAACATGTAATACTGTAATTCATTTTCTGTTGTTGCCATGAACAATTTGAATGTATGTTGTCTTGAATGTTTTATCATAATTTATTATTTGCTTTTGTAATACTTCATCTRTCTATGGTTTCTATGACAGCATATGACAGATAACCAAAGATCATTCAAAGGTGTCATCTTCCATTATTGCGCTATTGATTTTATGATTTTGGATATTACAAAGGGTCTGCATGTTCCAGAGGTGTCTAACCCTCCACTGTTTGTTCCATTTTGGAACACAATTCCTTCTACATTTCTGAAGTCAGCGTTCGATTTTGCTGGTAGCCACTTGCATGACGATGGGGCTATACTTGTTTTTCATTTCGATGGACCCTAGGTTAAATTAGATGTGAAGTGGTTCTGTCGAGCATTTCACTTCACCATTTATCGGAAGTGGATAAGAATTATCCGTCTCCACTTAATCAATGCTCGTGACTCGTCAAAGACGGTACTGTACATTTCTTTAGTTTTAGCATATGGATTTGTACTTGATCATTAATTGGATTGAAGTTTTTTTTAAGAGAATACTGATTTTATCTATGTTGGTGTGATCATTATATGCAGACATTTTGTTTTGGCAATCAATTGCTTATGAGGAACCTTCCCAACAAAACACTTTCCCGTTTCATTGTGCAATTGGTATCACGTCTAGATGCTGCTGGGATTAATGTTGACTTTGATGATGTGCTTCATAATGTTGTAATTAAAGAGTCACAACTCATGATTGACAATGTTCCATGGTGTGGACCGCGAGAAAAAGACCCTGATTTTATGCAAATACTCATCGAATCTTTTTCACTATCTGGTGACATGGTCTTTGATTACTCTGCCGCTCTAGGTTTGTAAGTTTATTTGTACAATTTTCATGTTTAGTTCATGTACATGAGGGGCCTTAATCATTTTATGATTTTAATAAAAAAATTTAACTTCTTTTATGATAGGTTCTACCATCGATGCCGGTCAAAGATTTGGCTATCACATAGTGGCATTTGAAAAAGATGAAGTATTTTTCAATACTCTTCTACGACCTCTTATTGTGGAGAGAGAAAGATTGGTTTCTAAGAAGCAACAGGTTGAAGAAGGAAGCAGTAACTCTCACCATGATTTGGATTCAAATTCAAATTCAAATTCTGAAATTCCCGATTTCAAGCTACCAATAATTTTTGTACCTAAGTCCTTAAATGTTTTTTGTATGGACTTGTTACATTTGAATTGTAATTTTTCACTTGCTTATCATTTTTCAACTGTAACTAATAATCTTTGTGTTCTTGTATAATGCAGCTCAAGGATGACTAGGTCTCCTATGAGGAACTCTATTCTTTAATTTACGTGGAAGAAGATAACTCATAGCCCCCTTAACCCTTTTCTATTGCCGGTTTATGCTCAAGGTTTGATAGATGAGTTCATTAGGGCACCTCACGCTCCATCCGAGGATCGTTCTTTTTGTGGAGATACTAGAATCCTACAGTTTTTTAGATGATGCAGCAGATTGTGACAATCACGTAGAAAATTCTAGCTCTAGTATTGATTATGAGTAGTGCATAGATTGTGACCTCTAGCACTTGCTTTGAATGCTTTTGTGTATACCTTTTCATACTTATATTCATTGGTGAGACTAAAAGGGCCACCAACTTTTATGTTTTCATTGTTAGTTATGCACTTCAAATGCTGCATACAATTGTCTTTCACAATGATGGACATTTCTAATGTGTGACAAATGTTGTCTATTATTGGCATACTAAACTATTTTTCAATAATGGAGTTTTAAATGCCAAGTTATCATTACCATATAGAAAGGAATCATGAAATGCTCAATGTAAATCTGACAAATACATGAAACTTTGGAAAGGAATTGGATGTTTCAATTCTTTTTAAACTTTTTCCAAGAACTCTAGAAACAAATCCTTTTGACAATCTTTAAAGATCAAATGATAAACCTTTTTTTCTTAATTGTCAAGGTATTTCAATTATTTTGTGAAAACAAATATTAAAATAAAGACTTGAAGTCCCTAAATTCTTGAATTGAAGAAGATTTATATMCTTAAAATAACGTTTGAAGCTCTCATTTACATGTAGATGATTTCAAAAATAATTCCTTCATATAGTTTGATAATTATACTTTAATTAGTTTTCTTTGTTCAATTATGCATATCCTGCATGAATGGGTTGCTATAAAGACATTGAACATCCACAGACTAATATTCATAAATTCTACTAGATACTGCAAAAATAAATAACTAAAAAAATACATGTACAATTTGTCCTTTAGGTGATTGCAAGAAACACTTGTTCTATTTGTTGCGGTTTTAGAAGCATTGTTGGTTTTGTTCTGAAGTGTTTTTAAATTAGAGAATTAATTTTCAATTGTTTTGAAAAAGTGCACGATGAATATATCTTTAAGAAGAATATGCACTAGGAAGGAAAAGCATACAAAAATTCTTTGAGTTGAAAAATTAGAAAAGCCTTTATTTTCAAGAAAATAGAATGCTTCGACGTAATAATTTACGAAAAATCCAAAAGAAAAATTTAGAGTCAGTAAAAGATGGACATTTGCAACAACACTATGGAGATGATAATTTACCCAAAAAAACACCAAAATAATGTTTTATATATTTCAAAATGCAAGTAGAAAGAAGCTCACTTTGTAGACTTCCGCATAACATAAAATCAATTGTTTTTTKAATTACTTTGGCCAACATCTAATAGTATACTAGAAGACCATTTTCTCCAAGTTCCATTCCTAAACTTGTCTTCTCAAGTACTACCTTGCTCCTAAACCCTAAAAATTGGCAAGTGTGACATTCACTCGAGGACTATTTTTGGATAGTAAAATATTTACGAAAATTAAAAAAAAAAGTTAGACAAGCCATGAGTACCAATCCTATAAATCTTGAATCATTTGGAGTTATAACACAAAGTTTATGGCCAAAAATCAGATCAGCATGCCACATGTGACATCAAAGTAATACAATTGTTTCTTGCATTCCCCCCTTTTTAATTTTTTTCCCAAATTATCCCTACATCAGTAATCACTATTTTCTACATGATCTTAGGCCTTCACTTGCACATGGTAATAGGACTCCTAATTTTAAATATCAAAATCAATCYTGAAATTGGTGTACCCTCAACGCTCTATGCTCCACGCTCATGCGATAGCATTCCTCCTAAGAGGATACAATATGTCCTCTTCAAAGTTTTAAATGGCAATTTCTTGGGAGGGTGAAACAAATCTCAATATTTTGAAAACTAAGATCTTGTAAATAAAGAAGTTTTCATTCTTCTTGCATATTCCGATTTTCTAATTTTGAGTGTAAAACGCAGTTAAAAATTAATTTAGGTTATGTAGTCAAGAATGTAGTCTAGTACAAAAAGGAAGCAAAAATAATGTTTTTTCATGAAAAGAGTAGTAGAAATGGAAAAAAAAACATGTTTGTAGATGCTTTCATTCTTTAATGCACATAAACAAACAATTTTTGAAAAAATAAGTTCAAATTTTAATTTTTTACAATTTTTAAAATGAAATATTCAATCTAGTGTAATTAACAAAAACAAATGATTAGAATGATTTCAAAATTTTACAAGATGTTCCAAATTATATATGATAGTAATATCAGTTTTGAATTTTAAAAAATTATACATATATAAATTTTTATGAAATTTGTAGAATCCAATATGGTTGGTTTTGACTTTCTACTCTTCATGTTTGAAAATGTGTACAAATTTGAGAGAGTTTTTTATTTTTCAGATTTTCAAATAAAAGAATACAAAATTTTGTTTGGATTCCAAATAAAAAAATTTTAGGGGTAAAAATCCTTCATTCATCTTTTTATAAATTATATTCTCCAAAAATTGCTTTTTTTGCCTATGAAGTTGATCATCCTAAATTGTTATAATCTAAAAATCTAGCGGTCTAAATTTTCTACAATTAATTCTATGCATACTATATAAAGTAGTCTTTACTTTTGTATGGTTAAAACTAAAAAATTTAAGCACATCTATGTGCAAAAAAAATCAAAGTGGTACAATTCATTGAAATCCTCCATTGTCAAAACCGTATTAGTCCTTGAGGGGTTAATCTTTGACCTTTTTCTCCCTCTCTACACCACTCTCTCTATTTTGTTGCCCATTCTTATGAGCCCATTTTGGCAACTTCACATTTGCTTACATCAAACTACAATTGAAATGGAGATACTTGCAATGCTCCACACTATTTGCCACCACTCTTGCTCACCCGACTTTAACCACACGAACCATAGAACCCTTTTTAAACTGTACAGTACAACATGTTGAAAAATGCAAGCCTAAACTTGGAGAGCTTGGTGTCAAAAATAAGTGGGGTCTCCACTTAGTGGAAACAATGGTCAATTTAGCCAACCACCCTAAATTCCTTTCCGGGCTTGTATTATGTAGCCTAGTGAAGATGTTCTTATGACTTTACACCAAACCTCATCAAACTATCAAAAAGACCAAGTATAGTAAATAAACCAATGATTGAAGGACATATTGAAGGAAAATCTAAATTGTCTACTACCTTTAAATTGGAATTGACCTACACTAATCAAGCATACCTAACCTTGTATTTTTTTTTTCCTAAACTGTGAAAATTGAGGTCAAAAACAAATTCAATGCATTATTTTTTCAAACAAATTCTATGATTGCACCTATAACAAGAAACTCCTTGATTTTTGTATCACTAATCCAAATGGAATGAATAAAAGCTTTATGTGTACAAAAAATGTAATCTATGAGAAAAAAAATAAAAATAAAAATATTTCAAGTTATTGTGGGTTATTTTGTTGCCGAGTTTCCCTTGTTTTGAACTTTTTGTGGCATAACTTTTGCTCCTATGCACTAATTGAAATAAAAATTATATTTTTTAAAAGTTGATGTTTTTCAACACTTTAAAAATTCTTAGGTTATTTATAGGGTGTCCGAAAAAAATTGCATTCTATAAAAATTGCAAATCTCTTTTTGCCTACCAACAATCCCCTCAAAAGTTCAATGTTATAAAGCAAACCATCCTGAATTCCTTATTGGGAAGCATTTAGGTGTTGGTACCTTGGATGCATCTTTTTGCCCAAATTTCACATTATGCTTATGATCATTAGGGTTTAAGGGGTGCTTGAGGACGACGGAGCAAGCGAATTGAGGATTTAGGGTTRCGAATGTGTTTCGTTGCCATGGCGATCGCGGAGCAATAAAGCGGGAGTGCTGTAAAGCCACAGTAAAGTCGGTCCAGAGGAAAAATCAATGTCATGTTCAGCATTGCGGTATGCCAGAAGGAGCGGACTGGGAAATAAGGCACTGTGCAGTACTCCAGACCAGGATTTGCAGGTATGTCTCCACCGGCAACCTAGCACGTGTTTTGAATTTTGTACACAAAACATAATTGGTTSCTCGTGCCATCATGTATAAGGGGACCGCATGGATGTTCTCATCTGATCCTTGGGAGCTCCTATAAGATGGTGTCCTGCATTTCGTTGCAAAATTTTACACAGGCATCCCAGATCTTAGTAATGTGTGCGTGCTGTGATCGAAGGAGAGGCATTCAATTGCGTGGTTGCTTTTCAGCTGGCCTCATCAATCTGGTTCCGTTCGTTTCGTTGAGTTTCACTTCCTGAGCTAGTTTCCAACATTGGGTCGTCGTCAGAAAGACACGAGACTAGTTACGGTGTAGTTAAATTCTGATGGTGATCCTGGTATTGAGCTGCGATGGCAGGTCAATGTACTGGGTTTATTTGTAGACTGCTAGAYAGARTTTAATKAGAATCTTGTTGAATTTGCTCTAGGAGRAATTTGCAATTTTCAATTCTGGTGAGAATTTACATCCTCTTCGAAGTGGAAATGTAACTATGGCTGTTGTCCAATTTGTTTTACTCTTGCAGCCAAAATCTGTGCGTAGTGGTACTTGAATAGTACAACAATGAGAGCCTTATTGAAAGGCTTATATAGTAGCAATGCATTTTGCAGATGCCACGAATGCTGCTATTGTTGAAGAGGAAAGTGGAAAACCTGTAGTCGTTCGAGCCCCGTTGGAACACGATATTACTTTCTTTCGCTGTCGTGTTAACTCAGTGTTGCCAATCCACATTAAGAAAGGTCAACGATTTCCCGAAAGCCTTCAATTTGCAGTAGTGTTCTGTTGGTCTGAGACGAATGTGTACTAGGTTGGCTTGAACCATGTTTATCGGTCACAACATTATATCACAACATTATATTTATTTCCTCTGCCTCCTTGCAACTAGAAAGGTGTATTACGGGACAGTCTTCAAAATGCTTACATGTTTGAATGTGCGYACATGATATCTGCATCGTGAATCAGAGTGTTGGTCTATAAAACGTGCTATGGGCGCTTATTTATGAACTTTTTTCCAGACATATTGACGCATTGAGTGTGTGAACAAGTTTGCCAGCATCTTGACACATTTATTTCTTGATACGCACTGCAACAGAAATAGCACCCCAAAGCTTCTTGCATCAGCAATATCCTCGTCTGTGATATAGCAATCTCTTTATACGTGCAAGATTGCTATCGTCAATAATGGGATTATACCTTGGAAAACTCTTATCAAGTGTCTGGTGGGGAAAGAAGACCTATAAGATACTCATGCTKGGTCTTGACTCCGCAGGTATGTCACAAGCTTCTCTGGTCTCACTTACATCTGCCGCTAGTTCCTCAGATTTTTTGTGGCTCCTTCCAGATTTCTGGAAGCGTCATACTASGACTCATAAAGATCAAATTCTAAGAGTCTGAGCKTGGGTTTCTAGTTGTCATTAAGCATGTTCTTTGGTGYTGGTCTACAGGGAAAACAACAATTCTTTACCAATTACAACTAAGACAGCAAGTGACCACCATACCAACTATAGGCTTCAATGTTGAAACAATCCAGTTTGGCAGTTTCAACTTCRCCGTGTGGGATTTGGGTGCTTGGACAAACAATGCGATATGGAACYATTATCTTCATGACACAGTGGTAAGCCTTCCTCAGCAAGCAACCATGGACGCATGCAACGGGCTAGAAACGTGTCAACCATGGGTACTCATGTGACCATCTGGTTGTATTCTTCAGGGTTTGATATTTGTGGTCGACTTGAATGATAAGGAGAGGATACAAGAGGCTCGAGACAAGCTCCACAGGATTCTGAATGATGACAAGACGTTTTCAAGCTTGTTGGTGCTGGCAAACAAGCAAGAGTTGCCTGGGGCTATGTCCATTCCTGAGGTAACTGCAGAACTTGATGTCGACAAAGTGCAGCATCGGAACTACTTTGTGCAGGGCTGTTGTGCGAAGAGAGGAGAAGGACTGTTTGAAGGGTTGGAATGGCTTGCATCTACAGTTTCAATGAAGAAATCATAGCTGCAATTCCAAATGAGTATGCCGTGCATGACTATAAAAGCCATATGATAATATATTCTGCACTTTATGTCTATTGTCAAATTGCAGCCCAACGTATCTGGAAAGCGTGCTACAATTTGAGGATTGGGCTTCAATGATTAGCACAACAAGTACCAACGTGAACCTTCAGTGAGCATATCTTATGTTATTTATAGTTTGCCATTTGCCAAGACTTTCATGCAGCAGTGTTACTACCGGTACCTGTTCCCAGATTTGCTGTTGTGCCCTGCCTGCAATGCAATCAAGTGAAGACCATCCAGTCGATATCATCTGTTGTTTCTTAAAAATTCTGATCCATCAAGAGAACTGGCACCGGTACCTGTTCCCAGATTTGCTGTTGTGAATATGGATGTACTGGGATGGTTGGCACATGTTCTTGCAGATATGGTCTCTTCTTATTTGCTAGGTCTCTTTGGTCTTTGGAGTGCATTTTGAGTGGTTTTGGCCTCTGAAAATGAGRTAGTGGCATGAGACAACTTGATTTGGAGACAATCAAGCGCGCCACTAGTGCATATGGTGGCCGGACAGGAGCATTGACCTTGTCAAATTCACTTGCGCAAATAAAGATATTTCTCACCAATCTACATTCAATTGTGACTGAGTACAGTAGATGTGGAAAGGGAGGATCCTCTACCTTAACAAGTTGTCTCTGGGATGTGAAAGACCTAAGTATGTCTAGATCACTACACAACATGAGTGACCTCCAAAAGGGTTTGTCAAGTGGGGACTTCACTGACACCATGACTCTTCAGCCGTCCACCGMGCAAGATACTTTCTTTCGTTCACAAATTCYCCAGAAGTACACTTCCTTCACGAGGAGCGTCGTCGCCATTGAACTCTGGGTCGGGGTGCATGATCCTCTCCTCGCTATTCCAGTGGCGCTTGCGCTCATTGATGAACCAGTTGTTGACTTGCTTCAGCGACAAGTTGCAGAGTCGCTGCAGGTGTGTTTTCTCCATCTCCTGCACCACAATCGTTTGTTTAAAACCGTGTCATTGTAAGCACCTGTAGGTTTAACCAAGTGAAGAAGTTGGAACTGCATTCCTTAATTATAATGTCATTAACACGGTGTACTCGTAAGCAGCTGCACTCACATGAATGTGGTAGGTCTACCGGGCAGAAACTTAAAGCACTCGTTTATCGCAGCTTTAGTCCACTTTAGATCTCACAGGTCGAAGAAACAAACTTGAATTAACAAGAATTTATCTTACACCTTGATTTGTAAATAGAATTCATTTTTTATCTGTGTTTGTTTTGTTTGATGTTGCTTTTRCACTGGTCCAAGTGACAAAGATGAGGATCATGAAGAAGTGATTCTTACTTCGCTCCTATTTACAATATGTCGGGCATGCTAACAAGRTTTTTGAGATGGATTGGACACTGATCGATTACCTCTGAAATTGTGTCCTAAGCTGTCATAAAATAATGCATYTCTAGTCCTTCTTCAGCATGTTATTTACCTCAAGCGTGCTTGCACCCATGATGTTGCTTCAAATTCTCAAGCTTGTTATCTAGAGCTTGTTATCAGCAGCCTAAAGTCTGCCCGCAGCCCWTACACTCTTGGTTGCTAACAAGGTYTTYAAGATGAATTGGACTCTAGATGATTACTTCAAGTGTGTCATAATCTGTCATAAAATAATGCAATAAATTTAGCCTATGTTRTCTACTATGTTATCAAATGTTATTTTTTTTTCTCCACTACGTTATCTAAATCAAGCGTGGTTGCACGTGCATGATGTTAATTCAAATACTCAGGCTTGTTGTTATCTAGGGTTTCTTATCAGCAGGCCAAAGTCAGTGACCCTCACACTCCCGGTTCCAAGGCTTGGAGCTCCACACAAGACAACCACCTGAAACTGAGAGAGTGAGGAGGGGAAAGCAGTCAGTGAAGAGGAGGTAGACAGTACCGAAGGATAAGGCCAGTGCGAGTGGTGGTTAAACCAGTCCTTCAAGATGCGTCGAGCTGCATCGGGGAGCTTCCCTTTCTTGCGCACCCGATTGAACTCCGCCTTGAGAGCTCCGATGTGTCGACCGTACTTCCGCTTGAGCATTTTCTTGAGCTCTTCCTCGGGGGCGTTGGGATCCACCACGATGCTTTCGTCGATGTCTGCGGGACATGGCACCAAGGGGCTCTCGACATCCTCCCCTGGCGGGATCATATTGGTATTCTCCGAGTCGTCGTCGTCGCTGTCTTGGGCTGCGTCTCTGGGACCAATGTCAAAGCCGAAGTTGACCTCCTCCTCAGGTTTGGCTGCACAGACATACATGTACATATCAAATTCAATACCAGTATTCTGTCAGTGCGTGATTTGATCTATGGACAGACTCTTTAAATTGACCCGAATTGTGACATTAATTTGCACTGAGCTCTMGGACTGGTGTGGATTTACTGGACTGGAAAGGAAGTACAGCTTTTTGTGGTCAAACACTTTATCCATTGGCACGATTCAGGTGGCGGCCTAAATTGTGGCATTCAAGTGCACAAAGCTGAGACGGCTACTGATACGATAAATCGTGTTATATTGGTGCAATTCAAAGTACCAGAATTGCGACATTGATATGATCAATCCTGTTATATCGATGCACTTCAAAGTGCAAGAAAGATGAGGATACTAAAACGGTTTACGAACCTGATCCCAACTCACATACTAAACTTCATTTATTCGTTATATTGGCAGATGTTCGCAGAAATTAATGGCACTTGAAACCTTTAGAATAATTGTCCAATTGGTAACTAAGAACTAGAAGATTTCACCAACTCTGAAAGCACGATTCGGAATTCCAGTTGACAGAGATTCGACAGGAGAAGATCAAACATTTCGTAATGTTCAAAAGGCGAGTTTCTGACCTTGAGGATCGCGATGTGGTGAAGTGCCATCTCAGGATACAGCGGATGGTCACAAATGGCCGTTCTGAGTCCGTCATGTAATTCGTTGACACACCCTTGAGCTTCTTCTTCATCGCCGTCGCTTAGTGTCGACATCCCCGACGGTCCATGTTCCTGAAAACAAACACCGGAAAGGACGTAATTAAGGAAGGTTGATATTGACTGTACTCGTTTCAATTTGCAATGGGGTTAGTACAACACTGTGCAATGTATTTGCAACTATTGGAGATTACCACAGTTTTTGCAACAGTATCGGCTTAGAAACTCATCGGTTCCGTGTCCAACACTTTTACAATTTTTTAGAGAAGTACGGAACTGCTACAAAACCATAGCAAACTAATTGTTGATGTATTCGGCAACTGCTACTTCCTGTTGTAGTGATCGAAAGTTACCGTTTGAAATGAAATGGAATGTGACCATATTCCGATTCCTAAATAATATGAACGCTTCTTAACTCTTTTTTCACTCTTTGTATGTACGTGTAATTGAGCCCAAGAACAGCGTGTTGTACATAATTAGACTGAGGTTCCAGAATCACGCAGTTTGTACAGACAATGGAGAGAAAATGAGAGAATGAGAGAAGTTCAACGAAAGGTTCTGGTTTCTGCCTGAACGGGAGATGTAGTTGCCATTAAAATCTCTGACGACTGGAAGTCAAGCTCTCGGCGAAGGCGTGACACAGACGCCTCAGCATGAGAGCTCAAGTTCCTCGAGAATTCGTTGTTGAAATTATTGCTTGCCGACGCCATAAGCAGAATTCCAGCAGGCGAGGGTACAAGAGCTTCCTCCACGCTTGCGTCGATGTGGACGAAGTTCGCGTACGCAGCTGCAGTGAGAACTTCATGAGTCGAGCTCAGCGACGAGCCTGACGAGTCGGTGTCGAGCTTTTCAAAGAGGTGAATCGGATGGGACGGAGACGCCATCACCTCCGCTGCCACACCCTCAGCTTGTTTACCCCGTTGCGTTTCCTCCATATCTGCGGCCCATTGACCCAACTCCAGATTGAATATAAACTTCTTCAGCATTGTATCAAATCCCACACAACTACAGGGGTGAGAGTACAACAGTTTTACAAAGGCTTAGCAATGACTGGCCAAAATCTATTAACAAGTTTCCGATGCGCTATTACAACATTGTGCAATGTATTTGCACATGCTTGAGATTGCAATATGTTTTGCAACAGCTTCAGAAAAGCTGTGCCGCATTGGTTCCGTGCCCAAGACTTTTCATTGCAGCAAGTTTGCGGTAATAGATTACAGAGGATTGCAATAGACCATATATGAATGCGGAAACCGCTAAAAAACTATTGCAAAATAACGGATAATGTGTTGCGACCTCTACTCCCTGTTGTAGKGCTCGCACAGATGATGAGCTCGTTCCCGATCCAGATGATTTGAACCCAACAAGTTTGCGGTGGAATGAACAAGTTCACGGTGATTGTCAGTGTGGCGACGTACATACCTTGGAACGCGGATTCTGTCCTACAGTCTCACCAAAACTCAGTGTTCTGCAAAAGATGTTTGCTTTCACGATGCTCTTCGATTGAGAGCAAGTCTTCAATCTGTTTTGCTACAGTCTGAGAAGTCTTTGGGCTTACACAACTTTGAGTCTAACTGCGTAATTTCAAAACAACACGCACAAGAGTAACTGTAGTTCCATAGGAAGCGACTGATTCTTCAGCTTCTCCCTTCAATCTCCCTCTCAGTTTCAGTCGCAGAGGAATTCGAAACGAAACGGACTTGCTACTTATGGRTGTAGTGATGAAGAAGAAATTGCAAGGAATTTATTATTTGGCAACGATGAAGTCTAYTGTAACTTGTAGCTGAGCTGGAAGCAAGTGAAGAACTTCAATTTAATGAGGGCTTTTGCATGAAAAGGAATGTGAAGGACTCCGTCCTTCACATTCCTTGGCATTAAGTGAAGGAGTAATTGATACTTAGGAGCAACCTGGATGGATCGGAATTTGAACGAGATCACTACACGAGAGAATGGAGAAGCTCACGAAGTCAGGATCGGAGGAGACTCTAATTTGAAATTGGAGATGGCAATGTGGGAGCTCCAATGTGGGTGCATCACAAAGCAAGCGGGGAAGGATTTTCATGGCCAGTGCCACGGTGAAATCGAGATATTTAAGTTATTATTACTAAAAAAAATTATTACTAAAAAAATAATAATGTTGAATGTCTTAAGAATCAAAGTAAAAATTATGGTTGTTTTGAAAGTACCAAAAAATGTAATCATCCAAATTAATGAAACTTGTTCAAATGATTAGATGGAAAAGATGGAAATGATTCATTTCAATGAAAGTTTTGAACCCCCACTTCCCACAAAAATTATTTGGAGTGTTGGAGGATTACTTTAATTCATTTCAGTGAGTTATACCTACTATATATTAACCTACTTAGGGTTGTAACCAACCACAGGGTAGGTTAACTTACCGTTCAGCTTTCTAGAATGAAGAATTTGTGCATAAAGTGCCATATGTGCATAGTACACCAGTACCTAAACTTATGCAAAATCCAATTGTACATAATGAAATCATATGAGAGATGTAGCTCACTTTTGTGATCAATAAGAATCATGAAGAATGTGTGCACAAGGTGCCCTATGTGGATAATAAACCATCACCTATACTTATGCAAAATCCAATTGTACACATTAAAACTAGAAAAGAGATGTAGAAATTTAATTTTTTCAAGTTAACTGTACCTTAGTCATCCATTGAGCTACATACATAATCCACTCAACATTAATTTTTCTGAATGAATGTGATGGAATTCCACAATTTTGGCATTTTCAGAGCGCATGGCAAAGAGCCTAAAATCCTAAATTTATTGTAATAATAGCTCTTAAAGTTTTCTACATTGCAATGTCACAATTAATTATTTGTGCCCAAACTTTGCTAATTTGCTTCTTATATCTTTGTATCATTAAGAAATTTTGAAGAACAAAGTCACAACACCTATAACTTTGTAAAACTTATTTAATTTCATTTTGTTAGGCATCTGAATTTCCTTATTTACACTTAAGGAAACTTAGAAAACAAGATGACAGATCATTTAATATTCTGTTTCTTTCCTATCCCATCCAACTTATAGCAGCCTCCATTTCATTTAATATCATAAGGAATTGGTAAGAGTAATCATGGTTTCAAATGCTTCAAAGGACAACAACTATTTTCATCATGCCTCCATAATCATAAGTTGTTCTTGTTGTTGTATAGTAATGATTTTAGATCACACAAGAGTTTGCCAGTCATAGACGTTAAAGTGGACGCTTCTAGCCATTTAGACATGGGAGTTAGGTGAAACCACTCACTTAATGTCCACCTCTAGATCACACAAGAGTTTGTCAGTCACAAACGTTAAAATGACCGCTTGTAGCCGATTTCAAATACTTTGATTTATAAATATATTGTATTCAATAGGTACTTGCACATTTGACCTCAAAAAATAACATTTTTGTTCAAAAAATGTCCTTTCAAAAATCATTTGAATATAAAATTAAAATAATAATCTTTAAAATTCATCAACGTTTAGAATTTAGCGTTTTGAACATAAATAAATCAAAAAATCTTGTAAAAATCATGAATATTCAATTTATAATCATGTTTTGCAACTATTGTCGTATAGTCATCATTAAATTATCATTTTAAGCTGTATTCTATAATACATCTTTGTATTTTTAGAAAATAATTTACAATAGGCTATATTTTTGTCTTTAAGGGGTCAACATAAGTTAGTTGCAAAACTTCATACTAGAAAACTATTACATCTAATATAACATATGAGGATCAAGATTTCAGCAAATCTCATGTGTATTCATAAATATTATGCTCCATATCATGACATGACCTTGGATTCATTATGTGTTTGTACTACCCTGCAAAGGCCTTGTACATTTGATTTTCTTACATATATATTAATTTTCTAAAATAAGTTTAAAGGGCATACATTTCTATTTAAAAAAAATTATAACCAACATAGGCCTTGAAATAAAGGTCTTCAAAAGTATTTAAACTATTAATAGGAGCTCATAAAACAGGGCATGTTAGAATATCATCTAACTATAGGGATAAAATATTTGAAGAAATAATAATAATATCCCCCTCTCAATACCCTTGCAATGCTAATGTTTTTGAAGTTTCTAAAAAGGTGCTTTTGGGGGCGTAGTTGGCGAAATAGTAATTGTTTATTATATTAGTCAAGTACTTAACAATTTGTGTTATTGTTTTGATAAAGCAATTTTGACAGTAGAGATCTTAGTTTAGAATATGAAAATACAAAGATCATTTGATTCATTATGATTAGGAAAATTAAAACTTCAAAATTGAATTCTACCCAAAATAGGCAACAACCATGGAATGATTTATTTGTCATTAAAGGATTAAGCTATACTTAGGGTTGAGATCCATTGAAGCAGCCATTGTTATACATTGGCCTATGTATCAATATACTTTGAGATCTATTAATGACATTACAACAATATTATTGTGGAGTTCTTTTGCACAACTATAAACACCATTATAAACACACTATAAATGCATAGGTTAGAACTTTCTTTTGTTTTTGTAATGCAATAGCTTTCATGATAAYYTATAACTTTATTACCATGTTTCATACTTTGAAACTATCTTATATTAWCTTCTAATGATCCAAGGAGGTTGCACATTCAAAAYGGGCCAAAATTGTACAAACTTGAGTAATTTGYTTACTCATTTTTTCTTAAAATTGGATAGAATGTAACCTTAGGATCTTGTGATACACATTATGAGTGAGCACCTCAAAAGATTTAAGATTTTTTGACCCCAAAATTTAGTAGATACTTGAGTTTGAATTTTAATTTGGGTCAATGGAAAAATAGGGCAATGCACTTCAAAAGAGCATATCTCATTGAGAATATTTTGAAATGATGACTTTTGTGTTTTAATTAGTGAAAAACAAAAGAGTTGTGAATCATCATCTAAAATTTCCCAACACTTTGCATTTTGCAATTTTGGATGGAGTTGCAATGCACACTAGTCATTGAAATGAGAGTAGTGTTTGTAAGAAAAACAAGAATAGACACATTTATTTTTTCCTTGAGCTCCTTGGTTTCTTTTCTTTTGAGGTGGGCAACAATTGCATTGCTTGTCTAACTTTTTAGTCCCTACTCAAACAAAACCCCTAAGAATGAGCAGCAAAGTATACTATTGCACTCAACTTTAAAAAATTCCATAAGGCCACATTAATTTGGAATTTGATGAAACTACCACCATTGGATTCATAACGCAATTTATCTTCTAACAAGAGTTTATTTTTAAAAAAATCTTCAAATATGAAAACAAGAAAGCTTGCAACTCAAAAAAGAAAGGCAAGAACTAGAAAATGGTCATTTGGGTTGCTAGGAGCTAAGAATAAAAATGCAACTTTTGTATCCTAATACTTCAAAAACAACTGTTTGTTATTGAGAAAAAGAGGAAAGTGTTTCTTAAATAGATGAAGATGAAAAACTCTATCCTAAAGACAAAGGTGAATGAAGCTTCTATGTGGATAGTTCAATTATTTCTAACAGAGAGCTATGAATTTATATAGATATAAAACAATAATTCAAGTAACATAGTGTCAAGGATAGAACTAGAACAAGAACGTAAAGAAGAAGAATTGTTAAGCTAGGTCACACGAGAAATAACACTCCAAGCCTAGGCTTTAGACCAAAGATATATAACAAGACGTTAATAGGAGTTGTCAAGACTGAGGAGCTCCTCAATCATGACTCCTATATATATACACACACATAAGGATTTCTATAATTATTTAGGCTCCTAAAACAACTAGGATTTTTTGATAACTTAAGCTTGTATATCTATATAAATTCAACAATCTTAGAAGGTAATTGAGAAGCTTCCATCATTTTTCTATGTCCGTGACACATAGAATCATAACTATAGATTGAAACAAAGAGGAAATTGTTTTCATAAATAGTACAAGAACTATTCAAATTTGGCACACAAAGTATTGATAATTCCAAATTTGAATGATTGTTTCTTTGAAAAATCACTTCCTAGTTTCCTAAATACCACCTTAATCTTTTATTAAAAGATTATGAAACAAAATAAAAAGAATTTAAACACATTTTACAAATATAGTATTGTCCCTAACTATTGTAAAATGTTCTTGCTAGCAATTGAAAAAGAACTATTCAAGTTGATTCAAGCAGTCCGCAATGCATTGGTTGTTTTATAGTGCATTTCAATATTAAAAGTTATATCATTTTTATGTGCTTARTAATTGCTAAAAATAAATTGAGAAGAAAACGAGAGTCTTATCTCAATATAACTTTAATATCATTAAATTTTGGAAACATATTTTGTTTCAATCATGCAATGTATTTGAATTAGTTTGCACTAATTGAATGATCATCTTGATTTATTAATTTAAGATAGAAATAATTGTAAATACCTAATCTGAATTAGTCAACCTTTACATGACGGATTGGTGACCGTGGAAATCATCCATTTTGATACCATGGGAATCTTTGATATAAAAAACGCAAAAAACACTCATTGGAAGTCAAACTATTGTAGAAGATCTCCACTTTCTACACAAAAACTGAGGATGAATAGTTGCATTCTATCCCGCACCAAAAGATTTTCCATCATATATTGGAAACAAAATGGTCCCTAACCTTTGACTTTTAAGGGTTAATGCTCATATATCAACTATGTATCAATTTTTATATCAATTATAAAAAATCATTTACATTACAATTCTTTGGATTTGATGAAGACAAATGAGAAAAAACAAATGCATCAACTCACTAAAACGGCTTTATGTCTGGGACTCAAAGCATTCAATTTCAGAATCTTAATTTTTAATATTCTTTGTACAAACTATAAAGAAGGAATATAAAAACTAAATTTTTGTGTGGTTGTTCTTGAATTTGTAACAATTTGTATTAAATATAAATGTGAATATTTTAACCCCTAAAGTCCCAAGGTCATTCTTGTTTCAAAAAACATTCAAAACTGCCCTTTCTATTGCATTCACCTAAGAAAACGAATAATATTTATTTTTTAGAATCTAACCATAAGATCTTGTACTTCACATGTCTAAGATCATGTGGTAAAAATTTCATGAAGTTCGACCATACGGATTGGAAGAAAATTGCATTCAAAGTTCCAGCTAGGAGAAGAATGTAAATGAAAATTCTAATATTAGGATTTAGTTTTATGGGACCTAATCTTACACAAACGAAGAAACTTTTAAAGATATGTGTCCAAAATTAGTTAAATGAATATAAACCAAAGAAAATATACAGGTATCAAATTTTATTGAATTGACATTTATTGTGACTAATGAAAATTTTCTAATAGATTCTTTTGATGGTATATACAAATACAAATTTGATGACATAATTCATGAATCAACCAATTGCAAATTTCAAACATCTATTTATATGACAATTATTATCAATCTTTGAAGATAAGTTGTTAATTGAGTATTATTTGGAAAAAATAGATTCTATAACTATAGATAGATAGTTTAAAATCCTACAGTTTGACATTTAAAAACCCTTCAAGAATATGTCTTTCTGGATTGTCCATATGATTCTTTTTAATTTACATTAACTACCAAATAATTTCTATATCTTGCCATTATAGTTTTAGAAATGCTTCATTCGCTTTGTAAGATAGAGTAATTGCAAAAAATACTAATTTGATATGTATAGTCTTTTGGAGGCATAGTAATTGCAAAAAATGTTTTTATTATTTATTTTCACATGCATGAGGAAGTTGAATGTAGATGAGATCCCATTCAAATACAATTTTGGTGCTTACTTAACCCCGTTTAGTATGTTCGGGTCCAATTTGCAAAAACTCCACAGATTTTTGCAAAGACAAATAAATGTAAAAATTAGACCCCCCTAGCATGCACTGGTTAATTTTGTAATTTGTGGCATTCTCCAACAAATTMAGTCTCCTTGATTCCATACATGAGTTCAAATTTTCCAAAATTTAGCATTAGTAGGAAATGATAAGTTTCCATGTCAATTTTCTCAATGAATTTTTTTCCGTAAGACTACGTGTGGTTTAGCCTTAGCCCTAGCACTCATTTTGCACCCTCTCTACACTAATTCTTCCTACCAGTTCATGACAGGGCTTTTTATTGGCTTTCTAAGGCCAGATTGCACCAGAAAAAAATAATTTGTCTGAAAAATGGCAACAAACCATGAAGTTTTTTGCAGTAAACTTTGAATTAAAAAAAAATCTTGGATGAAATCGCCAGATTGTGGATGAAAATTGAATTATGAACACTCACATGATATGTGCAAATGTGATTGATTTTCTATCCAATATGTGGATGAATGTTGAAATTTGGAGCACCACTGTACCATGGCATATCACCACTTTAGCACTCAACTTTGGAAATACTCGGGGAGTCCCTGTGCAAATCATCATTTTTGAAACCGTGGGAACAACTGGTATTAAAAAAATTCGAAAGAACTAATTTGAAGTCAAAGTACAGTAGAAGATCTCCCCTTTCCACACAAAATTCCAAGGATGAATAGCTGCACTTCTGTCCCACATGAAAATATACTTTGTCATCCATGAGACCACTCTGGTCTGCGGTGTCCTTCCTGGGTTAAATAATGAATAATAGAGCTTGGGTTCATTTGACACAAATTTATCAAAAGTCACACTATTTTGAATTTATTAGTGCAGGTTGAAATATTACTCCATAAAAAATTGTACCAATTTCCTCCGGGAAATGAAAAGTTTGTCGTCACACTAATCCCCTTCCTGATAAAACTACAGTAACGTAATAGGACTATTCTTTTGACAATATAATTGACTGCCCCCAATTAGTAACTTTATTCCGAAACTGGCTCACTGGTAACTTAGTGAAGCACTCAAGCGAGCTTTTCCATAGCCCGTCGGACGGAGTGAATGGGACTCAAACGGATTTCACAAGGGTCCGACTGGCCCGTACCAAAGCCAAGGTCCGTGACGTGGCCCGTCTTGGAGCACAACCAGGGACCAGGGTCCAATAGTCCATCTCTTCGCCCGACCCTCCTCTCCACCGTCAGCTTGTGGTGCAGCCGCTCGTCGCTCCCCTTTCTTGCAACCCAGCACAACACCAGGCAAATCTGCATCCCATCGCTCACTGCTACGACAACAGTATTTTGCCTTACCTTCTTCTTGCATTCCGAAGCTAAGCTCACAGGCCACTCTCTATCTGTGTCTTTCAAACGCATCTTTTCGTTCTCGCCACTGCGACCCTACCTTTTGTTCAATTTCGGAGTCCCAGGCCAAATCTCGCTCCATACTGTCTGCATTTGGGGATTCGGCGTCCAGGCGTTGTTGGGGTTTGTGGATACGACGTGTAGTGGGATACAGGTGGAGCTTTGAGGCGTTCTTGGGGTGCTGGGAGCGAGGAAATTGGGTATTGGGCCCTGCCTGAGGAGGACTTGGAGACAAGGGGGCAGCATTTGGGAGGCTTGTTTGATTTTTTCTACCGTGGAGCAGAACGGCGGTGGTGTGGTGGGTTTGGAAGAGAGGAGGTTGGTTTAATTAGCTGGAAGTTGGAGCTGGAGTTGCTGTGGACGTGGACTTTCAGGTTTGGTGAGCGTTGTTGGATGAGAGAGAGAGAGGAAGAGACGGATTGGGGTATTGCGGTGTGGGAGTTGTTTGGGGTATGTCGGTGAC
The DNA here is from genome assembly GCA_006891605.1 of Pleurozium schreberi. Classification (NCBI taxonomy): domain Eukaryota; kingdom Viridiplantae; phylum Streptophyta; class Bryopsida; order Hypnales; family Hylocomiaceae; genus Pleurozium; species Pleurozium schreberi. The sequence goes on along the minus strand of VACF01002150.1, from coordinate 169,550 downwards.
TTGGGTGCGAAGTGGAGTTTGGAGATGGGAAGGGAGGASTGATTAGGGCAGCGGTGGAAGAGTGCATACGGTGGGAATGGCAGTACAATTGCTGGGCTCAATCGCTTTCATTATACCCTCCGTTTGCCCCCAGGGCTTTATGAATGTGGAAGCAGAGTGATAACATTGCGCATCGGCTTTTCTCCCGACAAGTGTGCTCCGACCGTCCCAATAAACATGTACTCGTCCTCTCACGCGTCCATTTTGGGAATTGAGTGAGGGATTGTGTCTGTCAGTTTGCTGCTTATAATTGCAGAGCCCGTTCATGGATAATCATGGTGAAAGGTAAGAAGTGATGTATGAGGGAGATGAGACGGTGAACGAGGATGCCAAGGTAATTTTGCTCAAATTCACGTTAAAAGAAGTGCTAGCTGGAAACCCTAATTTTTTGGTATGCTGTTATGACAGGTACATAGAGCACGAGAGTTGTATGAGAACATTGTGCCGAGTTACACGGTCTATGAGGTGGACTGTCCGGATCATTGGTGGCGCCGGTTCACCAATGACGGACAATACTTGATCTGTTTCAGCAAGACATATCATGAGTTACTCATCTATCGGCCTTTGTGGCCGACCTACTCTTCCACATTGGATACCATCAATGAGGTGCCTGCAAGGGCTAGGAAGTTTGAGAGCTACTTCAGCTTGCTGCACCACATCCCGCTTGCCAGAGACACCAACGAGGCCATTTGCAAAGATTTTTTCCTGTCCACGGAGAATAACTTGTATGGCATCTTTGCCACATCCACGACTCCAGACCCCAACGCTGCTGCGACCAGTGGGGCCTTGCCAGGTGTCCCTTGCATTGAGAAGATAACATTCTTTGTGGTTCGGTTTTCTGATGGGGTCATAACAGGGCAAGCCGTCTTCAAGGACGATTTCATCCACCTGGCTCACAATGCGGGTGTTTTCATGCACGACAACCTGCTGGCCATCTTGTCCATTCGCTTCCAGCGCATCCACATTCTCCAGGTCCGAGAAGGAGGACATTTCTTGGACGTGCGCATCATTGGTGATTTCTGCCGAGAAGATGATGAGCTTCTCCTTAATTCTCAGGCCCAGGTGAAATTTCCTTCCCACAGCATTCATCCTCTATAATATGAAAATCCCTTAAAACGACATTCTAGAACAATTATCCTGCACACTTGTGACACTACCATTGACTCTAGCACACTTATCACACATTCGAACTATGTCATAGTGATTTTTTGGGACCCCGAGCAGTCAGATAAAAGGGTATGCACTGCATGACCACTGGTCAGTCCTAGGTTCTGAGGGATGTCCTTGTCACTTATTTCGTAGTATTGTTTGGAGTGCGGGTTTGGGGATGTGTCGACCTTACTGTGAGTGTACGTTTTTACTGGCAGGCAGAGGCCAAGTTTCAGGAGGAGCGAGCCTTGCAGCGGAAACCGAGAGGACGGATTCTTGAACCAGAAGTCCTTTCTTCAGGTGGCGAGTCAAGTAAGACTCGGGGRATGAGGAGCCCTTGTACCACTCTGATAGACAGAAAGCGGCCACGGCATCGAGACAGTCGAGCCGCGCGTGAAGATTTTAGCACCACATGGGCTCATTCGCAGTATTTGGAAGAAGGTGACGACAGAACTCGTGCTGCTGAGATCGAAATTCTGTATGATGGTTACTTTCGAGGTCTTTTTCAGAGTGCCAATGGACCTGCTGCCGTTGTGAGCACTTCAAACGGCAACGCCAATGTGACGGTGAATTCGGGTAGCCAGAATGGGAACTTGCGCACATTCCCTGGAGGAGGGGAGAGTGGCAGTCACACCAGCTTGCATGGGCGCCGTCTTGCTCAAGATGGGGATCAATACCACTACGAGATCTCATCGGGGCGTCGGTTTCGAGCTGCAGTGCCCGAGCGTGGGACCCGTGCGTTCCTGACAGGCCGTCGGTTTGAGACAGGGAGGGATCAAAGTACGTATGAAACCTCAACAGGTCGCCGACATGGGGACACTGGCTTCTCAAATGGAGCCTTGTACAGCAATAATGAGATAGCCAGTCATAGTAACACTTTTCAGCCGGGAACTTCTGATGCCACTGATGCTCTTCATGTGCTCTCCAGTCAGCGAGGGGAGCCGGGTGAAACCTTGATGCGTCCGGTGCCTAGTATGTCGACTAGCGGGCGGTCGATGCTGGCTCCTCAGAATCGTGGAGTGCGTGACGAGGTTAGCTTAGGTGACTCGACCGTAGGGATGTCTCGGTATAGTTTAGAGGGTGGGGATCAGGTTACTTCCAGCTCTGGAAATTCTAGAGGTAGACTTGGGCAAACAGGGCGAGCTAGTTCAGAAGATTCAGCAAGATCTGGTGGTGAGAGGGGAAGTGAAACTCCAACCGGAAATGCWACTGCCACTGGTGATACAATGCAGAATGGAAGTCAGATGCTACGTGGGCTCAAGCAGCGGCTGTTATCGTTCATCTTGGAGGGTATTCAGAATGACGACATAAGCTCTGCAGTTGTAAGCCCCTCACCACATRCATCTTGAGGATTCACATGTATTCACCAGTACCTGATTCTAGCTTTCTCCYATTCAAATTTCCGTCCGTGAAGTTTACGTCATCTGTTGACACTCTGAATGTCACATCGTTTTGGCACTAAAGTATTGGAGCCTCGTTTTCCTTGTGGAATAGAAAGCTCAGCGGCTCAAGCGATTTTACTACCATTTCCAGCATTACGTGGATTTGGTCATGTGGAAGGTATGTTGAGAKCTGTTTCATTTTGCCGTTCAGCGAACATTYAGAAGCCAATTGATTGTCGCTTTTTTTTTCTGCTCTTTGAACAGTGTTTTCGTGAGTCGTGAACGATGTTAGAATAGTGAATCAAATTGCTGGGAGGCTTACTCCTTTTTACATTATGACAGGTGCAATTTCTTGATCGGTGYCATCTGCTCATAAAATTTGGGAGTGTCGACGGGGTGGTAAGTATGAACAGGGATTCCTTTGACTTGGTCTTTGTTTATTTGATATTCTATTGTGGGGTATAGTGTCCTATAGTGTACTTGTGTTGGGGTGCTAACTCCTATCAGCTAGTCGTCTGGATCACATTTTTCAGAGTAGTCAGTGGTGGAATTTGACCATAACGAATGCAGGGCCTCAAGAACTCKGAAGCGTCCCATCAAACTGCATTTTTGGCTGTATACAATATGGAAACCACGGAGATACTTAGTTTCTATCAGGTAATTTCTCAATCTACAATTCATCTGTATGTATTGGGTCTTTTATTTGCTCTTCTGCCTCTGCTCTGTATAGTTTATTCCTAATACATTTTCTTTTTACGCAGAACTCGTCAGAGGAGTTGTTGCAGTTGGTGKAGCAATACTGGGATCACTTCAGAGTCGTCCCACAGAACCCCCTTTACATGAACTTCATCTCCAGCTATGCAAATAACTCCTTTGCCCGCGAGCAGTTGCGCAAGCAGAAGAATGCCAGTCTTTCTGGTAAAGCCGGTAGTTACATACAGGTAAATTTGCTAATTTCTGATATTGAAGAATGACAGAAGTCTTGATTGTTCATGTTTACCGACTTCTTTCACTTTTAGATWGGTTTTCACTTTATCTTCTGTTGCAAGCAGGCCATCAAGAAGACGCTCGCCTCCGTGCCCCACAATTCCCAATCTCAAAGTCCTTCTGCATATTTTGATCAGTATCTTTTCCACTACGATGAGAGGGTGAGTATGCATTGGGAATATTATTTGACTTTTCTCAACGTGGTCTTTTATAGGGGGTGCAATAGTGTGCCATGTTTGAGAGTTATTCGAGTGAACTTTGCCAACGGATGCTGACTTCGAAACTTATCTAATTTTTGGAATGTTGATGCCGTTGTATCTCAGTTAATTTCTTCCACCGATCGGCATAAACCGTGTCCGGAGCATCCGATTAAATTCATTTCTAGGCGTCGACCAAATTCACTTAAATTCAAGATTAACCCTGGTTTGTGAATCTTCCTTTCTTGGAGACCTTTCCATCACATTGTTGCGCTTTCAATTAGGAGAAAGTTCAATTCATTTTGCTGCTTGTTCTTTTGTAGTTAAGTAAGTGAAGATCCATTATGTCTTTTGAGTAATGAAGGTTTGCTGATGAAGTTGATGAATGGGTGGCGTTCGCAGGCCTGGAGCTTGATTCAAACGATGGGAACATAAAGCGAGTGGCTTCTTTTTTATTCCACCCCATTTACCCTTTCGCCATCTCGGTGCAACAGTCATTCATGCAAAGCTCTGTTGTCAACTTCCACTTCAGACGTTGAGTCGGTTATGAAGCACACAATTTTTAGTACAGTATGTAAAGAGCGCACACACGTAACTTAGATCAATGATGACACTGTCAATGTTTGAAAGCATTTATTTGTAATCAGCATTTTATGTTGGTCCCATTCAACTCGAGGTTAGTACACCATTATATGAGTCTTTTTTCACTGACTAGGAAGCTAGGTGGAGCACTGGGACTGGTCCATTTCCTCATCAATCCCTCACCATAACCCAATTTGAGTCTTTTAAGTCTTTTTTTGTCCTTTCAATTTATTAGTTTATGGGCTCCTCAAATTTGTCTTCTTATTTTTCCACCCATATGTAGTGTACGGATTGATTTGGGGAATTTAGGAAGACCAATGTCAATGTATATCAAACCTAAATCCCGATCATTTCTTATGTGGGATTTGGTGAAAGTGGTTTTATCTGTTGATATTCACATAAAATATGTGAAATGTAATATCATCATAATCACCACATTAAGGTAGAACCACCTATAACTAACCAAATAAGGAATTTGGACAAATCTAAAGCAATGGAATGCAAGGTAAATTCTTTTAGAGGTGTGTTGATAAAAATGATAAGGATTGCAAAAACTTATGAAATTTTTTCGCATAAATTGAATTTAGTATGAATTTCGAAAGACCAAAAGTGCTCCGGACCCATAGTTGATCACTAGATCTTCCAATTTATCATTCAAAAAACTACTTTTCCACTCACTGCTTCCTACTTTTTTTTGCACTACTTTGGAACATGTATCATGAACTTTTAGTCCCAACTTTGAAAAGATGAATAAAACTCATTCTAGCCTTGGTTAGAAATACGTCAATCTATGGTTGGTAATGGGGCACTGGTTGGTAATGGGTGGTTTTACCTTAGTTTAGTAAAAGTGTTTATTAGAATCTTAAACCCTTAACCCCTAAATGACCATTTGTCCCTTGGGGGGACAAGGTGGATTTCGGGCATGTACCTACAGTCTCAATTTTTGTTTTGATTTTCTTAAGCTTTTTTAGATAATAGAAAATCTAATTAGTTTCATAGGAATATAATTTTTTTCTCAATTGGTGCTTGGGAACAAAAGTTATGCCCCAAACAAGTCAACATAGGGGAGAAGGGGGGAGAGGGGGCAGCATAAAAAGTCTTAAAAATTTGAATCATTTTTTTTTTAATTTCTTTTTTCATAGTTGATATTTTTCAAGCATTGATTCATTCCATTTGGATTTGTTATGAGAAAGTTATGGTCAATCTTGTTTTTGGGGCAATTGGAGCATCTTTTTGAAAAAATAACTTATAGGATTCATTTTTGAATGCAATTTTTACAATTTTAAGAAAAAAAACGTTCCACATGGTTTAGTTTTCTTGCTAGAACAATCTCACCATTGGGATTAGTGCATTTTAATTCCACAAGAAAGATTTAAAGCTCAAAGTTGTATAGTGCAAAAACTTAAAGTTAAGAAGGTTCCAAGTCAAATAATCTAGTCCGGCAATGTGCTACATAACTTGTTTTTTTCACTTTAAACATAGATATCTTGCAATCTGTGTGGTCAAAAATTCTGAAATTTTTTCAACACATCCTCATACTAGTTAGGTGTAAGATCCTACGGTTCGATTTGCAAAAAATAACAATTTCAGTTTTGTTTTACTCTTTGCAATAGAAATGGCAGTTTTGAGTGTTTTTCACAAAAAAGAAAGGCCTTGGTCCTAGAGGGGTTAAAGGACGGACTGAGAACTGTGGAAATCTTCTATTTTGATATTTTGATACCATGGTACTCACTAGTTTAAAACAATCCAAAAGTACTCATTGGAAGCCAAAGTACTAAAGAAGATCTCCCCTTTCTACACAAAATTTTGAGGATCAGTAGTTGCACTTCTTGTCCTATACAAATTGATTCTCTATCAGCCATTGGACTTGAAATGTCTGCCTTGATGTTCAAGGCTAAACCTCTACAAGACCAAGGCATTTTTTGGATTGATAAGCACTCAAAACTGCCATGTCTGTTGCATTCATCCAAGGAACCATAATAAACATTTTTTTTTGTAAATCTAACCATAGGATCTCATACTTCACTTATCTTAGAGCATGTGGTTAAAATTTCATGAAGTTTGCCTGTATAGATTAAAAGATATGAGCATTCAAAGTTGAAAACAAAAACTTTTTTTAACTCTTGTTTGGAGTTTCAGATGAATTTGACCTCCATTTGTGGAAATTTTTTGCACTACAAATCTTGATTTTAAAATTTTTTATGTTGATCATTTGAGTTGAGAGTTAGGAAAAAAATTTGAAGAAAAAATATTTGATTTTCAAGCTTTAAAAAATTGTGAAGTAGAAATAGGTCCAAGATTGAGCAAAACACTAAATTGTTAATAGCTCTAAGATGGAATTGAAACACCAAAATCCCAACAGTAAGATTGTTCTTGCAAACAAACTTAACTCTATGCAATAAGAAAAATTGCAAAATAGTAAAAATTGCATTCAAAAATGAATGCTATAGGTTATTTTTTCAAGAACATGCTTAGATTGCCCAAAAAACAAGATTGACCATAACTTTATCAATATTAGTCCAAATAGACTGAATTCAAGCTTCAAAAGTAGACAAAAACATAATCTTTGAGAAAAAAATTAAAAATTTAAGATTTTTTTTTTCCTGCCTGATGAACTGCTTTTTGGACATAGGGTGGCATAACTTTTGCTCTCGGGCACCGATTGAAATAAAAGCTACATTTTCAAAAAGCTGATGTGATTTACTACTTTCAAAAAATAAATTAAAAAAATGAGGTCACACAAGCCTGCCCAAAATCCCAAGTGTCCCCTGTAGGGACTTTGGTCCTTTAGGGGTTAAATGATACCATATTCTAAAATGTCTAACTTCTTTTAGATTCTCTGATAAAATATTCCATACTTAGAAAAGAATTCAATTGAACTTAGCTAACATCAATTACCAACTTTAAGAGGTCCTTTTCACTCCCCTAGAAATTAAGAGCCCCCTAGTATGGAAACTTCCTATGATTCTTTGAACCTTTCCAAGTAGTCAATGATTCTATGGATCAAGTTGAAATCACCCCCAAGGATCTAGGGAGGGAGTATCCCAATCTCCAAAAASTAATGTTTTAAGCTAATTAACAATGTTATGAATTGTTGTTTGAGAATGTGAAAATTTCATGGAGTCAAAAGAAATTATAGTTCTATTGAATTCCACTTAAATCTACCTTGAGATATGTTATTTTGTAGAATATAGAAAAAAAGTATCTAAAAATAATCTTTTGTTAGCCCTTAAAGTGCCAAGTGTCCTCTCAGGGGACACTTGGGATTTTGGGCACGCTCGTGTGATCTCAATTTTTGACATAATTGTTTGAAACTTTTTTCGATGATAGAAAACCACATTAGCTTTCTAAAAATATAATTTTTGTTTCAATCGGTGCCCGAGGGCAAAAGTTATGCCATACTATGCATAAATTTCAGTTTGTTGGGCAGAACAAAGAAATCACAAAAATATGATTTTTTTTTATATTTTATTTTTTTCTAAAACATTATATGTTTTTGTACATTTGAAGCTTTGATTCATTCTATTTGGCCTATTAATGAAAAAGTTATGGATAATCTTGTTTTTCGGGCAATCTAAGCATCCTCTTAAAAAAATAACTTATAGAATTCATTTCTAAATGCAATTTTCACAATTTTTTGAAAAACGTTTTTGGACAAGGCTAAGTTTACTTGCCAAAACAATCTCACCGTTGGAATTATTGTGTTTCAATCCCATCTTCGAGCTATTAATCATTTAGTTTTTATTCCAATCTTGGACCTACTTCTACTTAACAATTTTTTAATGATTGAATATTAAGTGTTTTTTTTTTTAAAAATAACTCCCTAATCCTCAACTTGAATCTTCATCACATAAAATTTTGATTTCAAGCTTAGTAGAGCAAAAAAAATTGATTTGGAAGCAAAAAAATCTACTCATAGAAGGTATAAAATAGTTTTTTTTTCCACTTTAAACATAGATATCTTACAATCTACGCAATCATAGTCCGTGAAAATTTTCATACGCATTTATATACTAGTCTAGTGCAAGATCCTATGGTTAGATATACAAAAAAATTGAATTTTTTTAAAACTTTGCACCTTGCAATAGAAATGGTAGTTTTGAATGGATTTTGAGAGAAAAAAGGCCTTGGGACTTTAGGCGTTAAGAACTTCTTCAAGGAATAATTTTGCAAATTATAGGGTGACAATCTAAACTAGTCCATAGTAGATTAGTAGTCATAGTGTTTCTAGTGTTAACCTTAAATTTTGCTTAAGTGCAACAATGAAATAAAATTGTTGGGGACAAAAAGATTCATTCTTCATAATTGAAAAGGCTTACCTAAATAGTCAATACTTCACCAAATATTACAACTGGTGATCGCATGAAAGACTAGTACTATTTTGCATCACACTTGGATTGATGGAGTTGTTATCCACTATTACTTTTGAAATATGAATCCAACTAACTTGAATTTTTTTTTATTGGAGATGTCTATCTTGATAGAAATAAGATTTCTTATTTTACAAAAAAATTCATACCTTATTATATATTTTAAATTAAATTTAGCTAATTTGTCACACTTTGCAGTTTAGGATTTTTTTGGATTGGGGGAGTAGCCAAAATTGATGATCTAGATCTGAAATTTTTGTGGTCTATTCCCGCACTAGGCATGCGCCAAAGGAAATTACCAAAGGCGGGAATCTACCAAAGGAAATTTAAAAAAACTTTATTTTATTTCTTCTACATGCGTGCAAACAAGGCTCCCTTGCGCACACTCTTTTGAACATTCAACATGGTTTTAAGATCATTCTTTTATGGAATTTGTACATCATATAGTTCTCCAAAATTTCCAATTTTTTTTTCTTTGAAAATATTTACCCTATTTATTACAAATTAAAATGTCAAAATACCTATTTTCATGAAATTTTGCACTTTTCTAGTTCTCCTACGTAAAGAATTTTCCTACGCATTTCCTTCATAGGGAGTCTTTTATGTAAAGGTGTATACATTAAATTTTTTTTTAATTATACAATACTCTAAAAAGAAACATGAATACTGTGCAAAATACTACAAAAACCTCACAATGTTTTATGCAATTACTCAACCATCTATATAGTCTGAAAGCTATAAAAGAGAGACAAAAAGTATTAAATTCTGAGGCACATCATTCAAAGAAAAAAAGTATTAAAAAAAATAAATATACTAAATTAAATTGCAAGTAGATGGCTTCTTGACCAATTTAAAAAAAAATCCACTACCAATTTATTACAACCAAAATTTTGTTGAAATGGTAGTATTCAATTAAGATTATCATAATTATGAAACTTGGGTAATTGGGTAAGGTTAAAATAGACAATATTGTTAAATTAGCACAATTCACGGCATCAAGAGTTTGTAATTCATTTGTACAATGTTCTAAAGTCTAGGATAAGGATAGATTTCCAAATGCATGGTCTAAATTAAAAAATGCCAAGGTTGTGGAAATATGCCAATATAACAAAATTGATGTTTAAGGAAGGAAATGAATGAAAAAAATGGACATTTGTAACAACTCTATGAAGATGGTCATTCACTTAAAAAACCACCAAATTAAATAATATTTTATATGTTTTAAAATGCAAGAAAAAAGAATCTCACTTTATAGACTTCCACACAACATAAAATTAATTACTTTCAAAATTCCTTTGGCCATTAGCTATAAGTCTACTAGACGACCATCTTTTCCAAATTTCAGCTCAAAATTTGTTTTTCAAGATACTAAATAATACTCCATAGTCCATACTAAATACCTTCAAATCGACAAGTGTAACATACTAACATTGAATTGGGCTCTATTTTTGGATAGTAATTATTTTTGAAAATTGAAAATGAATTAGGTAAGGTCTATATTCTATAATAGTCATGAGTACCTTACCGAGAAATCTTGAGTCATTTGGAGCCAAAATACAAAAGTTATGGCCAAAAATTAGATCAATATGTAACGAGTGATGCAAAATAGGACAAACTTGTGTTTTTTGCAGTCACGGGTGATTGCATGAAAGACTAGTACTATTTTGCGTCACACTTGGATTGACGGAATTGTTATCCACTATAACTTGCAAAGTATGAATCTAATTAACTTGAAATTTTTATTGAAAATGTCTTGCTTGGTAGATATTAGATTTTTTATTTTTCAAAAAAATTTAAAAATCATTTTATATTTAAATTTAAATTTAGCTAATTTGTCACACATGCAGTTTAGGGGTTTTTAGTACTGGGGAGTATCCAAAATTAATGATCTAGAGCTGAAATTTTTGTGGTCTATTTCCACTCTAAGAAATAGGAATGCATGAATCCCGGGTACGCAACTCCCTTATTATATGGCCCTGATTATAATCACTTATAATGCATTTCAATCCAATCTCAAGAGGTATAATTTGTTTTAATGTAGAAAAATTTTGTATCCCTTTTAACAAGGAATTCAAAAATGTACTTATATACATGAAATGAATATTTTTGAAGACAATAATAGCATTAAAAAACTAATTATATGAGTTTTTCTAATACATGTATCATAGGCCAAGCTACACAACTTTTAGGGCTTTTTAATATGTATTTAATTTTAACCGGAGGAAACTTGTTGGATGGAATTTTTAAAACTATACACAGGTGTTTCAATTCTTCATATATATTGTGAATTTTTTTTTCTAATATGTATGCAACCCAACATTTTCTACATTATATTTTTTTAATTTGGTCTTCACGTAACTTTTTGGTTTTTATATTTCATATAAATTTTACAAAAGCCGTCTTCCAAGTCCTTTTAATGCTGATGACCCTTGCATATAATACAAGAGTTGCGCACACTGGGCATGAATCCACCAAAGGGAATTTAAAAAAACATTATTTTATTTTCTCTACATGCGTGTGAACAGGACTCCATTGTGCATGCACTATTGAACATTCAAGATGGTTATGAGATCATTCTTTTGGTGAAATCTCTTTACGACAAAGTTCTCCCAAATTGCCAATTTTTAGTTTGTTCAAAAAATCTTTATACTATTTATTACAAATTGAAACATCAAAACACCTATTTTCATGAAATTTTGCACTTTTCTAGTTCTCCTACTTAGAGAATTTTCCTATGCTTTTCCTTCATAGGGTACCCTTCTTTGTAAAGGTGTATGCATTAAACATATTTTTCACATTAAAATTTTTTTTTCTTCTAATTTTACAGTACTCCCGAAAAAAACATGAGTACTACGCCAAGCGCTACAAAAATCACACGGTGTTTCATCCAATCACCCTCACCCTCTTCAAGACACTCAGTTGAAGAGTTTTTTGAAGCTCATTTGACTATTTGAGTCATTTTTAGGTTTCAAAGAGCAATCTTACTAGAGCTAAAAGCCCAAAACAATGTTGTTGGATGTTGATGAGCATGGCACATTCCTTGCAAAGGATAAAGACTTGCCCAAAATTGTGTTTGGTGGGGGTTAAAATTAAAGGATCATTGTGCAATTGCCTACACCTTAATCTTATCACATTTCCTCCCCCTTTCTTAGCTTTGAAATTGAGAGTTAGTTACAAATTCGGTGGAGAGATGACTCCTCGGCCCCAAGTGGTCCAACCGTCCAAGTGTGGAATGAAGTTTTTGAGCGCATCCCCTACAAGTTAGTGTTTCATGCATTCGTCCAGTGAAGTGATTCCGGACAAAGTTTTCCTTTGCTAGCTGAAGCAAACAAGTCACTCACATTACGATTTACGACTCATTCCCAGGCATACACAAACGAAGATTTCATTTGCAAAATACCGCATTGGATACATCATCCGCACTTGCAACAGCCCCATGGATTGAACTTCCAGAGTTCAATGACAACTTCAGAATTCACGAGGTTGGAGCTATATGGGATTATAGGTATGGCTCTCATTTACTCGTTAGTCGGCCTCTCCTGTTTTATTTTAAAATATATGTGAAACTTACCAATTGCAGACTTGCAGTGAAGCTATGGTGTTTCTCTACAAGTTCTCGAAATAGTTTGCCCAAGCAATTACAAACTAAGTATCAATGGTCGCTCCAAGTCACCGATTTAACAATGCCATTGATCAGTTCCCTGTAAGCGGGGAGCCGGGGACGTACTCATGAACTTCCCAACTCAAAATCGGGCTCAAAATTCAAGGTATGACGTACAGTACCCAATTCCTCCCCCACACATATGCAGACCTGTAGCTGATCGAACCGGCCACCCCATTTCGTTGGCGAGCCATGGAGGATGCCTTCAGGAGTGGCAGAGTGGCTTGCTTAGTTCTTGGTCTGGGGGAAGTTCTTCTCGATGAGTTTCACGGTGTCTTCGTTGATGAGGAAGCGCTTCTCCAGCACCTTGTCGCTCAGGCCGCTGCCGAACAACGCCAGGCGCGATCGGCTGCACGCCCGGGTTCTGGCTGCTCAACGCGGCGAACGGGTCGAACTAGTTGACTTTAACGATAAAACCCAGGTCCCTTGATGGTCCCGGATGAGCGAGCTGGAGTTAAAAGTGTGACTGTTCAGGACCCCACATCAAGACGCACAGACTGAGATGAGTGTTAAATAATCAATCAATCAATCATGATACATCGATCGGTCAATGTAAGTTGTCATGTAAGGACGCCAGGCTGAGGCAAATTTCAGGCAAATTTTGGTTGGAATTATATACCAATGTAATACCGTACAGCAAATGAAAAATGAGGTGTCGTAACGTACAGGAAGTTTGTCATTATGTACAAATTTTATACAATTGAAAAATCAATTATATACAGTCATTTGATTGAGAACTATCTCAAGAATTCAATCAGCTGATGCACTGAGACAATGTGCGGATCTAAGTGGGCAAGACGTATGACAACATGGTCGTGGGCATCTAACTCGATCAGGAGAGACTCCAATGCGTCTGCGTGGGCGGTAAGATCGTTGGGATTAGCTTCTGGCAGGTCATTCGGGTCACGTGTACCCAAATCCAGAGGCGGTTGAGCATTCCGAAGAAATCTCATTTCTCGACAGAGCTTCAAATCATCCAGCAAGCTTCCAAGCAGGGTCTTGTACTCCTGAAGATTCCGCATGAAGTACAGGATTTCCGAGGTGAACGTCTTGCTCCAAATGTCTCTCAAAGCTTGAACCACTCTTCTTAGTGGCCTGAAGTTCCCTGGGCTCAAGTTCCCTGGGCTCATATGCGGTACTTGGTCGCCTTCTCGGTTGCCGAAGGGGAGGTCTGGCCACCCCACCGTCCCCTCCACAATGGGCACAATTTCGTGCGGAAAAAACATCAGCATGATTTGAAGGTCTATGACGCTCGAAGGATCTCGGCGCGTGGCAACTTCGCCTCGGTCTTCGCTTGGTGCCCAATCTGCCAATGGCCGAATGTTGCCCAAGGTATCCCTTCGCCTTTCGAAGTTGTCACGCCTGTCCATTTCTTCAGAAAGAGCTAGAAATCGATGGTACTGGTCGGTTATTTCACCAGTCCAGTGCTTCGCTCCAGCCCCTTAATTTTATCTAATCTTTGATCGGTCCTTATCTAAACCTTCTCGCCACACTTCTTGCATACCCAGTCTTCTACAGCTCCAAAGCTTAACTTCAAATCTCAGTGCTCAGTAGAACCGAAAGTAGAACCAGCTTGCAGTTCCCGTCCTGGACCACCAGGGACTCCAGGTTGCACTCGATCGATCGAATGTTCACGAGTAAGTTGTATCATCAAAGGCCTGAGTGAGCATTGTGACTTTCAATGAATAGGAATGCAAGAATTTCCTGCCTTATAATCGATCATTCTCCTCTTTCTCACGCGCTGCAACTATTCACAGCCGTGTTACGGCCCTCATAGGCCCATATATGGTATCTTCACATATATTATGCTGCGGGCTTCAGAGTTGAGGCTCCTAATCAATCATTACCAGCACATACATATCTTCAAGCTGAACATAGTCAAAGTGGAAGTGGAAGACCAGAGGCAAGTCAAATGCTACTTGCACGCACTGTAGTGTCAGAACGCCTTAACGACGTGTACCTTCGAAGCCACGCTGCAGTCTGCTAGCTAGCCGAAGCTGGAAGCGTTTGATAAGTCCAGTCAGCATGACTGCTACAGTTTGCGGGCATCTCCCGAATCGGTAGGATTCCCAAGAGCGAACTTAAATGGATCTCTTTGGGACGATTTATGTAATGGAGCCGTAATGTAAATCCTCAACTCCACGTCCCTCTGGATTACTTGGTAGAGCTCGGCCCATGCACACGTCGATTGAAGTTGAAAATGAAGAATTATCTCAAATTCAATTGTAAGATACTCTTCAGGTGCCAGACAGCCAGCTTTTGCACTGGCTTCATTGATTGGGGACCCACGAATGTACGATACGTCCGAATTCGGGGATCATGTGACAAGTGGAGGCTAGCTAGTCAGACTGGCCAGACTGTGATGAATGAATCAGGGAGCGTTTAGATTCGCGAAATGGCAGAATCGGTAGGAATTCACGGACTCGGATTGTACGTTTTCAGCTTGTTCAGTTCTCACGACGTTGTTGTGACCAAGGTGACGACTAGTGAATTCGTAGCAGGCAGGAGGAGCCTTTTGGTATTTTGCAAATCGGACATCCTTGGGTATACCTCCAGGCGTATGAGTCGTAATATGAGTGACGTGTTTGCACCAGCGAAGGGCAACTGATTGTGTCCGGATCCACGTGAGGACGAATGTACATGAAACCGGCACTTGTAGCCAGGGATGTGCCAGTTTTCTCGAGCTTAGACCTATGAGGCCGAGGAATCAATTCTCCAGTCTCCACCAATTTTAAAACTAACTCTTTGTTTTTATTTTGAAAGTTGAGAAAGGGGGGATCTTGAAATGTAATACTCCATTAAATAGGGTTTAAGGTGTACTAGGCAGTTGCCCACTTGCCCTACCATCTTTTCATCCTATTATTTCCAAGGAATGTGTCATGCTCATCAACATTCAGCAAATGAATATTATTTTAGCTCTAGTAGACCTGATTTTTAGAACCTAAAAGTGCTTCGAATCGAGTGAGTTTCTTGTAGATTGAGAATGGATTAGTATCAAATTGGTAGTATTAGATTGGTGGTGGATTTAAAACAACTTTTGGAACCTTCTAATCATGATTGTAATTTAGTATTTAATTTGGTTTTGCATTTGTCCTCATCCTTATTTGCACACTCATTCACTTTGTTTCTCAAYAAATTCCCCATATAGTACAAGTTGAAATGCCTAAGTAATCTCCAACCCTCCAAAGTATGAAAGTGAACTTAGCAACTGTTTTAAAACTAGAACTCCTAATATTGAATTGCCAAACTCATTCAATTACATTCTACGGTGAATGCAAGAAAGACTAGTACTATTTTGTGTCACAATTTGAATTGCAAAGTTTCCATCCACTATAACTTTTGAAGCATGAGACCAATTAACTTGAGAATTTTATTGGAGATGTCTTGCTTGATAGCAATTATATTCCTCATTTTTTAGAAATTTTAAAAAATCATTTTATATTTGAATTTCAATTTAGCTAATTTGTCACGTTTTACAGTTTAGAGGTTTTTAGTACTGGGGAGTGCCCAAAATTAATGATCTAGAGCTGAAATTTTTGTGGTCTATTTCCACACTAGGTAGGCATGCATCCACCAAAGGGAATCTAAAAAAACATTATTTTATGTCCTCTACGTGCGTGCTAACAGGGCTCTCTTGCGCGCGCACTTTTGAACATTCAAGATGGTTTTAAGATCAGTATTTTGGTGAAATCTCTTTATTATAAAGTTCTCCCAAATTTCCAATTTTTAGTTTTTTTTTTAAATTACATTTCCTATTTTCTACAAATTAAAACATCAAAACACCTATTTTCATGTAATTTTGCACTTTTCTAGTTCTCCTACTTAGAGAATTTTCCTATGCTTTTCCTTCATAGGGTACCTTCTTCTTACAGGTTTATACATTAAATATATTTTTCACATTTTTTTTAAATTGTTTTTTTAATTTTACAGTATTCCCAAAAAAAACATGAGTACTATGCCAAATGCTACAAAAACAAGGGGGTCTTTCTTGCAATCACCCTCTAGGAGCTTAGGAAGGCCAAATTTACATTAGATGTTGCATCAACTTCATACATGGCACTACTTTATGCCATACCAAGGTTGTACATGTACTAGTTCTTCCCCTAACAAGCCCAAATCACCACTCATTCACATATTTCCTTGCTCTTGGTGCAATCTTTCCATGAATTTCCTTTGTGCTTTTGTCCCCCTTTTGAGCCATTTTAATTCAAATGTGCCATTTTGATGAAATTGATCATGATTCTAAATTTTTTTTAATACTATTTCTCTTTGTTTGATGTGCCTCACACCTTTTGTCCCTAACAAGTAACAAGCAACGGGCAATATGATATTATGGTCCATATGATACAAGTATTTCATACTTTCAACCTTACGTATAGAAAAAATACTTTGTTTTTAAGACACTTTTATATCTTAATTTAACTCCTTGGATAGATATTCATATAAATTCCTAAAGATTGAAAGGTTTAAAACGGATTTTAAAGATTTTGTACATATTCCAATTAATGTACTTCAAGAATTATATTTCAAAACTTTCCTTTTAAAGAAAAAGAATATTTTGCACATCCAAGAATATACAATTTATTTCAACTTGTGACAAAAACAAAAGATATGTGCGTGATTGCAAGAAACACTTGTCAATTTTGTTGCGTTTGGTTGATTTTTTTGAGAGTACTTTGAAATTTAAAAGAAAAAAAATTTAATTTAAAAAAAAAATTGACTAATTTATATACCTTTAAAAGAAGCTATCCTATGAAGGAAAAAAATAGAAAAATTCTCTAAGTAGGAGAACTTGAAAAGTGCCAAGTCTGAAGAAAATATGTACTTTGATATTTCAATTAGTAAAAATTAGGATAAAATTTTCAGAAAAAAAAAAAAAATTTGTCATTTGCTACAACTTTATGTGGATGTCTAGTCATAAAAAGAAATTCATTGTAAATGGTGCTCATTTTAGGCCAATCTAAAACTCACTTGCAATAGGCAATCAAAAATCCTTCTTCTGGAAAGTTGTATATCCATATTATAAAGCACCCCACAAAGTTTCATGACCTAACTTTTCTAAAAAAAGTACTCAATAGTATTGGAAAATGAAAACCATTAAAACTGCAAATGTGACATATTATCAAAATTCAATTTTGGTCATTTAATTAATTTTACTAAAATTGAAACAAATTCATGCTTATTTCCCATACCATTAGAAATCTTCCTTCCAAATTTCTTGTTTTTTCAAGCATTTTTGCAAAAGTTATAAACAAAAGCAACTTTTTTCATGACAGTGTGACAAAAAACAGGACTATAAGTGTTTCTTGCAATCATCCATGTTCACTTCTCTTAATCCCTAAAAGCCCAAGGGGTTTGGACAAAACACAAATGTGTTAATAAATATAAGTTCTATAACTTTTTTGAAGTTTGCATCAAAGAAGTTTATGTGAAGCACAAAATGTAGGAGATATCCGTACGATCAAAATTATAAAACTATTTTTAGATTCTCTTCAGATGAATTTTGAAGATATAACTTCAAAAATTCACCAAAAATACAATTTCTATTCTTAACACTTGAATTTTTTTTATTGGTCAAAATTGTGGTTTCTATTGACTTTTTAAAAAATGCATAAGATCTAGTCATAAAAATATCAATTAGTTCCTCAAATAGTAAGCTCTTCAACACTAGATAATTCTGAACACATTGTGCTATTTCTCTTATGATTTTTTTCTGACCGTAGTGATCTTAGTTTTGAATATAAATACTGAAAGACAACCCAATATTTTCAAGGATAAAAAAAAAAATTCAAAAAAGAGTTTTTTTATCCCCGAAACTTCTGCCCGAAGTCGGGTAGCGACCAAAAAATGGTCGTTTGAGCGCTTAGGGGTTAAGTACAAAAAGCTCAAATTGTCACAGATATAGGAAAATGATGGAAGCTTCTCAAGTAACTTTTAAGATTGTTGAAGTTATATAAATATATAAGCTTAAGTTATTAGAAGAGTCCTAGTTCTTGTAGGAATCTAAGTAATTATAAAAATCCTTATATTTATATATAGGAATTTAAGTAATCAAAGAAATCTTTATGGGGTCATTGCAAGAAACACCTGTACTATTTTCCGTCACAAACATTGTTGGTCTCTTGTAATCTTCAATAAATTTTGAAGCATAAATCTTATAAACTTGAAGTTTTTATTTAAGATGCCTAACTTGATGATAATCATATATTTTATTTTTCAAAAAGATTAAAATATAAATTTACATTTAAAAGTCATTTCTGCTAATTTGTCACACTTTGAGGTTTAGAGGTTTTCACTACATCAGTAATCCCCAAATATTATGATTTGGAGCTGAAATTTTCATGGTCTATTAACATAGTAGAAAATCATAGACCTATTAATGGAAATCTAAAAATTTATTATTTTATGTCCTCCACATGAGTTCAAATAGCACTCCCTAATGATGGTTCTAAGACCATTTTTTCAGTGAAATCTCATCACCATCAACTCTTCCCAAGTAGCCAATTTTTAATTTTTGAAAAAAATTCTTTTCCTATTTTTTACAAATTAAAATGTCAAAATACTTATTTTCATGAGATTTTGCACTTTTCAAGTTCACCTATTTAGAAAAAATTTCTATGCTATTCCTCCCTAGGGTACCTTCTTCTTAAAGGTATATACATTAAACATATATTTTGTACTTTAAAAAAAAAAAATTTAAAGTACTCTCAAAAAATCACGAGTAGTATGGCAAAAGTGTATACAAAATGGCAGGTGTTTCTTGCAATGATCCTATGTATTGGAGTCGAGATTGAGGAGCTTCTGACTCGTTACAACTCCTATTAACATCTTGTTATATATGTCTTGGAGTGTTATTTCTTGCGTGACCTAGCTTAATACTACCAGTTTTGTTTACGTTCTTATTTTAGTTCTATATTTGACACAAACTGAGGCAACAAAAAACCTATAGAAATTTGAGATCAAGTTTTAGTGTTTTTTTTTAAATTATATATATATAGTACAATAAAATTCCACAAATGGTGGTCAAAGTCATCTGAAATTGCAAACTAAAGTTCAAAAAGTATTTTTTTTTCTCAAGTTTGAATGTTCATATCTTCCAATTTATACGGTCAAACTTCATGAAATTTTTACCACATGATCTCAAACAAGTCAAGTACAAGATAGTATGGTTAAGGTGAAAGCACCCAAAACCGATCATTTAAGCAATTCAGCATATCTGAAGGCAATTTTTTCTGAGAATAATATTTTTGTAGTATTAGCAAGTGAAAATCATGAATACTCAAAAAAAAAAATAGATTTTTTAGATATTGTATGTAATTTCTATGATTTTTTGAAGTACTGGCTCACTAGACCACTGAAACTGTCCTATAGGTGTACCTAAATCTGAACACTGCCAAAATCAGCAGTCAGCAAATCAAAATTCAATAAGTGTCATTCATACGTGTGGACGAATCACGATCAAGTATTTGTAAGACATATTAACTACAACCAATGGACGCAATTAGGTGAGTCTATGGTACAAGATTGGGTACACGTGTGGTAATGGGTGTTTCTACCTTAGATTTCTAAAAAATGTTTTTTTTTCCTAGAGTGAACGTAGGAAATGGCAGTTTTTTAGTGGTTTTTGACAAAAAAAAAAAAAAAAAAAAAAAAGTGGTCTTAGTTAGTTAGGGGTTTATAAACTTATTAGAATTAGAATTAGAATTCTTTGAAAATTTGTAATAAGTTTTAGACCTTGAAGTTTTTTGAATGTACAAATATGTATTTGTACTCATGTACATCTTAACACTACAAGAGAAAGGGGTGTTTTAAGTATAGTCCTAGTAGTATAGTCTTTTAAGTAATGACCTTTAAGTCAGGCTTTTAGTAAAATTTTACTAAAAAGACAGTCTTTTTGATTGGATCAAGATATATATATGCAAGATATTTTGTAGTTGTACGACTAATACTATAGATGGAGATCTGCATCTCTTTTGGATAGTAAGGGCGTTGACTATCTAGGGTGATGATCCTGCCACCCCCCACGCCCCTCAAATCTCTCCCCTCGCCAAAAAATTGCCAGCCGTTCGATTGGAGGGAAAAAATTGCACCCCCCCTTTAAAGAAATACTTATAGCCGTTGGATCAAATATGGATATACATATGAGTATTATTGAATATAAATACGAATACTATTAAATACATATACAATTGAATACGAATACGGCTGAATACTGAATGTTTGTCCCATATTGTTTGGAGTCCTTTCCCCCCTCCCAAAATTACAAGAGGGGAGGGAGGGGGGGTTATGAATTAAAAAATTTAATTTTTTTTTTAATTCAACACCCTCTTTCCCAGTTTCCCCCTCCCCAAAAAATTTTAAAATTTAATTTAAATTTTTTGGGAGGGGGGAAGGGGGTGTTGAATTAAAAAAAATTATGTTTTTTTAATTTACTCACTGTGTCACTATACTATACTATACACTATACACAGTGAGTAGGCAGTCACTGTAGCTATCCACTACTTTGATGATGATTGTGACCATCCAAATATAGTTGAAATTTAATATTATTTGCCAATTAGCAAATTGAGTATGGTGTTGAAATACATAGAGGCTGGGAGGGTACTTAAAACTTTTAATTTGGAATGGTGCAATCAAAGATATGGCGGGKTTGATTCTGTGAACCAAAAATTTTGAACTTTTTTGGAGATAATATAGGGTGTCAAAAGAATTATAGGAAAATTGGATTATAACTAAGATAAGGTCTCCAATAATATATCCAATGTTTCTTTTGTAGATCTAATATATCGTTGGTATAAAGGGTCTAGGGTATCTAATAAAGGTATAATTATTATATATGGTAGGGTGTTAAGTTACAGTTGGGTCTCAAAGCTGGATTTAATTTACAATTGGGGTTATCCAAAGTTTTGATGAATGTTCAATGTTGCCCATTGAATTGAGGATGGATGAGCTGTGATAGCTTCGAGTCACTTCTTTGTGGCATAGGCTCATTAGAAAACATGTTTGACATGGCATTTCTTGAGCTTTCAATATGTCATCAACACCCTATGCCAGAATTCATACTCCACAATTTGTAAAAATGTTGTGCATGCCTATAGATGTGCTTTCAAGCCAAGTTTTGAACTATTGAGTATGTTTCTAACTCATAAGATCTAGAGTGTGTTGTGAATAGCCTACTTGAAGCTTGGAGTCAACAAAAATTGATTCATTTGTATTAAAAATTGTTATGTGTTGTTTKCTAAATGGTGTAAGGTGACATGGATTTCTCAAAATGTGATGAGTAAATTCAATGAGTGTCAAATCAATTCTTCATGTACAAAATCTGAACCTAATCATGACTTTGTGAATGCATATTGTTCTAATAAAAATAATTTCATTATAACAAAGATAGGGTGTGAAAAGTTGTCCTCTTCTTCAAATTTTAAGTAAGTATAGGGTACCTAAAAATAACAAAATTATAAAATTAGGTGATGATAGGGTCTATTTAATTGGTCCCCTCTATTAAAATACCCTCCTCCCTTCAAAAAGAAAAATACCCCTTTGTTTGCCTTGATATATGAACCCTCAAAATAGTGACCTTCCAAGCATAGAGGATGAGATGTGAAGAATACATTGAATTAGAAAGTACACAATAGCCAATCTCCCCACTAGTTGCATATTGACTCAATAATGAAGTCATGGAAGTCCAATGCTAACTTGGAGGCATAAACCAATTATTAAGATACTTGTGAGGGTCAAATCACACTTGATCATAGGTACCATGTTCATTACTTTAAAAGCAATGGACTAGAGTCAATCTAGATGTAATACACTAATATAGATGATTGTGCTTTTTATATTTTCAAAATATTTTGTCTTTAAATATTTTAGCACTCCATTGGTGTGCTTGTAATGGTACATTTTTTGAACTATTCACTTGTGGTTTATGTTCGCTTTAATTGCAATTTAAACAAAGGATGGAAATTTTAGGCAGCAAAAATAATGAAAGGAAGTATACTTAAAATTTGAAACTATGAATGTTTTAGTTTAAATAAATATGGTGTTCAACTATGAGTAATTGATGTTCCTAACAAAGAATTCTCTTGGACAGGAATCCTTAGAGATTGTTGTTTAAAGCAAATTCTACTAATAGTTTACTACAAACTTTATAGCTTGTATTTTTTTACCATTTTGATATACCATCCAAAAGTTATACAACAATAATTTTGAAAGAGCTTCTACTTAGAAGCACAACAAGCTGAAAAGCCCACAAAATTCATTTTCTTTAATAAAAAAGAATGCATTGGCTTTTTAGATTTATGTGTATTTAGAAAGATTTGAATCATTCTATTATGTCTAATGAGATGAAGCTATAAGCAGTTTTATGTTGCAAGCTATTGAAAATTAATTTGGGTCTCAAAAATAATATTTGGGATTCATTTTTTAACTCAATTCTCAACATTTTTATAAATAATTTAAATTTAGGGTGCAAAATGTTTATTTTATGGTTATCATTGTTGATATTGACATTTTAAAATCTTCATATGTAAGTTATTGACAATATAGTAATTTCCATAATTTTAAACCTCCATTTGTTAAATTTTTTTAAGGAAGTGCAAATGTCACAATCGTTGTTGACTTATTTCATACACATTCAAATCATTCTTATATATCCCATATATAATGTATTTCATTACAAGTTTTTGGAAAAAGTCATGTAGAATTTGAAACCTTACAATTTGGAAAGGTTGAAAAAACTTGGCCTTTCATTTTGATCATTAAGATCAAGCAATTTACAAAGAAAACTATCTTCTACACATTTCCAAAGTAATCTAATACTTGGTTGTACATGGTTGTACATGGTTAAATTTTATGAGGAAACCCTATGTTCATATTTTGGGCAATACACTAAAACATGGCAATTTTAGGCATTTTTTTGTTTAACATGATAGTGACACTTCTTAAATCAACCTATTAAAATTAGGAGGAAGTTAATCCCATGTGATTAGATTGCATGCAATCATGCCTTTTTTTCATTCCATAAAAAAATGCAAGTTGAATAAAAATTCAAATGCAATTTACAATTCGAAACAATCCAAGGACCAAAGAGAGGATGACATAGTTGATGACTTTTAGGATAATTCTAATTCGTGAGTGATATGTTGAAAAATAGCAAAATTATAATTGTTGAAAATTGCTTATAACTTAGTGAACAAGCCATGATTTTATCACTTTTGTAGTGCAAATATTTAGCCTAAAAAAACCATTTTTCCTTTTTCATAGGACATTTAGAGATTAATAGAACTTAAATTTAAAATTAAAATATTAAAATATTAAATTGTATCATGGAGGCGGTAGAAATTAATCAACTAGTATAAATATAAATATATATATATAGTCATAGCCCATGGGAAGAGTCGTGATCTTCCCAAAGGAGGGCTATAAAAAGCCCAAAACGAAGAATTTTAGGAGCATTATTATTATCATTATACTCATTTTGTGTTTTCAATATTCATTATTAATATATTATTATCTCAGCTTTTGAGCATATTGTTACCAGTATGTGATTAGGGACTGAATGTTTGTGGTTTTAGTATATTAACCTTGTGCGGTTATAGGTAAGGTTTGCCTTGGTTTTGGAGTGGTTTATATGTGGTTTTAGGAATGTATTTGCATGGTTGTAGGGTCTTTCCTTGAGCATGAGCATGAATTGGACCATCTTTTGTTGCATGTAGAAGGCCATATTTGTTATATGGAGACTTTTCGCAAATTAAGCCACATCATTTACATACATCATTGAGACAAGTTGACGTAGTATAGGGAACGTTAGGCATCCTTGTACAAAACACGATCGGTATAGATTGACTGGACTATTTGACCAACACATAAAAAGCATATAATTAATGAATTATGTATACTATTTTTAAAATATTATCTTGTAATGATTAAGTTCTAGAGCATTCATTGCATTTGAAATTTTGACCAAACTTGACATATTTGACCAAGACCATTTGACCTCCCTTAAAACACTACATAGGACTGGGACTTCATGTATTGTGTCTACATACATTGGTAAAAAGCTGAAAACGAAATTCAAACCCTTGGGAATAAGAGTGTTTGTAAATCACAAGATTAAAAACTAGGTACTTTCAAGTTTTAAGTATTATTCTATTTGAAGTGACATTAGTCACATAAACAATAGACTGAATACACTTTTTCCTATAAAACCCCTATATTTGTGTTTTCCTCGGTTTGGAGAATCGAACCAAACCCTTACATTTTGGCGCTGCTGCCGGGGAAAAAGTCTTGGCTATTGGTGGCTAAAATGTAAAATAGTAATACCTTGTTCAAATTTTGTCTAAATTCAAAATAATTCAAGAAAATAACAAGAAAATAGAATATGTGTCTTTTAGAATTTCACACTAATATGGAATGACCTTTGATTTTCTTATTAAAATTCCTTTAATAGAATTTTTTTTGAATTAAAGAACAAATTTTAAATAAAAGGTYAATGATATTTGCACACTATAGAAATTTAAAATATGTTATTATGATTTTTCTATCATGGATCAATGTACAAAAATAAATCATGAAATAATAGACAATGTTTTAGCAGATATTTTCCCTAAAAAAGATGTAGTAGAACCAACACCTACTATAATTTGTTACAATAGACCCATACCCTTAGAAACATTTCTTAACAATAATTGTACACCCAATTCCTTAAAATCATTTACCTCAACTTCTAAAAACGCGAACATTAAAGAAATTTGGTCTTACTCCAAAGGAAAAATACAAGGACTTAGAGAGGGAAACCATTGTCATTGGTGTGGGGAAATTTGACATATCAAGAAAACTTTTTTCAAGAAACAAGCTTTTGATAGTACAAAAGGAAAATCTCATACACCAAATTGTACCCATAACCCTACTTCCCCTAATATACCCATGGGTATATTAGGGGAAGTAGGGTTATGAGTACAATTTGGTGTATGGCCAGTAGGATTCTAAACCAACAAATCCAAAACATTCTCACATTTCCTACGACTTAGATTTTGAGACATATCAAGAAAACTTTTTTCAAGAAACAAGCTTTTGATAGTACAAAAGAAAAATCTCATACACCAAATTGTACCCATAACCCTACTTCCCCTAATATACCCAATAGGATTCTAAACCAACAAATCCAAAACATTCTCAAATTTCCTACGATTTAGATTTTAAGATTATAGTTAACTGAATTGAATCAGCTACAAAAAACTAAAATTCCTATAGACAAATTGCTTCAACTTAGGATTATTGTTAACACGTTAATTTATTTTCAGTTTTTCACTCATGACAATGTGAAATTCAAGAGTATAGAGCAAAGTTATATTGAATTAGATAAAAACATATGTGTCTAGATGAATTGAAATGGGATACCTGTTTCCATGGAAAGTCCCAGAGATTGTAGAAGACTATTATTTGGGACCTTGTCTTTTTATGGCCCTTTACCGTTTATATAAAAATGCATACTTTGGGCAAGGATTCAAGTTAAGTGGAACTCCTATGAAAGACAAGTTGTTAAAAGAGAGAATAGACCAATTACCCTTAGATGTAAAGAGAGTCATTTTTAGTAAAATTGGGAAAAAATTTGAATTCCAAAAAAGGTTTGTCGTAAAAAAGTGGAGAATTGATTATTGATTTTTCTCTTCAATATTTAATTAGTCAATATGGAAAATTAAAATCACAAACTAAAAACAAAGTACCTAAAGTTTATGCTGCTTGGACTAGTACATAAATTTTAGATAGAATTTATATATTCACTTATGGACCAATGAATCCAACACTAACTCTACTTATCCTAGATTTTATGTGTAAAGAGAAAATAAATCCTTTAAGTCCTTCCTTCAGTTTAGTTTGCCTGACTAGTTTTAACTACATGCGTCTGTAAGGCATAAATTCCATATTGTTTGCCATAGCAAAGATAMCTTACTATAAAAACCCAGATTGGGACAAGAGAGACAACTTGTGAGCATTGGAAATACATTATCCTAAAATTTGCGATATTGTGTTCTCAGTGTTTCCCGGGTTTTGCTTCAAAAAATTAATAAATCTTTTTAGATCTATGGTCTTTTTTGGATGTCAAATCAAACACCTCATCAATTACTAAAAGAGGTTGCACGGAAAATAGTAGATTGGGAAAAACCAAAACATAGGAGAAACCCATCTGTTTAACCAAACCCTTGTTTTTCACCTCCAAACTTCTTCATGTGAGACTTCCTTCTAGCCCAATAGAAGCAAGTACCTCACAGTCAGCAAGAAAATTTCAAAATATAATTACAAATTTACAACAGAACAAAACTCAAAGTGAAATGGCAGAATCTGATATTGACTTTGAGATTAGTTCAATAATATTTTCAAGACTTGAAGAATGTACAAGTGATGAGGGAATAGGTCATGGACACCTATTGAAGATATTGCTACTTCATTAGATATAATAGATTGTGCAATCATTCCAATTACAAAAACATTTGTAAATCAAACATTAGACTATTTTCCAAATAGTCCTCAAGGAATTTCAACTAGACCACCAACACTCACTTCTATAGAATATCTATTTTTCCAAACCGGGTCCACAACTGTTTGAATCCAATGCTATCCTCTCTAAATATTTGAGAAATACATGGAATACTGGAATCAAAATGGTCGGGGTGTGGTAGAAAGATTATAAACTTATTTAACCCCTATTCAAGAAAATATAAGAAATTCTACCAGAAATTCTGTTAACTCAAACCCTCTTAAGTCACCCCATATTTAGAGATATCTACATGACAGTTTTTAAATTATAATTACAATGAAAATATTAACCCATATAGTTTTCAAACTCCCCCTTATCAACCGGAACTAGGATTTTATCAACTTCCACCTCAAATACCACATCAACCTATACCAATATTACCAAACACATTAGATTTTGAAGTCAAAACTCTAGAATTTGAAGAAAACGGGTGGTTAGAAGACTATAATATGGCACAACCATGCCCATTAAATCTGGTTAATTTACCACAATATAATGGTCAAGAAGGCTCAGATCCTGACTACCATTTAAATCATTTTAGTATAGTAAGGCCATGTTCGTTATATTGAGACTTTTTGCACATTTTGAGACAGAATGCTAGTTACTGGAAAATTCGTTTAAAAAAATAGTAATTGAAACCAAAAATAAATAATGCTCAAATAGTGATTGTATAATGAAATTCTAAGAATTGGTGTTGTTACTTATTTATAAAAAAATATGAGTAAAGAGATAAAACAATTTTATTTTCGAGTCAAAGATAGAAATGAGACTGCGAACAGTCTCAATATAACAAGTATGGCCTTTAGTTTGTGCGGCTAACATGATCCCTAAGGTCAGTTGCCTCACTACCTTTTTTGCCAATCTAATAGGTATTGCACAAGAATGGTACTAAACCAATGGTCCATTTAGAACATGGAATGCATTAAGGGATGCCTTTTGACGAGGTTTAGACCTTTGGCCTTTAGAAAGAGTTTACAAGAATGATTAAGAACCATAAAAATGGCAGGAGGGGAAAATGTAAATGTAGATGGAATTTATTTCTTATTGAAAATAAATCACCTAATGAACCTAAGTTCAAACACTATGAGGTAGGTTTATATCCAATCGAAATTTCTAAAGTTCACCTAAAAGATCCAATTGCAAGATTTGGTAGTTCTAAACTTTTCCTACCACATATTAATATTCTATTGGAAATGGTACTACTTATCATTTCATTCAAACTACAATTTGTGTAATCTTCAAGCTTTTCTCCAAATCTCCAATTGTCTTTTACTCCAAAATATCATCACCAACCTTAAGCTTTAAAACTTCAATTGTTATTCTTTTATATCATAGTAGCAATTAGCATTATCTCTCCAATTGATTTCGTTACAGCATGTTCCTTGGATTGCCTCAGTAATTCCGATTGACCACTTTCTCACATACATATCACATTATTAACTTTCAAATTAACTCCCAATTGATTCACAATTATTCTTTCTCAAGATAAATTTCCACACTCAATTAATTCACATCCAAGCCTCACAGTATTCATTCTCATATTCTCTCTTTCACAATTCCAATTGTTCTAAATCTCTCATTAATCTTCCTATACATTCTCTCGTAATTTATTTCCAATTGTTCACAGCCCATTAATTCCATTCTATTTTTCATATCGGTGTTTCCCATTCAATTACACAACCAATTATACAGCCACAACAATTTCCAACAATCAGTCTACTCTTCATCAAAATTCACTTGTACATCACACAATTGATTTTCCAATTCAACACATTACACGATACACTCCACAATTGCAAACATCCACTATATTAAACTCAATAAATTGAACACAAAAATTCACACGATTGTTTTTACTTCCACGTACCAGAAGGAGTGCCTACTACACTGAGGTCAACTGAAACTCCAATTGGAAAACACCAAGCCTATAAGCTTGGCTACCAACCAACCAACATAACTACCAATCGGCTAACAACTCTTTAAATTCCAAATCATGTGATTTCCATTCATAATTGGTAAATACTAATAGTAAGCTTCTAAATAACTATACAGATTAGCTAAACAAACCAAATAGACAAGAAAAACACACAATTGGCTAAAATGAAAATGACATTCGGATTACAGTAAAAATTACTATGGTAGGATGGAATACATTTTACAAGGATGGACGGTGTCGTGATGTGGGCTGTCTAGTGGTTGAATTTAGGCATCTTGTTTTCTTTAAACTCAAATCCAAGCAATAGAAGTGTTAGGTGGTCAGGTGGGTTTCTTCTTTGTAAATTTAGTTCCTTTTAGGATTTGGTCTTCGACCTAATAAAGAGTTACAAAATTTTTCAATATTGCATTTATAAACTAACAATATATGCTAAATAATGAAATTAGGTTGCCTTAACAATCAGGCTATTTTATCCCATGAAAGTTATTGTACAAGCAACTAAAATCAACAAATAGTTGTACAAATGCTTCTATTTGCACACATGGAGGTTTAGAAGTCTAAAACACAACCAATTTCTAATGCAAAACTAATGATTTCTATCATAGAGATGATGAATATTTATATAGTGTTGAATACAAAGAATGCCCTCCCATTGAAACCGTCCACTCTTTTATAAACATTGATTATTTCAATGTGGGTTATATCGGTTTCTATACATGCCTTAGTTAGCGTTCATCGAATGCAGATCAAGATGCAATGCTCAATGTCGCCATCCGTAGTCTAACTTGTTTGGATCTCACTCTTCAATATCTCCTAGAATCTGAGCCGTTACACTTTGTGTGGCGGAACGGCGTGTATCCTCTTCTATTTGGTTATTGCGAGATTTGGCCTGCGTATTAACAAAAACAGAGAGTTAGATTCCTTTTAACCGTCTATTCAATGAATGATATGTTCATCAATAACATAAAAAAAGATATGCATTGAGTACCTAAACTTTCTGCGCTTCGATATTTTGCAAAAGCTGTTTCATACACGACATGATTTTGTCCATGCATTTTTCGTGTTCAATGGCCTCTGATTGTGTCTTCTCACGGTATTCTTCCAGATTCTGTTTGTCGCGTAAGGTAGATTAGGCATAATGCAGACATCATCGTATTCAGTTGTGTTGACATGAAAAAAAAACATTTCAGACATTGATTTGCATACAACAAGAGACTCACTTGATTTGCGATCCTTGCTTCTCCAGTTTGCTTGAGGAGTGCTTTCATAATTTCTGCATGATCGGTTTTCAACGCGTCCATCTTCGACGACATCGGCTTTAGGAAATGGATATCGTGCAGGCGAACTCCCAATCGTACCGCATGAAGCATAGCGGAGTTGAAGCTGTCTTTGTAATTGCTGGCATCGTTCAGTTCCCGGCGAATCTTCTCCATTTGMGTTCTAATTCTCTCAATCTCTCCTCGCTGAATTAGAATTTCTGCCTTATCCCTCTTCCGCTCTTCTCTGTACCTCTCAATCTCTACCTTATACTCCTCATTTTGATCCTTGAGCTCCTGAACTTCTTTGAGAGATGCACTGTGCATAGTATCGAGCGTTTGTACCTCTTGATTGAGATGCGCAAGAGATAAAAGAGCGCGTTTGGCCATTCTAAAACTCAACAGATTATCAGAACTAAGATAAATTGTAATCTACTCTAAGACATACAAAACTAGTGAAAGACTGAGTTGAAGAACGCCAGAAACCAAGTAATCTATGCTCTCTCTGATCCCTTTTATGCCATAATTTTTTTTTCAAATACATTATTTTTTCTAGGCCTACTTATTAATTGCAATAATTTGAGACGATTATCTAGCAGCTTCCAGCTATTAGAAGCGTAAATTGATTTTCATTCATGGGAATTAATGAAAAGATCTAAGTGTCATTTTTCATATCCTCATTGGACTAATGTATATAAATCCTATCATTTTATGGTTTTCCCAACTGTCATTAATCTTCCAAACTGAAAATGAATGTGGTTCTTGAGGCCTGGTCTAGAAAATTTAGATTAGGTCTTCATGGTGGCTAGTCTCGAAGGGTTTCGAAAGGTTTCAAAGGGTTTTCAAGGCGGCTAAGGGTTTCGAAAGGTTTCCAAGGGTTTTCGAAGGTAGGTTTGAAGGCCGCTCGGTTCGGTTTTGAAAGGATTTTGAAGGGTTTCGAAGGGTTTTCGAAGGCGGCTAGGGTTTCGAAGGGTTGTGTAGGAAGTTATTTAAAGGTTGGGCTTCCACCTTTGGCTCTCTCTCTTGTCTTGATCTTTCTTTGGTTCTCTCTTCTACTCTGTTGGAGGGTTTTCCAAATTAAAACTTGAGATTATCTTTGCTTGGATATAATTGTCTTTTGGTTCTGTTGATGGTTTGGAGTGTTCATTTTGCGAGGGTTGGGTTTCTTTTTCTTTTAAATTGTTGAGAAGGTTATTCTTTTGAGTTGACAGGATGCAGTAGGCAAACCTGAGTGGGTTTCGGGTGCTATTGTAACTAACACAATTTGAGATTGAAGGTTGATTTGTGGTTAGATTATAGAAACTGACTTCTTTTGGATTTATTGTTGGTTAAAGTATGAGGATAGGTTTCTTTCAAAGACTTCTTTTTCTCCTTTCTTTCTCAAACACTTACCACAGCTAGGAACCTCGTGTCATATCCGAGTAATTATGCCGGATAGACCGCAACTCTTACGAAAACGAGTCACGGGATTCCAGATGCATATATAACTGGAATTTTTGTAGGAATATTATATCCTCTATAATCCAAAATATCCATTAAAGAAAAGAATCCCGGAGATCTAACTACCGCTATACAATATGCTAAACAATATGAAGAGGCATATAATTCATCTCCTTGTTGTATACAAATGTGAAATCTATATTTAGTGATTTAAAGATTTTTCTTTAAATGTGGGCTTAGGCCTCATGGTGCATGTCATATGCAAAAGATCAATATTATTATACTTCAATTGTATAATCGATTTCATAAGATTTAGTTGCATTGTAGAAATAGAAAGTCATCCATATTTCCATGAGCTCTTCAAGTATTACAAAATTTGAAAAAAAAAAAAAAAAAAAAAAAATATATATATATATATATATATATAATGTAATATTCATTGACTTCTCAAAACATTTGTCCAAAGAATTTTTGAGCTTTCATTAGTTCTTTTTTGATATTGAATAAAAAAATAGCATTTTCATTTCAAATTGTAACCATACAAATTAAAACTAGATATGACAAAGATCGCACTAATTTTGGAAACAAAATATAACATTACGTTATCGTACTGTAAATACGTATAATATATAAAACGTGTGTATATTATACGTTTTAAAAGGTTCTTGATTCAGAGGAGAAACTTACCAATGACACTTCCGTTAGCTTCAGAATAACGCTTGTTAGCAATGGAATTGTTTATAAGGTGAAAAACCTTAGACAAACTTCATTAGTTTGACGTAATCTTTTGAATTTTAGAATTTGGTTTTGGATTTGGAGTTCAATTATAAAATGTCGAACTTGAGGGTTTTTATGGAGTCGCAAGATCGAAAAGCTGATCCGGAGGCAAAGTTAGAGCTTTGTTTGTCTCAGTTGCCAAATCAATCATCTCAGTCGACGATTTCTTCACCACTGCCTTTCCATCCACGAGGTGAAGCTAAGCCTTTTCGCCCGTTAAAGACACCTTGTTTGGAGCAACGTTGGCACGACAATCTTAATAGGAACACTCGTGCTTTAGTGATTCTACTTGAAGTACGATGTGTTGAACAAGGCACACGAGATGTGACATTTGAAGCGAGTTTCGAGGGTTTAAATGAAGACCAGTATTTTTGTATGAGGAGGCCAGATAGAGAGGGCACTGGCCATCAACATTGGTTGAAAGGGCCAGTGAATCCTCTAACGAAGGTCAAACGTTCAGATTATGTGGCTAACACCATCAGGCGCCTCCTCAAATTCTTGCAGATAGAGTAGTACTTTTCATCAACTTCAATTTTTACCACCGCTGAATGAAGGTTGGAGTTTAGTGTGATATATAAATTTTAGATAATATATTTCTGTGATAGAAATAAAAGATTGGATGTTTAGAAGTAGTTTACTACCTAGTTTAGAGTTTAGAGATTCATTGGCCTTAGAAGTTGAATAGGAACTTACTTTTCGGTGTTTTCCTTGGGCCAATGGTTGTTTGGAGGCCCATGTGTGGTGCACATGGGCTGATCCTACTTACCTTAGGGTTCTAGAGTCTAGGGAGGCATCTTCTTGCTCCTCCAAGTCGGTTTTAGGTGGAGGAACGAGTTAGTGTGTTTTTGGTAAGTAAAGAAATGTGTCTGTGAGGAAGCCAAAAGTTTGATCGCTTATATCTTTTGTTGTAACAATATTTTTGAAATGAAAACTTGAGGGTTTCTTTCTTATGATTTTGCGCTTCTATGCACACCTTTCTTGTTTGATTTGGAGTTGTGGACAAAAAGTTACAAGCATGTGAGTGGAGGAGAGTCTGCTGCCACCCGACAGAGAGGAGCAGAGATTCGGGCGACCACCAATGTTTGTGATTTTGGACTCTCTCTTTAAAACTTTCAATCATTAGAGGATATTTTTTTAGCTTTCTATAGACACATGACTCGAAGTATTTGGAGTTGTATGTCAAGAGTTATGGGTTGTTGAATGACAAAGAGTCTGTTGCCTTTCAAAAAAGAAGACCGAGACTTTGTTTGTTTATAACTTTTGGACAGTAGTTTGGAAAGCTTTGAAACTTACGTAGGGATTATTTTGTATTTTTAGCTTTCTAAAGAGATATAGCACTTAAGAATT
The DNA here is from genome assembly GCA_006891605.1 of Pleurozium schreberi. NCBI lineage: Eukaryota > Viridiplantae > Streptophyta > Bryopsida > Hypnales > Hylocomiaceae > Pleurozium > Pleurozium schreberi. The sequence goes on along the minus strand of VACF01002150.1, from coordinate 135,891 downwards.
GAACAGAAATTGAAGGAGATATAGGGGTTTGATTTAGGAGAGGTCTGCTGCTTTTCATTAGAAAAGGCCAAGACTTTGGTTGTTCATAACTTTTGGATAGTAGCTTATATTCAATTGAAATTTTTAAGACAATTGTATTACATTGTTAGTTTTTCAAAATGCTATAGCACTTAGTATTTGAGCTTCTAGAACATCTGTAGTACAAGTTTGAAGGCAGCGGTTTTTTACAAAAGTTTCTTTTGAAACTAGTTGGGATTTCTTCAAGATCTTGGGTGAAGGAAGTCTCCAAGACTCAAGAATTTGGAGATTTGAAGACCCTTGGAGGTGTTTTGTGTGTGTTGTGGCTTGTAGTTTGACATGGTTGTTTTTACTTGTTATTTCCAGCCGATTTTGGAGGCTAGTTGTAATTTCAATTTCTGCATTGTAAACTTGTTGCGAGCTGTGGTTATCCAATAAACACTCCATTTTGTGTTTGTGGTGACAAAGTGGGTTAATGGCCCACATGGTCGATCTTATTTGTTGTTCTCACCAGTGAAAGGCACTTTCTGGTCACCGTGGGTTTGATTTTAGGAGCCAATCTTTTGGATGGCCAACTCATGGTTTGGCCGTCCCGTTTTACCCGTCCGAGGCCTTGTTTCTTATCACATACCCTTACTTTTGGTCCTATAGAACCACCACATGATAGGTCAACGGAAGATTGAAGTGAAGATTAAGTGAAGATTCGAGTTTTGTTATTTGCCTTTCATCTACACTCACAACCTGCAGCCAGAAAACCCCCTGTGTTCCCTAAGCATGCTCCTCTCCACCCAACAACGTATAAATTGAAAGCTCATAATATTTGATCACGCAAGTGTTGAACCCCAAAAGTGATGTTAGGTCACTTTAACCTTTCTTTGCAGGTCAAATCTAAAAAAGTTAGTGAGCAAAAATTTATGAGGTTAATGGACATAACATGTAGAACACTAATCAATTTATAGCCAATCTTTTAAAAAAAATGTAAAAGTACATTATAAAATACATTACAAAGTACAAACGTAAATATGAATGATTAATTGTTGTACATGAGGGGTCATCATATTGGAAGGTCAATTACATTCTTTACTATGTAAATACCAATTTTTTTGGTATGGAATATAATGTTGATTGTTTATAGTTTATAATTTAGAATGTACATATAGTTATAAGAGTGTAGGATAATAACTTCAATTAAGTTTTTGTTATATGAATAATATATTTAATCTTAATGTTCAATATACTACATTAAATCAAATTAAAGTGCTTAGAGCATTTTAGCAACATTTTCTAATAAAATAATAAAATGATACTATTGCTTGTACTACGCATACCTTGGAATTTTGCAATATCTATGCATTTTACAACAAAACTTAAGAAAAATAATTTAGGTTATAATTATGTATTCTATTTTTGTACAATGGCGCAAGCTTAACAATTCATGCGCTAAACCTGAAAAAACATTGAAAATATAAATCAATAACTCAATAACATTTACATATGTAGTGCATTTTGATAATTACACTAAAAAAAATTGAAGGTCAAACATATTATGCACACCACACCAACGTTTTGGATAATTGATGTAAGGTTCAAAGTTAGTTTAGGGTAGAAGATTTAAAGTTTAGAATTTAGAATTTAGAGCGTACATTTCAATGTGTGGAAAAACAACTTCAATTATCCTTACATAGATTCAATCATGCTACATTGGATGCTTGTAGCAGTCATTTGAATAATGACAATCTTTAAGACTCATTTGTGCTTTTTAGAATCCAATGTTGTTATTTGCCCAGTTGTGGCCGTTGGACTTGTCGTCTACCAGAACGATTGTCGGAAAAAAAATTGCTTGCATTTACAATACGACAGCAACAACGTAGTATACGGAACGTTAGGCATCCTTGTACACAACGCAATAGGTATAGATTGACTAGACTATTTGACCAACACATAAAAAGCATATAATTAATGAATTATGTATACTATTTTCAAAATATTATCTTGTAATGATTAGGTTCTAGAGCATTCCTTGCATTTGAAATTTTGACCAAATGTGACATATTTGACCAAGACCATTTGACCTCTCTTAAAACACTATTAATATAGGACTGGGGACATCATAGATTGCCAATATATTGGTATGAAGTTGATAAATCTGTTGATATATTGGTATATAGTGTTTGCCGATATATTGCTAAAAGTCTGAGAACAAAATTTAAACCCGTGGAAATAAGAGCGTTTGTGAATTATAAGATTAAAACTAGGTACTTTCAAGTTTTAAGTATTATTCTATTTGAAAAGTGAAATTAGTCACATAAATGATAGATTGAATACGTCTTTTTCCATAAGAACCCCTATACTTGTGTTTTTCTGAGTTTTGGGAATTGAACCAAACCCCTAATGTACGACTTTTGATGGGTTTTCAAGTTTTAAAACTTTACTTTTAGGTTCCAGATTACTACATTTGTTTGGGGAAAGTCTAAGATCCATGAGCAACTTTTCTTATTGATTTTTTAAGCATTTATTTATGTAGAAAAGCCAACATAATCTCCACAAAGGAATTTCCACCACCACCCACTACAAATACACTAACGAAAGTTTAAAAAACAATTGGACAAAAAATCATTTGTAAGCCATTTTCTAACCTATAGCTACAACCTTATAAAGGTATGAACATATTAGAAATACTCAGTAGACAAAATTTGTCCCTTCTAGAGTGTGGCGTTTGACTTTCAGTTGATGTGCAAATCTTGGGAAAAATCTATTTTTTATTTTTTAAAAGAAATGAACTTCTTTTTAGTCCCAAGGCTAGTGTGGCACACGAGGGATAWTCAAAATCAACCCTACACTTTTGTAAACAAAAGTTGTATTGCATTTTAGAAAGCGGGTGCAATTAGATGTGGTCCTTTGACTTTTATAACACTATATTCATTAAAATGAGAGATTTCCACGGAAATGGGAGTCACCGAATGCACAGGAACTAAAAACAAAGAAGAAAATCGAGTCACAAATCACATAAAGAGCAAGGCATTGATATTGAAAACAATTCTACAATGCAAAAATCTAGAATACCATTGATGAATTGCGAAAGTGTCTCACAAATAGTGAGAAATATTCATCAAAATTACAATTATTTGAATGTCAACACTACAAAATGAACGTTGGTAGAAGCATTGCCTAGCATTACACTCGAAGCAGCAAAGTCCATCCCTTGCTTAGACTGTACCGGACCATGCAAGTAACATTCATACCGGGATAAATCTATACAAACTAACAAAAATGTACAGCACATCAATGTGCACTGCAAACAATTTTCAAGTATGCATTACACTCTTCATTCTCTCGATGGCCTTGAAAATTTCTGGTCCTCGGCTGTACACTTTGGTAGTCGTCCCTGCTTGACGACAGTCTTTCCTCCGTTGGGACTGCAATGACCTGCGCTCCCAAGAGTCTCGACTTGGAGTGGAGCATTGGCTACATGATGACGAACCATGTATTTGCTTCAAACCCCGCCCTTGAGACGATAGACGCCGGCGTGGAAGCGAGGGTGGAATGGCAGGCACACAAACGTTTGCATCGCGTGGTTTATCCGGGACTTCAACTATAACATCCGGCGTAGAAGTTGGATAGTTGGCATCCCCGTACAGTTTCCTTTGAGTCCCCCTGTCAAAGGCAGTTGGCGACATTGAAGAAGCCCGACGATCCCTAGAGCGCAGAGGAGATGGCGAGCACGAAGCAGGCACATGGGGCTTTCGCTCGGGTGGGCTGTCGACCACCTCGTCGTCAATGTGTGTCACGGAGAAGTCCATGGTGGAATTGATAGTTGGTGCCGAGYAGAGGAAGTTCCCTGTACTTAAAATTACGTACTGTCCATAGTCCATGATGGAGTCCGCGGATGCTTGACACGGGAGGCCACCATCTATTTCACGGAACGTTGAGGCGCTCGATCTCTGGAACACAACCAGTCCAAATGAGAACCAGATTCCTCCAAGAAATAGAAGAAAGTACAAGATTCACTAGAAGAAGATTCCTGGCTTGATCTTAGCTTCCGCTTTGATGTTGAGGGCGCCGAACTGGGACCTCCATGGACAGGGACACGATACCCCGTGTCCAAAAAATCCGCCTTGTCCAGTGTCAAAGCCTTTGTGCAGATTTCCTCCCACCAAGAGGAYTCTTCCGCGGGAYCAACGGCGTACACGTTTACRCAGCTCATCTACACAAATTAGTACATAGCGTTAATACGACCCAGCAGATCAATGCGACTCGCGCTAAACTTACAGACTAGTTATTCTGATGAAACGAACGGCATACAGGCATGACCGCCGAGCAGAATATGGATATTAATGGTGGTGCTTACAATTGCAGCGCAGGTGAGCTTGCCACCACAGAACCCAGAGAAGACACACTTCCCCGGATTGCAGAACGACGCAACCAGCCACAAGTAAAACTCCATCCGCAACTTGGTGATCTGAATCCGGTACTCAAGCTCACTGTACAAACGACCCTTCATATACCTTGCTGTCTCCGGACAATCAAACTCCTCCGGAATCTTCATCTGAATCAAGTTTTTGGGATTCTGCAAAAACATGAACAGAACCTTCTTAGGCGTTTTCGAGGCTGCCTGGTCCCCCATGCGATCATTTTTTCCCGCCGCATACACAGCATAATCGATGCTGTATGAGTTGAGGACCTCGTTGGACTCCACAAATTGCAGAACTTGTGCTTGCTCCTTCTCGTCTGCGCAGATAAAGAGCCAGAATGGGACTTCCTCTAGCGCGAGGTATTTCTTCTTCCGGAGAGAAGTCATCACTTCCACAAAGTATGGGCTATCGACGGTGGACTTCTCCTTTTTGCCACACCCCGGAATCATCCGGAAGTCTATGACCCCTAACGACATCCTCGCAGCTGTCTYTGGAGTCCATGAATTCTCTGGCCAGTCATTGTGGAAGTTACTGATCTCGTTGTAGGGGCGATAGTAACCTGCTGCCGTTGGCTTCTTAAAATTCTTCTTGTGCTCGAGAAACATCTTGAAGAATTCATATGCCTCCAGAGAAAGTTCGGCGCAAGTCTTATTCTTGGACCTCACAAGCTTGGCCTGACCGAAGTAAGCCTCTCCAGGTTTGTCGAGAAGGACATCCATTGTCGCTCTGGAAAACATGCGGTCTTTCTTGAACGCCTTCCAATTGTCCACGATGATCTCGTTGTTTGCGTTCAAAAGCTCAAGCTCTGGATTAATTGTATGGAGTTCTTTCTTCACAAGATGTTTGCGCTTGCGCCTCTCGGACCACTCCTTCGTGGTGTAGCAACTCTTAAGGTTTGATGAGATTGCCTTGATCGTCACTTTCGGGTGTGAGTGCGTGCRCTTGGGACCCGTCTGGTTCAGGATGTGGTTCGCAAGTTTAGCCAGCTCGTCGTGGCTCAGATTCCCCAAATACTTGAAGAATTCACGGGTCAGCATACAGTTCTCAGGATTCCAATCCTCACGAGCATTAAACTTCTTCTCARTGTCAGGGTTCATGAGTTCTCCATGAACTGCTGCGGAGATGACCTCGCTCCAAAGCTTGTACACTTCCTCAGGTGCGGTGATAAGTTTCAGCTCGTTCGTGAGCTTCAACTTCTCCTCCTTAGCCTTTGTCTTTGCTATCTTCAAGCTTTTATTGACGTCAATCAAGGAAAACCGCACGTAAACTGCCTTCTCGAACGCCTGAGTCATGGCCACAACGATATTGTCAGTGAATTGATATAATTGGAAATGARTTTGCATTGTATGAGGACGACATAGGGGCTTGAGCATCAAATAAGCAAGAATAACAAACTACAGGAGACACTTCACCGCGACTCGCGCTGAATTACAAACCTGGAATGCATCCTTGTTCCGACGATTCTCTACGGTCCTCCTCGTGATGGACACGGTCCCAACTGACACTGCCTGTGTTGGATTCCTGGGTTTTCCCATTGCCTCCCAAACTGATSTTGTTCCAAGGATATTTGTTGCCCAGGACGGCTGCGCTGCCACAAAATGGTTGGTGCGGTTGTAATACGCTAAGATGCATCGGAGCTTCTCCGCATCGGCGGACCAGACAACAAAGCAGTTCCATTTTTGGAAGTGTGCCCTTTCCTCCTTATCTACTTTGTTCTTGTCGTTAAACATGAATTTGCTGGCCTCTACGCTGTGCTTTTTATTGATTATATAGAATTCGTCGGCCTCAATTTCCTCCCATGCCTTCGGTTTCTCAGTGCAGCCAACAGGCATCACGCACAATGTTTGTTTTGTAGTCTTGTCGGGGATATTCAGTAGCCAGGTCACCAAATCCTTCACGATGCGGGTCTCTTTGGACCGGATGTTGAATGTCGCGGGGGGTGCAACGAGTTTGGAGATGTCAATCTCCTTTCTCTCACCAACGGCAAGCACATATGCGTCCTCGCACGTTGACCAGAACCTCTTGTAGGTGTCGCTGATTGCCTGGTAGTCTGGCTTCTTCTCAGTTGCTCGGGAGTGTRGGACATTATCAATTTCGTCTACGTAACATTCTTCGGCAACTTCGGATCGTTCTGAGTTCTTCGACTGTGGCGTCACTGTCGATTGCGGCGTCTGTGCCGTCGATTTCTTCCCCTTTGCCTGCGGCGTCTGGGCGGACCGCGGGGTGTTTTCTGGCTGTGCTGTGGACTTTTTCCCCTTTGTCTTCGGGGTAGTTTCTGAGGCATTCTTCGACTTTCTCTGCCCACGACCCCCGCCGGACTCCTGCGTCTTGTTAGGCCTTGAGGTCTGGCTTACRTCGGGGTTGTTAACATCCATGGAGACGGACCTAGGCCTACTCATCTCGCTTTGCATTGCCAGCTTCCCCTTCAAGGTGTTGAAGTCATTGAAGAGTGACCGGATTTTGGTGCACAGCCGCTTCCAAGTCAGTAGCGTCCCATTGGCATTTAGCCACTCCTTGTTGTCGATCTTTTTCTCGAGCTCTTTTACTTCATCACRATATGGGGTTGGCTCTAGACTCTCAAGGAGAGGGGTCATGTTGAATGGTATGAACACGCTGTCGAGGCAGATTGCGAAGTGGTATTGTTCTCTTCCATTTAGACCAGGTATCTCTGTGACGCATTTGATTCTGATCACGGGGTGGGTGTYAGATTCGACATCCTTCACTCTCTCGTCGAATGAAAGCTGCAAGAAGACCTGGGTATTCTTGAACTTATATACAAAGCAAAAATGGTTCTTGAACGGGATCATCATAAATCCCCAAGATTCCACTCTATCCGGCTCCTTAAACTCCCAGTACTCCCCCTCAATGAGGRGGTCGTCTCCATCATCGAGCTCTTCCACGTATTGCACTTTGCATTTTTTGAAATACATGTCGAGTGCCTCAAGTTGGTTCTCCATCCTRCAAAGCATACATTTTGAGATTCTTAATACGAAGGACTGATGTTGATTTAGCACGAGTCGCACTGATCTGCGAATATTGTCTTCCGGGTTCTBGAGTTTCTAGAATTCTCTCTTGGATGCTCTTCGATATTCTGAATTACCTCATTGCCTTCTCTGTTTAGCAATTATGGATATGTCTCTTTAACGCGACTCGCGCTAATGTGGCTTTATGTATCGGTATTGCTTGTCTGACATGGACTCGCATGGCCTTGCTTGCACTCGTTCGACGTTTCTATAATTTACGTTGATTGGATTAGCCTGATAATACGTAGGATTTGCTCCACTGGTGGAGTTGCTGCTTTAGCGCGACTCGCACTGAACTGTTTTGTTGTGAACTCCACATTTTCCTCTTCGGTTTGAATTGGGAAAAATTAGAACCTCTTCCAATACAATGGCAAGTTTAAAAGAAATTAGAAATGGTAAATGTAATTTCCTTCACCAAAACTTCAGTTTTTTTGATGACTTGCTAGAGGCAATTTTTTTGAATTTAGGGTGTGGTTTCTGAGCCCTAAACCCTAAACCCTAAAACCCTAAACCCTAAAACCTAAACCCTATCCAGGAAACGGGACATTCTTTAAACATTCCATCATTATTAGTAATTTCCTAAGTCATATATTCCATTCACTAAAAAAGAAGAACAATATTCAATTCCCGCCCACTGAAGGTAGGGAATTTTACAATAAAGGCGCATTTCACCCTGAAATAACAAAATTGCRGCGTGTGCTATATATATGGCATGCCGAGTTAGTCGCCACTTGGTTAATGGACGGAACGGAACCTTCATTTTCTAATAACAAACTTAGCTGCAATTTAAGCTTAACTGTTCGTCTTAAATTTTGAAGTACAAGTAGAAAAGGATGTGGATAAGAGCTTCTAGTGTCCACATTTAAAGACTCTGCCAGAGGGGAAATGCCACTACGGTGTTGAGAAGTCAACACACAYTTATTAAGGAATCTTATGAAAAGTGTAGTGACCCCATTATTTTCGTAGGGCCAGCCACTAAATTCTGGAATGCATGTCTTTTTCATAATTTATACGCGGCAAGGCCGTCGTTATTCTAGGGACATTTGATATTAGAATGTAAGTCTTCTTGACTTCCCGGTCAAGATTTCTTTCCCGCCGAGGACCTCAGTGCACGTCGGCACTTCAGTTGCATTCCACTCATTCCACCTTTCTCCTCAATTGCATCAACTTCTACGTGCTTTGCTTTCATTTTCTCCGTTTTCAACTTGTACTATTATGTCTTGGGAAGAGTTTCAGTAGTATTGTTCCGTGATTGTATTGGTACCGCGCCCATTGTTGTCTGCCATATTGCTAGAGGAGGAGATCCTTCGCATAGGAATTACAGTAAGCCATTCCGACCCCTTGGAAAACATGAACCTTTTCCATTCAACAGCTTGTAGGTTTGCATAGGACCTGTCATTCCCTGTCTTGGGAAGAGTTTCAGTAGTATTGTTCCGTAATTGTATTGGTACCGCGCCCGTTGTTGTCCGCCTTATTGCTAGAGGAAAAGATCCATCGCATAGGAATTACAGTAAGCCATTCCGACCCCTTGGAAAACATGAACCTTCTCCATTCAACAGCTTGTAGGTTTGCATAGGACCTGTCATTCCCTGCCTTGGGAAGAGTTTCAGTAATATTGTTCCGTGATTGCATTGGTACTTTGCCCATTGTTGTCCGCCGTATTGCTAGAGGAGGAGATCCATCACGTAGGAATTACAGTAAGCCATTCCGACCCCTTTGAATACATGAACATTCTCCATTCAACAGCTTATACGTTTGCCTAGGACCTGTCATTACATGCTTGGCAATGGTTTTGCGTAGGTGTTGAATTACCTCTCACCTTCTATCGATACCTCAAATACTGGAAGGACGAACGAGAGGCAGTGGATCATGGGAATACAGGGTTGGAGAAGCCTAGAAAGCACACTCAACAAGCAACTGCAACTCTGAAGTGCATCCTCGAAAAGGAGGCGGACCACATGCCACATCGTACTCGTACTCTAAAGTCAGGGGACAAAGTCGTATCCATGTGTCTTCCCTCTACTTTTCAGTGGAAGGATAAGATGAAGGAAATCAATGATGTCAATGTAGCCTTCGGACTACCCGAAGTTTCAACTTCAAACTTGAGCAAGATCAGGTCTTCCAAGTTCTCGGAGTATGAGGTGAAGAAACCTGGTGATAATTTTGCTCGGTGTTCAGTGTGCGACAAATTACAAGAGCTACGAAGGAGCTGCATTGCTGGATCTCAAAGTGCTTTGATATGGTCAAGGAGSCTTGACAAACATTTGGCTATTGCTCGAGCACATAGGGAGCTCTACTATGCAAACCGTTACCGGTYGCATGAGTTTCCACACGAATGTTTGACGATCATGCATGATAAGATGGACCATGCCAAGACCGCTTCTCCAGTCTTCTCCCACAAGACTAAAGAGCTTGATGGGCTCATGAAGTTGCCCGTTTCARTCACTGGCATGATTGCGCATGGTYRTGCTRATGTTCGGTACGCGCATTATGGTTTGGATATGTTTTCACATGATTCGAACTACACTATTGGCTCCATGGCAAAGTTGCTCCGAGATTTGGAATTGCCACCGAAATCATCTTCTCGGCAATTGTTTACGGGGTCGRGGTCCACAAATTTGTCCAAAGCAATACTCAAGGGTGCCGAAGTGTGCGAAGCATCGCTACCTCCACCGCCRGAAMCCTTATGTCCAGGAATGCCATTGCCTCCTATTTTGAATGTGCAGATGGATAATGCCACCGGAGACAACAAGAATAGATTTGTTTTTTGTTATTGGTCTCTTCTTGTTGCAAACAAAATCTTCCGTGAAGTGTACGTGAACTTCATGATCGTGGGTCACACTCATGACGACATTGATGCACTCTTTGGAAGATGGAGCATGCTTTTGAAGAAGGAAAACTTTCTTACAATTCCTTCACTTATGAAGTCGTTCATGGATGTGGAATCCATTCCCACAATCCCTCACCTCATAGAAGAGGTGCCAGATTTCAAGGGTTTCATAGCAGGCAAATTTCTGGACGGAAACGACATCATGGTTGGACACACAAAGCCACAACAAGTGAAGTTCTACCTTGACTCGACTGGATGTCCAGTCATGAAGTACAAGATGTTGTGCACTGATGTGGACTGGTTGCTGAAGGGGAATGGTCAAGGAATGAAATTGTGGAAGGAGAACTCTGAAGGGCAAAGTTTGTGGCCACGTGGAGTTCCAGAAGCAGTTCAGCCGAGTCCAATGAAAGGCGCGGAGGACATCTTAAAGGGCATTTCCGGATTTGTGAGGTATTGGGAGAATTTGTGTAATCAAGATCGCAGTGGGGAGTACCGAAGACGCTATGAGCACGTAGTGCTGTACTGGCAGGGTGTTAAGGTAGCATTGCAAGAACCACTACCTTCATCTTCTATTTTGAAGGATGGTTTTTGGCCAACTAGCCGTGTTCAAGCAACTGAGGTGGATGAATTAGATGAAGACGGCGAGGATCGTGAAGAATTTGGAGAAGATGATGCGTAYGTAGGTCCTTTGAGAGGTCGCCCACAGCCATCCTTCAGGGTGGGTCRAGATCTCTTTGAAGGATATTTTGTTGCAGTTCGACCTGCAGATGGTGATAGTCATCCGGTTTGGATTGCAAGGGCATTGTCTAATCCAAACTGTAATCCTRAGAAACCTAATTGTRTACTCATTCAGTACTTTCGACCAACATCAAGAGACCAAGATGTTCAAGACTTCTACACTGGATGGGACAACGAAAGAGGTCTAYGCTGGAAAGTTGATGAAACCGAACCGCCACTTTGGGAGCATACAAATGCTCTTATGACAGCGTGGAAGTCTAACATCCGAAAAGATACTCTCCAATGTTTGATCAAAATTCCAGCAGCTCAAATTGATGTCATCAACCAAAGTCTCGCATCGTACACTTGATATCTATAGCTATGTATGCATATATATTGTAGGTTTTTCAATTATGATGTTTCAATCGTCATATTTTGTATAAGGAATGGAATTCATATATGAATGTAGATGGTATAGGTTTCAGTTCATTGATTTATTTTATTGCTTGGTATTGCAATAATGATTTGAAGTGTATGTTTTGTGTTTAAATCTTAATATACTTTCTTTTATATTYTTGAGATTTTTTTTCTTATTTTTTACTTCATTTTCTTATTTGTTTATCATTGAGTATGTTTCATTTAAAATTACATTGCTATGAGGAAAAAAAATGTAGTGGATATATCCACTATTTATTTAGTGAACATGTAAAGCACTTGTCACATTCTGGATAAGGGGCTGGTTGGTTGTTACAACTTTCCTGCCTRCAAAGCTCACTTAGCAGCACCAAGTCATGTTTTTTCTCTCATGCGCTCATACGAATCCAACGGGAATCGAACCCGGACCGCTTCAATGAGATGAACAACCCATTACAACCAACCGCGGAGCTCATGACTTGGTGTTCACAAGATGACATAATCTTTATTTATATTAATCAGAACATTTATCTTAAAGAAAACCATATCTGATTGAATACTCCATCACTCTAAATACTCTCATTTTAATGGAAATTACGCATTACAACTATAAAATTTAGTGTTTGTCCGCCTAAACTGGCTAACAATACAATTCATTTTTTGGGGTCTAAATGGACAATATTATTTTGAGAGTCTCCAAACCTCTCAAAATATTGAATATAATGTTTTAGATTCACCAATGCTATCACCAATATTTTTTTATAAATTTTGAAAGGAAAATTTCAAAATTCCTTCAAAATTCAATAACAAGCAAAATATTACCATTTTTGGAGTAGAATCTGTTGAATTGGATTTGAAATGAGGTTTTCTTGACAAGGTGATTTTTTGAAATTTTTGTGTTCTTAAAATCTATGACCTCATTTTGGCAAATCCAGTTTTGATCTAACATCAATGTAATTTTGGCTTGGTCAACCACTTGACATACTTGCACATTGGTAAAAACATTAGAAAAATATGTGCTTTAGTAATACCAAATCTAACCCTTAGATAGAACAACAACTTGATCTAGTATCTCTACAAATTAGAAAAACTTTCATCCAAGCAGTTAGGAAGATGAAATTGCAGTTTCAATCTGTTCATTGTCCAGTTTTTGGATGTCGGCGCATTCTAGGGCTAGTATGAGATTGAATTCAAGAAATTTTGCCAACTAACTAAGGTAAACCAGTTCAATTCTTACCACCCAAATTCCAATTCCACCCCAAATTCTTCATGACTTACTTTTTTCATTCTTAAGTGTACCCATTTGGTACATAATTGTTATAGGCAGGTTCATCTTATTAAAAAAACTCTTAAGACGTTCTTTTTCTGCATTCAAAGTTTCTAGGCATCTGCTCACTTAGGCCAGTTCTGTTAGGTTAATTTTTCTTTTGTTTGCGAGTCCTGTTAGGCGGGCCAGGGCGAACTGCCCCTCTTATTGCCCAGCCTAAAGGTAAATGTAAAAATTGCCCCTGTTCGTGCCGCGTAAAGTTTTTTATTTCTTCACCTCCTCCGTCTAATTTGGGGCCTCTGATTGCAAATATGAATTCAGAATTTCTAAATTTTATCATATGTCACAGATAAAAAAATCTAATGCTTTCTCCATAGGTAAAAAACGGGGCCATAAAGGGGTCAATTCACCTGGGCATTATAGGTGAGTCACAAAAGAAACAAGGGTACTATAATGAATTGAACTTGTGCAGATCCACTGCAAATAACTTATGCCAAGTAATTTGTGTTAAAATAGGAGGTTCTAAAAGCGCTGATAATGTCTTAATAATGTCTAAAATTTGCTCTAAATAAAATTCTTGTTTTTGACTTCACTATGAGCAATTGAGCTCCTTCTAATCCTAATTTTGCAGACTCCATATAGGTAGTCTTACCTCCTACCACTTGTACAAATATTAATAATGTCTTTTCATATTGTTGAGGTCACAATTTTTATAAGCATTTGAAACTATGTGAGATAATTGCTAAACATTTTGAATGCTTTTGCTAAATTTTTCAGAAAGTGATACTTTAAAGTGTCAAAAATTTATATTGGTCTTCAAAATTAAGTATACAACACTAAAGACTTGAAGCTCCTATCCAAATACAGTACCATGTACTTTAGGCTCCAATTATCCAAATACAGTATCATGTACTTTAGGCTCCAATTATTGTACATCTACAGTACATTATGTTTAACTTGAAGACATTTTACAATAACATATATGACAATATGACCTAAATTTTGGGCAAATCGTTTTTAAATCTAAAAGACATCTAAATTTTGAGCAAACCGTTTTAAAGACCTAATATACATCTACACTAAATAGGGGTTTTAAGGGGACCCAAAACTAAGAGGGACTTATCATAAAACATGATGTACAATCGTTGGATACTTCAATGACTATTGATGTACATTGAATAGGGATATTTAGGAGACCCACACTAATTAATCGACATTTCACTCTATAAAAATAACTACTTTTGTCGTACATAACCAGTTACTGAAGTGTCCCTGAGGTGTACATCATGTTTCTACATCTATAGTTTTCTACAATAAGTCCTCTTAATTGTTTGGTCCCTTTAATACCCTATTCAGTGTACAACAAAGGTAGATATTTGTATAGTGTGAATTGTCAATAAATTAGTGTGGGTCCCTTTAATACCCCTATTCAGTGTAGAATACCTTACCACCAACCCTAGTGTATGTCTTCTACTGTATAGATGGATTTGGTGAGAGAATGTGATATTACAGAACATGGGAGAGAATGTGATATTATAGAGAATGCCAGTGAGACTGATATCGGCTTTCAACTTTCGGACTGCCAGGTTGTCACTTCTGGAGGCGCCTACCGTCGTCCAGGTCGCCGGTACGGTACTGGCTGRAGGAAACTTATGCCGCAGGTGCCGTGTCCCTCGTCAAACCAGGCTTAACTTTCGTTGCGGTGCCGCGTTTCTGCACTGTTCTCGACGCTCCAGACGCCTGGAGCTTCTCCTGGCGTTGACGGATCTTTGGGGAAAAACGCCCAGAGCTTCACCCCGAGAGCTGCTTAGTCTTCTTTCAATTTCAGGGTTTGGTGTCGGTGGGTTTGAAACTACTGACTGGGGTTGCGGAAAGTTTTGAATCGCTGGTGGTTGCACTGAAGGGATGGTCGAGGATGTTGGCTGGTTCGAACTACTTGTAGGCTGGATGCCGGTGGRGGATTGTAGGGTTTACGACTTGGTCCAGCACCATGCTATCTGTGGTGCCGGGGGCGCCGATCAGTTTCTCTGTCCTGGGGATCATCGTGAGGGTTTGGCGTGCTGTGGCGGAACGCACTCGAGGATTGAATGACGCTTATTTGGTGAGTGTTGGCACGTCCTGCCCTACTTCATCTTCATGCTTGAAGCYCTCTTTTCTGAACTTCACGAGGTCGAACTCCTTGCCGTGGGAAACTTTACGGTAGGGGTACCTATAGTAGTCTCTTTTTTTTATATCTTCTTGTTAGCGAATGTTAGAGGATTCCGACGCACCGGAGAATGTGGTATTTGGATACGGGATGTGAAATTGTGAAGGTTAAAAGTTTTGGTGGTAGATCTCCTGAAATTGACACTTTGAACAGATTTTTTTTCTCTGATTTGCATCTTACTTTTCTAAGATTTTGAGGCGGTGGTTTTAAGTCAGTGGTGATTTCTACTTTAGGTCGAAGTTGTTACCGAGGTGCCCCACTCTGGGGTCGAGTCAGACCTACCCTGCAAAGATTCATGCGAGAATCTGCAGGTCGTATCGCAGAGGAATGGCGAGAACCCGTAGMATGRTCTAGAAATGTAGCATATGTTTYAGTTTTTGTTGCCCATGGTCTAGTTTGGGAAGGAGCGAATGCTGTTGCATAACTCAGGAATATTCGTTTTCTGTTTCAGAAGACGCACTTCTCTGTGCCCGGTTTCAGGTTCTTGTATTTGTGATCTTTAACCCCTAAAGGACCAAGAAACCTAAACTGGGCCTCATTTGTTTTTGAAGCACTTTGAGTGGGTTATGTKGGGACTTTCTTTCTTGTGTTCAATTTGATTTGATTTTTGCTCATTTTTCTTTACCAATTGCGGTGAGATGAGATTTAACCTCATTGGAATTGTACATTTCACAGTATATCAAGGTTCATTTCCAATCCATGACTATTTTAGGTCTTGGTGTWTGATTTTTCGGGTCACGCAGTGCGGTCTAACCTTCAAAARTGGTTCGGAAAAATGTTCAATCTGACATGTTCAATCTTCTGTTATGAATGATCAGAGCTTGTCATGGAGGTCAGAACCCGAAACCCAGACGTCACAGGAACTGTTCAAGCGCACAGTTTCCGTGATCAGCCGGACAGAGCGCCTGGCAACCTCTCTACAYTTCAACCATTCCCTGTGCGAGCGGTTCGTGAGCCACCATTTACGTCGTGCTCGAGAGTTACTGGAGGATCGGAAGGTTGACATTGAAACCTACGGGGAGGAATGTGCGCCCACCTTGGCTGCCCTGTTCACCACAGTGAAGGAAGCCGAGTTTTTGATCCARAAGCACTGCACCCGCGGCAACTGGCTTGAAGCCGCGGTTGAGCTCGTGGAGAATACATCCGCCTTTGCGGAGGTCATCCTCGACCTGAAATGGTAYATCCAAGCTCTTCGTATTTCCATCGAATATGCCTCAGGCACTACACCCCGGCAGTCGCAGCAGAGGGTATGGGATCTTCAACGCTCCGCCATGGCGGAGTATTCGAATTTCCTTGAGAGCTGGGAGCATGAATGCCAGCAGCTGTGTCTTCACAAGGACCGTGAGGTGCTGCTTTTAAAGCTGAAATCTGGTAGCAGAGATCACATTTCAGGAATTCGGAGCTTGGACTTGTACTTGGCCGAGAAGCTGTCGCATCAGGACAAGTCTATTCATATGCGAGAAGCGCTGAATCTGGACGTCAGTGCCTCTGAGTTGCTGCAGAACAAGGTTTTGTTAGGGGAGGGCTCGTTTGGGAAGGTTTACCAGGTGCAATGGCTGGGTATGCAATGTGCTGTGAAGCAGATCGGTGGCAAAACCGCCATCGACGAGGAGGTCAAGATTTTGTCGAAGCTCCATCACCCGAACATCATTCAGTTGTATGGATACTCTTTAGATCAAGGGACGCTGTATCTGATCATGGAGCTCATGGATAAAACTCTGGGGGAGCAGCTGGGGCCACCCTTTTCTCTCCATGTAGCGCTGGATTCCATGCTGCAAATCGCGAAGGGCATGCGGTATTTGCACAGCAAAGGGATGGCGCACCGGGACTTGAAGGGGGGTAATGTGCTTGTGAAACCCTGTGGGAATCCTGAGCTTCAGAGAAAAGGCTACTTGTGTGTGAAGCTGACAGACTTTGGAATGGCCAAGGCCAACCTCAGATACTCCACTTGCACACCGCAGTCCATGAACGTGGGCACCCTGGTGTGGAAAGCCCCGGAGCTTTTCAGGTTGTTCCATGCGGACTATAGTAATAGCGGTGGCCAGAAGCTGAGAACCCGAAACTACTACCCGTTCAAAGCCGACGTCTACAGCTTCGGTATGGTTTGCTACGAAATTTTGTGCGGCAAGAAACCGTTCTCGGACGTGCCCTTTGTGTCYACGAGCTCGTTCTATGCGAAAGTGAAAAGAGGGGATCGGCCGGAGCTGCCAGAGTATAAACTTCTCCCAGGGTTGTCCGACTACATCAAGAGATGCTGGGATACTGATCCGTGCAGACGTCCCGACTTTGTCGAAATMTGCAAACGAATTCGCCACTTTCGTGATTCTTTGCTTCAGGTTACTGCCTACAACGGTTGGGAGCTCAAACCTAATGAAGGMCCGAGACCGGTTGTTCAGGAGCCCTCCACCATAGATGAAAACGACCTCATAGGTAAATGCGTCTGCACTAACCTCCTTCATCAGTTCGTTTGGTCAGAATTATGGCCAGAATGAGTATGTCTCGTTTGCCAGCTTCTTGCATGAATTTGGTGTCTACTCCAAGGGGAGAGACCAGCAATGGTTTGCAATTGTGGAAAGTTCTGGCAACCGATGGAAATGAGGCGTGTGTTCAAAGCCATAGCTGCATGTTAAAGCCTATCATATCAAATAACGATTTTTTCCTGTTTAGTAGAATTATGAATGTGGTTACAGGAAGAGTGGCATTCTAAGATTGTCAATTAGGGTTTTTAGTTGTTATCAATGAGTGAGAATTGTACTTAAAAGTTCGTATGGAATGATACATTTCTGTTTCGGAATTTAGAGACGCTTGCGATTAGCCGCCTTTCTCTGTGTACTGACTATTTTCCTGTTGAGAGATATTGATTATATTGGTTGCAAGTTGTTGAGGCATCCTGGGGATAGATCTACTCGTTGTGAAGACTCACTTGGTGAACTTGTCATGGGCWCAGATGCAGATGATTGGAACTCGGAAATAGACTATAAGGACGTCGTCCGCGGCGACAAACCGATACGTGGAGGCAGCGGCTTCCATGCTGTGTATCCTGCGTGGTGGAAAAGCTCGGAGCAGGTRCTGGCCAAGTACATAGAGGTCACKCTGATCGACACCGATGACAGAATTGCAAGTTTCAAGCGTGAGGTTTCACTCCTCGTCCGGATGCAGCATCCGAACGTGGTGCATTACCTGGGGGCATCGAGCAAGCCATTCGTGGTCTTCACGGAGCTCGCCAAAGGAATGATCTTCCTTCGCAAGTTCCTGGAAAGGAACACGACAGTGTCGCAGGTGGACGCAGTTCGCATTGCGGAGCAAGTGGCCCTGGGGATGGCGTCCTTGCACGAAGAGGAGGTGACTGTGATCCATGGTGAGCTTTCTCCGGATTGTATACTGATCAACCCACAGACCTTGACTGCAAGGGTGGCTGATTTTGGCTTGAGGGACTTCAGGAACCCTCCGCTCAAGTGGCAACCACGCTGGTTCCGAGCAGCCCCGGAGCAGCACCACGCCCCGACCTTGCACACCAGCATGGATGTGTTCTCCTTTGGCATGATTCTGTACGAGCTCCTGGAGCCTGTGARGGCTCATCATTTCTGGAAGAACAGGAAGGCTGCTGAAATTCTCAGGAAGGGCTCTCGCCCGCCGCTGAACACTGCGAAGTGCTATCCCAGTGGTATGAAGACGCTCATGGAGCGGTGCTGGTCACCRGAGCCTGAAAGGCGACCGAGCTTTGGATCGATTGTGTCCGAGTTGCAGAAATTGTCGACCAAGCTATCCCGGTCAAAGCCTTCTCATTTATCACGATCGACGAGCTCCAGCAGCGGCAGCAACCATTCCAGAAACGGGAAACGTTAGGCACAAAGAGATCCAGTTCCCGAGCGGGCTCCTGAGTAGAAGGTATGGCCTGCCTTCCGTGGTTATCAAATAGATTTTTTGGGAGCTGTACTTTTGCAGATCATTTTTTAGCTTTCAGGAACCAATAATGTAAGATTGAAGGGTGTTTCATTACCCTCATCCGCTTCATGATGTAAAGAACCTCCTGAAGAMCTAGCTTTGTATTCGATGCCACGAAGCGTTTTTTATTTGGTTTTGTTGTACTTTTCTTTGACTTCTCCCCGGCTGTTCTTCCGACCCAGCAGTGCTAGTCCATCTTATTTTCAGAAATGGATTACGAATTTGAGACATTCGAATGATGTGCTGTCCACCGTAGTCCCATCGGTGTTTTATGTGCACGTGTTTTTTTCATGAGAGCATGGTCACGTCTATCCATTGTTTGATGCATCAGTTAGCGCGCGCTAATTACTTGCAGCTACATCAATCATGTTGCATGCTTCAAATGGTGGTTGTCTCTAGCTGCCAGGAATTTACGTAAAGTTTTTTCCTGTTTTTGCTCGACTAATAGTCGTTGGCCGAGAAGAGGACACTATTTGCGGCATTTTATCATTTGTAGGAGATTGATTTTGTGGAGATTTTTAGAGCTCTGTAGAGATATTCGGATACGAGAGCCAAATTTGTTGCAATCGAGTACTTATCACTATATCTGCACCTCATGCAATTTCAAAATGGGAGACTGTAGACCGCTTCGGGTGACAATAGACGATCCCATTTCCATTCAAAGCTCGGTGGTCCTAGATATTTAGCCAAGCTAATAAATTCTTTTAAGTGAATGAATGAGTTGCTGCTGGTAATGTTCATGGGTCAGAAATGGATTCAGAATCAGATCCCGTCACGATTTTGGCCTTTAATCTTTTGAAACAYCAGTTTGCACGTTATCATTTATTTTGTAGAATTGAACTTCCAGTTTACGAAGGATACTGTACCGGAGTTAACACCATGGATGATTAATTAGCCTACGCTGGATTATTGTACTTCCATCTAACTAGTGCACTGCAAAACAGTTGTCTACTGCAACTTATTATTGATGATTGATCCGATCAGAAGAGCCTTCCATTTAGTCTTCAGCTGCTAACCTCAGTGATGATTCTCTCCAGCTAATCAGCATCTTCAAGAGAGGCATCGCCTGAAGCATTWACAGTCAAAGTTGGCCTCCTTGGGCGAGCTGGGTGGCATGTGCAGGACTCCTTTGTCGCATATACTCGCAGTGCTTTCGCATTATGTAGGGCATCACACAGAAGAAAACCAGGGTAACGCACACGGCGGTAACAAAAAATCTGCAGCAACTCCATTGTGCGAAGTACGCACATGTTTGTTCCTGTTTGGACTCCATGATGCAAGTACTCACTCAGGAAATACAACTCTCTCTCCTTACCTTCTCTTTTAATGAAGATGTGAAATACTTCTGAGGCAACTACAGGACGTTGGGGTGATCAAGCTTTTGTTACCTCCTCCGACATTTATATCGTGGGATTCAACTCTCCAGCTTTCTCAGTAACGAAGGTGAACCAAATTGAAGCTCAGGAGACTCTGATTCTCTTGTCCTCTGACGATCACCAAACGCCGTGTGTCTGTCTTGGCTTGTACGAAGAATTTGAACCAAGTCAGGTAACTCCAACCCTTCATTTTTTTTTCCCTCCAATTGGCAATTCTTTGCTATTTCGTCTATCTACCAAAATTGCCACAGACGTGCTTTCCTGTCACTAAACCTTTCTTTCATTCATTCATTCATTTTAACGTATGTTCACGATTTCAAAATCTTCCATCCACTTCGGACTTCAAGTTGATATTATTGGTCTCTACTGTAGGTGTTTTCATTAGCCCAAAAATCGTAGTTCAATGAGCAAAACTGACTGACGATGAATCTTCTGACTGACCATCCATTTTTTTTATTCTCTTTAGACTTCGTCTTCCATTTGTTATTTGTGATCATCAGAGGACATTCAACGACTCCTGGACTTCTAAATGATCTTCAGTCGGTCTCTTCATCTTCACGTACGTTACTGCTGAGAGCCGCACACTCAGCACATTCGATATGTTTTACAAATCTCACGAGAAAATTCTCACAGACCGCTCACCGCTGATGATATAAATGCAGCACAAGCTCGCTCGATCATATGATTTCTTGCACGTGGTTAATACCTCCAAAGTTGATCGCACACCGTCAATTCACTGAAACTCTTATGAGGGTATGTTTGAATTTGAACGAGTTTCAGTGAATTAAGTTAAGAAAAAAGCTTGCTGAGTGTGTTTTAATTTTAGTGCTGAAAGCGCTTTGAATTGCAGCATCATGAACATTGCCAATTTCAGTGTCATCGTCTTCAGCTTGTTCGTCCTTGTCATCTATGTCACGCTCGTTTTTTCTGCGATTTGGAATCACAAGCAGCTCGAAAGGATCCGCGATGAAATGCAAGAACTGGGTCGCTTGTTGGTCGCCCGGCCTCCGACGCAGCTTCCTCCACACCGAGCAACGCGGACCATTCAAAACCGTCTCAGCGGGCCTCGGAGCCCCACCTGAAGTCGCAAATCAGTTGCCGAAACTAAGATGGCGGTAGCGCTCAGTCAACCTTCCTTGGAAAATTAGGACTTAATAGGACTTCTAAATTTTGTTTTAATACAATTGCAAAACCACTGAAAACTGGGCAACAATTAAATGGATCAGATACTTTAATTAGTTTCAAGTTAACGATCAATAGCTGCAGCAGTAACTTAACTAAAATTTTGTATGCTGGGTAGACAGGCTTAAATAAAATAAATCATCTTTCAGTCAATCATACCTTGCAAGCAGATTATTATAAGAAACTTCAGTAAACTGATTAGTTACAAGACAAATTGTCTCATGGCCGGCTGTAGACTGTCTTCAGAAGCAATTTGCAACTCTGGCTGGTACTTCCATTGGTATTTCCATTGGTATGAAAATATAAAATGAACCTTGATTTCATCAATTTGGTCATAAAGAAAGTCTTTTTTCTTTTTAAGAAAAGTTATTTAGCTTATATTTAACTCTAAATATGTGTGATTTATCCTATCCAAATGTCCCATTGATAATCTTTGAACAAAATAATTTGAGTCATTAGGAGAAATATGAGGCCTCCAAAAGGTTGCAAGTTCAAAAAGGCCGCAGTGCTATTACGGATTTTTTTGATCCCTTCCATGATCTTCTCGAGAGGGCTCGAAATCTAAGATCAATCACATTTTTTCCTTAATTCCACTTGTAATTGATCAATTTATCATTTATGAGACACATTAGATCCGCAGGCCGGGGCTGAAGAAAAGTAAACCAAGAAGTTGGAAGACTCGTCAAACATTGATATGAAATTACAGCATGTCAATGTTAACCGAGAAGTGGCAATCCCCTAAGGTTAATTTATGGCATGGTGTTTTGATTTATGAACTCTTGTGTGTGGGTACTGGTCCGTCAAAATTTCGTTTCATGCTTTTTGATGCTATTTCAAGTGAATATTGCGCCAGAAAATGGAACAAGGCTTGCTTCGGTAATTAGACAATCAAGCCCGKCAGATCTTGAAAATCTGTAACTCTCTGAAAGAGTGCACGGAGGGTAGCTTTATGATTCCAAGCCCTCCTCCACTTCCACTTCTCCAATCGCAAAATGCCATGCTGCGAAGAAAATGACAAAACTTAGGTAAAGCTCAGTTTTTTCTTTATTACTCTTCTGATCCCTAAAAAAAGTTGGAGCTTTGGGTTCGGTGCAGCAAGGACCTGCGAAACTGAGAGCACTGCTGACGCCATGTGAAGACGCCCTGAAAAACGTGGGCTCAGTCACCATCCAGATGCCTCAAGCCTGGCATGGATTCAAGCTCCAGAACGCCAAGCGTAATTGTGTCACCATACCAAGCAGCTACAAATCAGGAGACGCAAAAGCTTTAATTCTTCGCCAGAAACAGTAGAGATCGACATTTCAATTGGCAGGAGAGTGTCTTATCGTACTTCAGCCGTCACGGTGCTTGAGGTCGATGGAATTCAAGGAATTCTCGCAGAGTTCCGATTCATCAACGGAGGGCGACGAGGCCTGTGTAATCTGCACCGGCCCTCAGAAAGCTGCTGACGCGGACTGCCCCGAATGGGACGATCCCCTTCGCATTGATCGAGGGTTTGGACTGGCTCAACTAGCTTCCTACTACCGATCGACGTGGCTCATCACCTTGGACTTAATTACCTCAACTACAGCAACTTCGCCATAGAAGATTACAAAGGGAAGCCCTCTTCCTTCGGGTGCGTCGATGACCTACTTCCGGGAACCCAAGAGGATTCCGAGGCCACCGACGGCCCTTTCGGGCTTGCCTGCCACCAGAAGTGCTACAATTTGCTACAAGAGGCGCTTCAGTACAAGCTCAAGTTTGGGGCCGGGATGTGTGGCCGCTGTTGAATTGATGCAGCAAGAGTTTCCTAACAATTGTTTGGACGCAGCGGTGACAGACTTAATAAGGCAGAATGGCCGGGGAATTCTTCAGCTACAAGCAGCTGTACGTGCGACGACGGAGGACGGGATCACTTGGATGCTGCGAGTAAGTTTAGTGGGGCGGGACCCAGTGGGGTGTGGCGGCTGGGTACGTCAACCGTTAAATGCATGACATCTGCTGAAGCCTCTCGGGAGGGCTGCCAAAACTTGGATTCCATATTTTTTTGTAACCCCTAAAAGCCCAAGGGGTTTGGACAAAACACAAATGTGTTATAAAATATACATTCTAAAACTTTTTTGAAGTTTGCATCGAAGAAGTTTATGTGAACTACAAAAAGTAGAAGATATCCGTACAGTCAAAATTTTAAAATTATTTTCAGATTCTCTTCAAATGAATTTTGAAGATATAACTTCAAAAATTCACCAAAAATACAATTTCTATTCTTAACACTTGAAATTTTTTTTGATTGGTCAAAATAGTGAATTCTATTGAATTGTAAGAAAATGCATACGATCTAGTCATAAAATTTTCAATTTGTTTCTCAAATAATAAGTTTTTTAACACTAAAAAATTCTAAATACATTGTGCTATTTCTCTTATGATTTTCTTTTTACCGTAGTGATCTTAGTTTTGAATATAAATACTGAAAGACAACCCAGTATTTTCAAGGAAAAAACAAAAAAAATTTTAAAGCTTTTTTTGCCCGAAATTTCTGCCCGCAGTCGGGCAACGACCAAAAAATGGTCGTTTGAGTGGACCAAAAAATGGTCGTTTGAGTGCATAGGGTTTAAGTGGGGATCATGTAAGGTAAAATAGCCCATTGCGGTTATTTGATCCATACTGGTCACCTATGAAGTGGCCCCATTGTGGGTTTTTTATGAATTGCACTTGATGTTTCTCACACTTTTCTTTTAAGTGGGGAAAAAATTGAAAAATTTCAATAGTAGTGTGAGGCCAAACTCCAAATTTTGACCACAATGGGCTGTCTTACCTTAGCTTGTCCAAATGACCAATCAATGATGAGCTTTTGTCCTTCTTAAAGCCACGGGCAACCTCAAAGTTACTATCTCAAGGTTACTATTCAAAATTCTTATCAATCAAACTTGCAACTTGTGTGTGTCAAAAAAAAAAAAAAATTATTATCAATCTTTTCACTTATACAAAAAATCCAAGTTCAAATTGTGATTCAAAACAAAAATACTAACTACATTGATCAATGATGAGCTTTTGTCCTTCTTAAAGCCATGGGCAACCTCAAAGTTACTATCTCGAGGTTACTATTCAAAACTCTTATCAATTGCAACTTGTGTGTGTCAAAAAAAAAAAATTTCTTATCAATCTTTTCATTGATACAAAGCCATGGGCAAGTTCAAATTGTGATTCAAAACTAAAGAAATTTACATGTAGTGGAATATTAAAGGAGTTTTCTTGAAGATTCTACGGAGCCCCATCCCCTCACACTGGGTTAAAATCGTGCCCCCCTCATGACACAATTGCCTGATTTGTAGGGTTTGCAAGGTTATTGTGCCTTGACACAATTATTTGCACCTTGCCTATGATTGCTTAACATAGTAAATTCCATGTAGTGGAGTAATACATTAGGAGCATTCATCTCTTGAGTTATCCATGATGTAAGGCCCCTTGGCATTAACCTTGAGCTCTGCGTTTGCTTTTACGCCAAGACCCTCATATTGTGGATGGCCTTTGGAATGAGCCCTCTTACAATATGTTAAGCTTTGAGCACCTGTATGAAAAGGCCTTCACAATCTGAATGGACTTTGGAATGAGGCTTTTTACTATATGTTAACCCCTAAGCGCTCAAACGACCACTTTTTGGTCGCTGCCCGACTTCGGGCAGAATTTTCGGGCAGAATTTTCGAGCAGAAAAAAAGTTTTTTTTGAATTTTTTTTTTTTTTTTCCTTTAAAATTTTGGGTTGTCTTTCAATACTTATATTCAAAATTAAGATCACTACGGTCAAAAAAAAATCTTAAGAGAAATAGCACAATTGAGTTATTTGTAAATTCCCCCTATATCTACAAATCATTAGATGTTTTTTGGACCGTTTAGAAGACTGCGAGTTCCTGGGATGTGGGAACACATTGGGAACTTTGGGAATCTGCCACGTAGGCAAACTGACGTGGCACAAAGACTGACACGTAAGATAATACTGATTAATTAATTAATTAAATTAATTATTAATTATTTAAAAAAAATTTGAAAAAAAAAAAATTGAAATCAGTTTTCAGTTTCTTTATACTTTCTAAGATTTCTGAATTTTTTTTTTTTTTTTTTGAAATTCAAAATTTCAGACCAGAAGTCGTTGGTTCCCTGTGCAAGGAATAGTTTCAGGGAACAACCCCGAAACAGGCTCTTGTGGGGCTGAAAAACATCTAATGTAGGATGACTTTCATCCAAGCACTAGTGAGAAAAAAAAGTGATTTTTAATGTGTACATTGTTCAAGAATTGGATGTTGGAGCGCTTCAAGGTTAATCAAAATTCTAGTGCTTTGCACTAGAACAAATGCTATCCCACATAAGAGTGGGGACTTGTTGCTCTATAATTCAAAGACTTCAACAAATGGAATTGGCACTCCAATCCTTAGTAGAGAGAATTTTGTAGGTTGGGCAACAATGATTAAAAAAGTGTTTCTTGCATAGAAAGTGACCCTTAGCTTGTTGGGAGCTTGAGATGGCTTGCAAGAGCAACTCTAATGCCATACAGAACACATGCCAATTGCATGATGACGAGGCCACTAAAAGCATGCCCCAATGCAACCAATATTGGTCATTTTTAATTCTCGACCCTACCATTTTCCATCTTTAGCTCAAAATTTTAGCAATATGTGAAGAGCTTGCAAGGTGGCTCACAT
Source organism: Pleurozium schreberi (assembly GCA_006891605.1). NCBI lineage: Eukaryota > Viridiplantae > Streptophyta > Bryopsida > Hypnales > Hylocomiaceae > Pleurozium > Pleurozium schreberi. Next base: position 109,826 of record VACF01002150.1, on the reverse strand, counting down.
TAGCAAAAGTAATCAATGTCTTATTTTTTCAACCTTGTTTTGCATGCTAATAAATTTGAACTCTTTTTTTTTGCATATCTAAAAGGGCTATATTTAATGTAGAATCTTTCTTTTCCTTCTTTTTGTAGTTCAATGGGGGCTCATTTGAAGTTTGGATTAAGGAAATTTTTTTTTCCAAAAGTCGCCGGAATGGAGTGAAGCCGGCCTAATACTTCCCCTTCAAAATTTGGACACTATGCTTGTAACAATGTCTGTATTGGGTTTGCTCTACGAGCAGCTCCAATGTTGCATGGAAACACAAATGGGTACTGCAAAATAACGTGCATACCAAAAAAACACGCCCCAATGCAACCCAGCATTGGTCACTCTTTATTCTGGGGCCCATCACTTTCCATCCCCGGCTCGGCATTTTGAAGAGCCCGGGAGGTGGCACACAATAGCAAAAGTCAACAATGTCATACCTTTTCAACCTTGTTTTCTCTACTAATAAATTCAAGCTCTTCTTCTTTGCATGAAAGATCTATGAAAGATCTATATTTAATAGAGTTATTCGTAAAGTAGGTTAAACTGGGGTTTAAACCAACCAATTTTGTGAAAAAGTAGGTTTCGTAGAAAAATCACTCGCAGTCAGCATACCAAAAACAGAAGTGGGTACGAAACTTTTTTTTGCGAAGAAATGGCGCCTAAAAAAGATTGAACCCCACTTTCGAGGTCCGACGTCGCGGACTTCTTCGTAGGCGGTGTTCGGTGAGGGAGGAGGTGCCATCGCTGCGAAGGGGGTTCGGTGAAGGAGGAGGTGCCATCGCTGCGGGGGGGGGGTCGGCGAGGAAGGAGGTGCCATCGCTGCAGGAGGGTTTCGTAAGTCCTCGAAGGAAGCAGGAGGTGCACTTGCGGCTACTTCCGCAATGCTGCTAATTGTCAAGGCGGGAGGGTGCATATTTTATATTTGAGAGATTGGACAATCGCAGAGGTGGGGAGGCACGTGGTTGGGGTACGAGGGCACACTTGCAGCGGCGACTAGGTGTGTGCTTCACATTTTTGCTTTTGCAATCTGGGTGGATTGAAGTTGTTCTTGTGACTGTTGTAAGCTAGCTTTCCATCTACTTGTGTCTACGTTGCATTCCTAGCTCACCTACACAACTAATTGCACTTTTCTTGCAAATTCTTGGTAGGGTGACGAGTGCATTGTTTACGGTTTAGGGTCACAAAATTTCATTCTAGGTTCAAAATGGCCAACCACAATGATGATTGCACGATCCTAGAATCGCAGTGCCCTTCCCAGCCGCCTGCCAAGTTACCACGTCGTGAGAAATCTCACCGTCCAATTGTAGACTCAATTGTCCTTTCTTCCTTGGTTGCATCTTATACCACCCACTTTGCCACGTATAGCAGGGGAAAGACAAATGTAACACAATTAGTGCCTGGGAAGGTTTGGAAATTGGTGTATGAGCAATTCCTCCGTGAGCATCCTAGAAGCAAATTTGCAGAGGACACGTTGAAAGACAGGCTTCGGGAGACCTTGAAAGAAATAAAGATAGGTACCTCAAATGAGGACGGATCCAACAAGGCTATTTTGCAAGTAGATGATGTTCTCACACGGTTGAAAAAGACTGACTCACATGCAACGCGTAAAATCCTTCAGCTATGCCAAACTATGATCGATCAATCTTCATCGGGCGGCCACCTACCTTCTACAGCATCACAACCATCTTCTCTTGGAATCACACCTTCTCAAGTGCAGGATGCTACTCCAAGTAGTAGAAGATGTCATCGTTCTCCCAGCCCATGTTCAACTCAGAAGCTTCCAACGAAGGCAGAGCTTCTAGCATCACAGTCAAAGAGCATGACTTCCATTGCCCGAACCATGGAAGCATGGACAGAAGGAAAAGAGGCGCTTCTTTCTTTGAAAATGGACATCAAGATGGAAAAGAAAAAAGCAGCAAAGATTGCAAATTTGCAGCATGCTAGGGACTTGGGTGTGATTACTGACACCGAATTCAAATTGCAGGTGAGGGTTGTACTTGGTTTAGGAGTTAAGGTATCTAACTCAAAAGGTGATTCAACTCACAACGCATAACATTAATGCGATTTCATAGCGCAGAGGAGGTCGATGTTTTGAGGGTTCAATAGGTTTCGAATTTGCATCTCATGGCCAATTGGCAGGAGTAGGCATCAATGGAAACTTTTGTCCTCTACATCCTCGAACTTTCAAAGGGTTATGATTGTTAGCTCTGTCATTCTAACTTTCTGTGTCTTTCACGTTTCTTACCCGTGACATTACAGTCTCCACAGTCTTGGTGGTCATGCTCTATTGTAACTCCATGATTTCGGAAGAATAGAAGGAATTAGATACTTCATTGCAAGACGGTGCAATTTGAGCCTTCGGTTGGCTAAGTTACTGCAATTTCGGAGTTAGTTTAGGTTGAAAATCCGACCCAAGTGCTTCCTTTAGGTTCCATATTCGGATCTATGCAAGAAGAAATTCTTCATTTCCGTTTCTGAAGATTTATTTTCTGTTCACAAAGATAAATTTAATTTTTAAATAATTAAATTTCAAGAGGAATGACATTCAAGCAAAATAAAAACATGTGCAGAACGAGGAAATTCAATTAATGAGCTCACTCTCGGAATTCCGCCATGCATGTAGAGTTACTCAAAACGCAAGAATGCGCCTATACGCGCTCCTCCAATGACATAGTTCTCCTGGAATACGCTGAGCATGTAACTTCTCCGCAGTCTCCAGGTTCTTCTTCTGCATCCCAAACTCGTTTTCGAGTTGACTCACACTCAAGGATGTATTCTGTGCATAATCCCAATCCTACCTCCATAGTGTTTCCTGTGGCCATTGACCCTTCTGGTCTTGCCTTGTTCCGGACATATGTCTTCATGTATTTCATGTATCTCTCTAAAGCATACATCCAGCGATTATGGACGGGCCCACATATGTAAAGTTCTTCTACCAAGTGCACAAGCAAATGAGTCATTGGGTCAAAAAATGACGATGGAAATTCACGTTCTAAAAGGCACAAGGCAAGGGCCACTTCTTCCTGTAGTACGTCCATAAAAGCTGGGTCTACAGTCTTCAAACACATTTTTTGAAAAATGGAACTCAGGTGCATGATAGCTTCTTCAACTCGCTGTGGTAGCAATCCAATAATGCATACTGGAAAAATCTGTTGCATAAGGGCGTGATAATCGTGACTTTTTAATCCATGTAGAGTACCGTCTTCAAAAATTCTCGATTTCAAGTTGGACATGTATCTAGTGGGAGACTTCAAGTTTGCTAATCTGTCGATGAACTTCTTCTTGCCTTCGTCGGATAAGATGTACGGAGCTTTGGGCACATAGAAACCTGTTTGCGGTGTTGGCGCTCTACGAATATGCAGAGCTGGTTTGCAACCCATTTCTTTCATGTCCTCACGAACTGCCGGACCATCCTTCATCCCGAACACTGTTTTCAGTAGATTCTCTGAGAAGTTCTTTTCGCAATGCATAGTGTCCAGAGTGTGCCTGATGAGAAGTTTCTGCATTCAATAAAACAGACAGCAATATGGGACACCATAAATATTTTAGAAGCGGATATGTGTGGAACCTGAATGAAGCTGTCTATAGTGAAAGTCAAATTAGTATTTCCTCCAATGACATGCATGAGAAATAAATTTCTATGAAGACAAAGAGAATGCGCACATTACAATATACTGAAGAAGCATTAACTTACGTCCCAGTAAGGCAATCTCAACAATATGGAATTTCGTTTCACTCCATATCTACGCACAGGATCACTGGCGCTCCTTGCAAGGCTGCAACGCCTCCAGAGGCTAACCATCGTTCCCTTGCCTCCCCTCTTTTCTTGTGCTCTGTTCTTGAAACTCTACATGGCTTTGGTCGATGTTCTTGTTTTCCATTGAATGCTTGACTCAAAAATCGAAAAGGGTGGCCACCAGGCAAGTAACGACGATGGCCTTGGAAAATGTTTTTCTTAAGTGACTTAGAGAATCTTGAATCTGCGTTAGGTCCACAAACGGGGCACCCTTGATAGCCTTTTGTAGCACATCCAAATATTAAACCATAACCAGGATAGTTGTGGATAGTCCAGAGAAGCATAGCTCTTAGTGTAAATCTCTGGGGCGTTTGAGTTTTTGACATATCAACCGCTGGGACTCCGTCCCACAGTTCAAGCAACTCGTCTACAAGAGGTTCTAAGTAAACATCTATATTTGCTGATTTCACAGACTTTTTCCCTGGAATTATCAATGAAAGCATGACAAAAAAACGCTTTGTCACCATCCAACCAGGCAAGTTGTAGTTAAGCAGGAAGATAGGCCATGTGGAATGTCTAGTTGACATATCTGCGAATGGGTTCATGCCGTCTAGGGCTAATCCCAATTTCACATTACGAGGGTTTTCAAAAAAACCTGGGTCAATTTCCTTGACTTGCATCTAGGCGGGACTATCTAACACTGATCTCAGCTTTCCATCGGTGGAAGGGTTCCTGGTATGCCATGTCATCAATGATGCAATATCTCGACATCGATACATGCGAAGCAACCTTGGGATGAGTGGGTAATTAATGAGGGAGAGAAAAGGCCGACGTCTTTGAAGTGCGTGTCACAGTGAACTTGATTCGTCGTTTTTTCATGAAGTTGGGTAAGTGATCTTCAGTTTTTTCCGCAGTACCACTTGGACGGCCAGCAGAGGGAATCCTAGGTTTTCGTCACGTGGATGGTTAGACATTATGTCATGCACAAAAGACAAGACACTTGCTCCGTTGATTCTGGCAAACGAATCGTCGTATTAGTGAGTTTATTTTTGGRGTCCRTCTGTGTGAAGAGAATAAGTGGWCGCCCWTGCATGCATTAAATGCTGACTTCATAATTAGAAATTCTGTTGTAGTTTTTTGCACGTCCGCAGTAATGAAGAGAGGGCCGGAAAATTACATGCATTGAGAGGTCCAGGCTAATGCAGAGGAAAGACTTGTTGATGCTTCGTGGCATATGAAGTAGAAGCATGAAGGGAAACTTGAGTTCTCTGTGTTTGCGAATAGTGCTCTATATTTCATGATTTTTTCGTACTCCTATGAGCAGTGCGAAAAAGAAGAGTGACGTGCAGCGTGGACAACGATAGAGAATTTCACGTGAAGTGGACAGTGAAGATCGTCAACTTCGTCGTAACGCAAGAATTGCTAGTTTCCAGAAAAGCTGACTGAGGTGTTCAGAGGATGCAGTTGCTACATCTGCATTTGTAGTTTCGGTCACTGAAACTGCTCGTAAACGAGGACGCATAAATTTGTCAGGGCATTCAGTTGGAGGAGAGCGGCAAAGCCTTCGAACGAGGTACAAAACTCAAGTTGGTAGTTAATGTCGTAGACATATGTAGACATATTGCGGCACAGAAGTCTTTAGAAACTATTACTTCAGCCTTGGGGCATGATGTCAGTAGTTCTAGTAGATTATTTGTGTATGACTGTGAAGTGCATGTTTGTGAATGTGCAAAGCGTTTATGAAGAAATGGAGCGTCAAGGAGAAGTTGACAAAGATTTCGATTCTGATGGGTCCTCGCATCCTTATTTCGAAAAGCAGTGGCGCCATCCTGGAGAACTGCAAGGTAGTCTACGAAATGAGATGCAGGAAAGACAATCAAGTCATGGAAATCCTCACGTCATGCTGGCTGCTAGAAATGTAGATGGTGGCACGAACGGCTTGTTGTCAATATTTGGCACTCATTTTCAAGAGCTGGTCATGCGTGCTGTCATGGAAACCACTGCCTCTTTGGTGGGTTCATCAGCATCTCATCTTCCTCATGCTGCTAACGTGCTGACTTCAGCTCCTACAGTTAACGTAGTTGTTCCAGGAGGAGACAGCACCTGGAACGAAAAAAAGTACCGCCAAGCTGAAGTAAGGCGGAACAAGAAGCCGGACATGATGAGGACATCAGCGGGAGAGAACTCAGATTCAGAAGAGGGTTTTCCTATTCTGGAAAATGCCACTGTTGAATAGAGAACATTGCAAACCCGGAGGCTGAACCGGTGGCGTGCTAAGAAGGCAAGGGACTTGACAAGTAACCGCAAAGTTGTGAAGAAACTACCGTTTGTAATCCACGTTGATGGGACGAGCAAACCCAGAGGCATTCACAAGCGTCAATGGAAAGCTGCTGTGCGTGGGCAGTGCGGTCGTCTGGATCCCAGCATGGACAACATCAACCACCATCCAAAAAATKTTGTGGACAGTATTTGGCACGCTCTTGAAAAAGAGTGGGAGTTTGAGGGATTTGCTCACAAGGCCAGAGAGATGTTCGAAAAATCAGCGACCAAGTTCATGCGAAATAAGAAAATGCAGCTCAAATATAAGTGTCAAAAAAGTGTTGATGGAGGGAAACCAAACGAAGTGAGTGACACTTATTGGAGGAAGATTGTGGAACTCACAAAGAAGTCAGGGAAACAACAAGCTGGTAGTACATCAAAGCCCAACACATTGGAAGGGAAAAAAGTCGTTTGTGAAGACGTGAAGGACGGAACGCTTTTGTTGCTTGATGCAGAGGTAATGAAAATGTATTCATGATTTTCCTTACTGTTGCACTCAGTGAACATTGTTTTAGTATGATTGTTTTGTTCTTTTAAGAAGAGTCTTATTCTTCTCATCATCATCATGTGGTTTTTGATTATAGCGTGGTAGAGAGGAACAGGAGGGCGACAAGTCCAAAGAAGTGTGCATGTTTTTGAAAGAAAAGTTTGAGGAGGAGACCATTTCATGTGCAGTTGAGGAAAAAGGGGTAAGATTTGAATTATCTATACTGTTGATGTGCTTTCTAAGTAGTGTAGTTTCATTGTTTTCTAAATCTTGTTTTTCTTRAATTCTACGTGCTTTAGRGGYGTGAAGTTGAAAGTTTGAAGAGGACCGACCRTTTTCYGCTRTTGACGGGTGAGTCCTTRGCATCAGAAGAAGAAGATGTGGACTTTCAAATTAAAAGTCTAAGAAGTCAATTGCTGTGGCTCGAGAGTTTGAGGAAGGTAAGAGGAGGTACCTTCAGTCTTTTAGGCCTATGTAAAATAATAGTGAATTCACTGTGAACTATGAAAATGTGTAGCTTAGCTATTGTCGTGGGCAATGTTTGTTCTAGAGATTGGGCATGTGATGGTCAGTACAGTCAAATGTACTAGCAGTGGAAATTTGGTTGGGTATGAAATGAAGTTGGATTGACAAGTGGTATGCACTATATTGCAGTCGAGAAGTGTAATATAAATATATGTAGAAATTGAATCTGTATTGTGGCAGTCCATGAGTTACAGTTCATGTACCAATTACTTTTTTTGCATTGGAAATGCAGTCGCAGAAGTCATCGCCTGACGATTTCACGGAAGTGACAGTGCGTTTGAGTAAGGAAAAAGGTAACTTCAGCGAAGTCCGCAGAAGTACATGAGAAGGCCCAGTCATTTTTAAGAGTATTTGTTTCGTGCAAGAATTCATTGAGTGTGATTAGTAGTTCCCTCTTTAATGATTTCTGACGAGGGGGTCTCTATTTTGGCAGTTCTGGACACAAAGAAGGAGAATGTACCACCGCATGGTGTGTCTGTTGATATTGATTCTAGTGGAGTTGCACAGACCACTTTGAAGGCGACTGGAAAAGTGGAAGAAAAGCATGGTGTTCATGGAGGGAAGAAGCAAACTGTGGGAGATGCTGAAGAAAAAGGAGGAGTCAAAATTTTACTGCAACGTGTTTGTGACTTGAACCAAATCGAGGTGAATAACGTTGCATTTGTATGAATGCTAAGAGAATGATTGGGAAGTAGGTACTATGCAATTGAAAAGTGAAATTGCATGTTGCTGTGGACGTGCTATGTGTGGGATGACAATATCATGGGAGAGAATACAAACATTGTGGACTAAGTTGTTGATCACTACTCATGGGAATGAATTAAACAAATGAATATGTCTAACAAAAATGTACCCATAGTTCATTCACAGTGAGCACAAATTTGTCAATTTAGACCACAATCTACCACATGTTACTTACGTGCATGCAATGTCATTGAATTAGGGGGATGAGATGGAATGCGGTGATGTCATATCCATGGCTGCTATCATAGAAGGTAAACAAGAAGATATTGGAATTGGCGTCCTCATGGGATTTTCAGGTTCAAAATTTGCTCGAAAAGTTATTCCTAAGGGGTGGTGCAGCATTAAAGTAAGTTCATTCACTTCCATTGGAGGTTCGAAACCATGTCCATTCCCATCTGGTTGGAAGGATCAAGGGAAGCACAAGACTGTAAGGGATGCAGAAGGTCGTATTATTTTATGGCCGGCTAGCCTTCTTTACTGTTGAATGCAGAAGTCGGTGAGGATGAAGAACTCTACGTGACATGCAATTGAAGTATTTACAGATGATACTGAAGATAAGGCAAGTGCGAATGAAATGCGTGAATAGGTATACGTCTATGTCATGTTTCTAAGGTTCAAGTTTGTGAGAAATCACGTATAGAGAAGTTGTTTAAATATATTGTGGTAGTGAGCTTGAATCTAGTGCGCAAACATAAATTGCATTACACTGTAAAGGCCGTCGTTGTTCTYTGGCATGGAATATTTGAGCAGGGAAGGAGACAGTACATCCAACGAGACATTGTAGTGCATAGGCAATAGAATTTGCAAGTTGAAACTGTTTTTTTCCGTTGACCACATTGTGAGGCAGTTGATGCTTTCAGTTTGCATCGCAGCACTTACTTGTGCTTGAATTAATAAAGTTTGTGTTCAGATTGTATGTATTTATATATATAAGTTCACTCTTTCTTGCACGCATGAGTGCGTTTCTGTGCTTTGGAAAAGGAAACTACAGTATGAATATTGATATATATGTATCCATTCTTGCACGCAGTAGTGAGTTCCTGTGCTTTCGAATAAGAATCTAGAATATTAATATTTATATAGATTTATCCATTCTTGCACGCATTAGTGAGTTCTCGTACTTCAAAAAGGGAATCTACAGTACTCATAAAAAGAAAAAAAAAAGGCCATCCAGTCAGTGAACGACAACTGCTTGAATGTGGTGTCGTCAAAATTTTAATTTTAAATAAAGAGGTCTATATATACCACAGAATGGGTCAGGATAATACCAATTGCAGTTGCAAAGACCGATCATTATCAGACAAGTGTCACCCACCAGCTTGCAGAAGGTAGTTGCGGTGGAAAAAAAGGACCGAAACTACTTATTTAAAAGACTCCCTCAAATCACCTTAAAAGTCATGTTCTGGACTTTCAATACTGTCCATTCAAGCATGTCCTAGACACCACGTTTTAGGACAGAAACACTTAAAAGACACGCACTTCCAGTATGCTCTATTTTACTGAAAAACGATCTTAAAACACAGTCTTCTCTAGTAGTGAAATCAATTCCTGGACCACAAGGATGGACAGCCCGTAGTTTGCAGTTTTCAGAGGAGGTGGGGTCTCCCCTTGTCATCCAATTGTGCGCGCGCAAGTTAGTTGAAGGTTGTTCAATTGTTCCAGACGCGCGGGAGTCTTGATTTAACATGAAAATCATATCACATAAGTAGGCTTAGCCTTCTACGAAACACTTTTTGGTTGGACATAGGCATACATAGCAATCCATGAGCTCTAACTTATCAGTGAACTTCCTTAAACTTTGGAGGTTGGTACTGTCATGGTTGGCCTTTGTTACAGCCTGATTGAAGTCAAAAGCAAGGCAAATATAGCAGTACATGAAGGTCCCTAAATCTTGAATGCAATTTGTACATTCGTCAAAGTTGTTCCTACAATTGTCTTTAGAAATTGAAAAATAAAACATSWAWMARARAMGRATATGAGGTGGCAGAGGCACAAGTTGTTGCAACAGGCTCTCAAAGAAGTTCTCGGTAGCACCTAGAAATCTCCACCCCAACCATATTGATCTTCATCTTYTTTGTGCTCGTCCGGAACRAACTGATCAAAGRTCATGCGGCGCYRATGGAGGAAATTTGTGAGTTTGGCAGCTGCCTCAAGGAAAATAGAAAATCGTGGGCGTCTGTTGTCAATCCTCTTYATCAATCTTYGCCACTTYTGTTTCAATCCTCCAATACCCCACTCAACTTGAATTTGGTACCCTGCATGCATCTTGTTCCAAGAAGCCACCACTCCTTGATCGACATTCGCAACCATCTCATGGCCTTGGATTCGACGCATTATAAACATCTTTGTACCAATGTAGCCCGAATCCCCAAGCAAGTATTTAAAGTACTGGTGCACATCATCATGGGTAAAATGCTCACGCCATCTTCCATACAGTTCCGATGCTCGCAAACAGCTTATGTCATGGAATGAGCCCGGATAGCCAGGGTCAACATAAATGAAGAGACCATGGTGATCAACAATAACAACATTGTTCATGCAATACATCTTCTTTCTACCATTGAACCACCTACCATGCTCTGGATTCTTCCATGGCTTCCAAATCTTTACCAAGGTACCATCAATTGTCCCAATGCATCCTGAAAATCTAGGCACCATGGATGCTAAGGCTTGCTTCTCCTCTGCATTAGGCCACTTGATCTCATCTCTCAAAGCCCAATTAATGGAACTGGCAATAAAAATCTGATCATCTATAACAAACGATTTAGACCAATTCCATAGAAAACTTGGCAAATGAATGCAGTAATAGGATCATGCTTCATGTATAATAGGAAGCCAAGTAGTCGTTGTTCCGGACTCAATTTAGATGGACGCCCTAGTAAGATACGAATGTCACCTGTAGATCATGCATGTGTACTGATAGTAGGACAAACAATCTCATAGAGATCATCAAATTCTTGAATCGAGAAGTTGGTTAGAACCTTGAATAGGCTTGGGGTGGATCTCAAAGATCGCAACACATCACGGACACCTTCGTGAGGATTCACTGAATCTTGTCCACCATCCTCCCATTCATTACTGTGGAAAAACTCAAGTGTGTATTGCGTTGCTATTTGAATGGCTAACAATGCTTGTTCCTCATCACTCTCTGACGAGGAAGAAGATGAATTCGAGGAGCTGGAGTTGCTCTCCATTCCCACCCCAATAAATCAAAGCAGAAACAAAAATGTACACTGAAAATTCGGTAATTGAGATTTGCAAGCGACAACAGTGACACCCTAAATCCAAATACCCTAACCTGATGCAAGGATAAGCAAATTTGAGGAGCCCTCGACAATCACAGGTGCATGCTGCTCGAAAGCACGGAGGAATTTCCTGTGACACCTCCAGTACTTGGAACCCTAATCGTCGTTGCTACCACACCGAGAAAGCAACACTGCAGCAGCCGGGCGGGATCACAAGCAGGAGATGAAGTGCGACAGCTGGTCCAATAGAGTAGACGGGTATCTCTCGGGTATCACAAAAAAGTTGCAAGTTCGACTGGAGTTTGGAAACTCCAGATGACTTTCCGGTTCCACTCTTTATCCTTAGTTTTTTGGAAAAGTTCTGTCCAAACTAGAGAGGACTTTACAAATAACTCTAATGTAGAATCTTTCTTTTCTTTCTTTTTATAATGAGGTAAAGGTTCACTTGCGGTATGGATTGCCGGGTTTGCATAGGGGCTATTTTTTTTTAAAGTTGCTGGAACGGAATGAGCCAATAAGGTCCGCCTATCTCCACTTCAAAAAATCTGGATGCTCTGCTTGTAACAGTGTATGGATTGGGCTTGCTCTAAGCTAGACTCAGAGCCCGCTATAGCCGGCCACTGTGTCATTCCATGTCAACCACTTCGACGCCACCTCAGCACACTAAGGACACATCAGCGGCCACGTCATCCGGACGGAGCATTTGTCATTCGTCGAGTTTRCCGTCCTGGCTTTCCCTCCAATCACCCTCTCTTCGATGTCAAGCTTCATCAAAACCAGGACGAGCATGTCGCCGTTGCTTTGAATTTTGATTACGGAGGAGGTTTTACAAAAATAATTCGCTCGTCTCTTTTTTTTCTCCCAGKAAATTTGCATCGCATGCCCTAGCTGCTTGTTGAGCAGGCAAGTGAATGGGATTAGTGAGTACTGGGTAGACAAGGAGGTGAATCGATCGGGAGGGATGAGATTAGGGTTTGGGAGGAGAGAGAGGATTGGAGGAATGCGTTGTGAAGGAGACTGAGCAGAGGATGAAGGAGGATGGCGAGATTGCGGGTGATGGCCTGCATTCCTCCAAGCGCCTCCGCCTCTCCATTCTTCGATCTCAGAACAGGGGGCGTTCTCGTAGTCGCTCTGATTCAGCTGGTCCGTCCTCCCACGGCGCTTCAACGTCTTCAGCTGCTGTGAATTTGCCTTCAGTTCCCCATTGTAGTGTGCAAGTGGGAGTCAATGTCAATGTCGGGGAGTCTAGCAGCATTGAAGCAGGTACACCTTTAATCTTGAGCTCAGTCTTTGGCTGACCTGAAAYCGGTTAGAGGACATGTATTTTGGTCTAGGAATTTAGTAATTGGAAAATAATTAGCATATTTATTGCATCGGATCTCCAGGTCAAGTAGGATGGAAGCATGTGGAGTTAAGGGGAWATAAGCATTCATGGCTGAGCGTTTTCTTCTAGTATGATTTTAGATTTCTTGCTATCCGGTTTGAAACAACAAACTTGTCGATGTTTTTCATTGCTGATCACGGCATCACTTTTGGCCCCGAGAACGCTGGCCCGTAAAAGTTCTCAAGGTTGTGCGCTCGATTGATTTGTATGAGAGCTACTCCGAATTGAAGTGATCACCAGGCATGTGCTGACGGCATTCTAAAGGTTGACTCGACTAATTAAGAAGACTCAAAGCAACCGCATATACATGCTGCGGAAGAGATTATGGAGTTTGACATGATTTGGTTAACCTGCAGAGCCAGTATCAGTAAATGATTACTCTTGCAGACACGCCCTACGAAATACCTCCCCTGTCGGGACCGTCGATGATTCGGTCCCCGGCAATGAAGAGAATCTCTCTGGTGTCAGTGACACCCGACAGCAATCCACTGAGGCAGAAAATGGTTTGCTGCATATTCTCGGCGATATCCCTGATGACGTTGCAAATCAACAACGGGAATTCCATGGGAGACAGCTTGAGCATGGGTCAATCCATATCATGGAGAGCATTCCAGCAGAGCCTGCAGTTGAAATATCTGCTGCAATAACTGCTGGCCCTGTCGTTCCACCTCATGGACACGATGATCCACTTGCATCGGAAGAAGACGAGACAAATGATGAATGGCAGGGTGTCGATGTCTCAGGCAATTCATTTGGCATTGGATTTTGGTTTYTGATTTGCTCATATATTGATTTAATTATATACGGTGTACTTGTCAAAGACATTAGCACAATGTATGTTTTTGGAGCAGTACGTGTCTATTTTGTCCTACATTTGGTGGTGTTGCTACTTCCAAGAGTAGGATCTAAAATAGTTTTCGTTTCCTTTGCAGGAGATGGCCATAGGAACCACCTAGAACAAGAAGCCGACGTTATAGCATTTCAACAGATTGAATCAGAAGTGATACCTCTTGGTTCCCCGCAGCAAGATGAGACACTATCTCACAATGTGACGACATTTGGTCAATCTGAGACCCTAGCCTTGGRGCGTGAGTATCAACATTTTTTTATCAATCCGAAGTAGAGGTTGTCTTTTGTAAGTTGGAGGAGTGTAGATATTTCATGTCCTTAATCGTCTTAAAGTTCTTGAACCATTAGCAAGCTGATCCCTTCATTTTTAACAGACACTGACGTATTGGAAACGAGTCTCGAGATTGTGGATGCCCATGAGACCGAGAGTGCAATCTTACATGCTGACGCACGCAACCAAGCCGTTGAGACGATAGAACTTTCTGAAGATGATGTGGATGCTGAATCAGCGGATCCAGCGCTTACGGCTTCAGCATTTGCTGAACCTAGGCTGACAGCAGAAGATTTTGACGCTTTTGCACCCGATCCTCATCATTTTCCTCAGCCTGTGCCCAAAGGTGATGATCTGTCACTTCTTTTTGTTGACTTTGAAGTCGTTGTTCCCTTTTATGCTCTCAGGTTGTATAATATTATGACAACAGATTTYTGATACCGCAGATTCATCTGCAGAAGCAGGAACCTCCAATCCTGAACGATTTGGTACCCAGTTGGATTCAGAGGGCACTACATGTCCTATCTGCATGGAGCCGTGGACGAGCACGGGCAATCATCGCATCTGGTAAGCAGTGCAGGCATCTCGTCATTTCGGCTCGGTGTGACTCAAAAACATCACATCAGAATCTTTGGTTTCTGTTTCTATTTTATCACTTGTTGGGCATTGAACTATGAAGGGTACTGGTTAGAACTCTTCGTCGTATGCGTTGTTGCAGAAGATGACTTTCTGACTTCGCGTAGAATCTAACACGATCTTTACGAGGCCCCAATTCAGTATTTTGGTATACGGTGTGCAAAGCGTGTCAACTGCATTAGAGAGACATGCTAAAGGTTCACTTTTGTGACTATGATACAGCTCCTTAGCGTGTGGGCACCTGTTCGGGAAGGCTTGCATCAAGCGTTGGCTGAAACTGGCTGGCAGAAAACATGGCAAGGTCAGTTTTCCTATCTTTCCTTAGAGTGTCTGCTTGTAATGTAATTGCAGTACCTAGACCTTCATGATTCAACAAAACTATTTCTTACGCTTTAAGTACCCGTTGGGTTTTCCAAGATTAGGTTAATTCTGCATTTTTATAAATTAAATCTATGTGATTGTTCTCTTTGACAGTGTCCACATTGCAACAAGAGGGCGAGAGCTGAGGATCTTCGAACTTTGTACGTTTCTCGTATTGCAGTAGTCGATGGGGAGACCCAGCTGTATATGGAGGTGCCCACTGCTTCTTTCTCTGKGTTTTTTTTGAACTTTGTCTGCTTCTGCACTAATGAGCTACCCTGGCTGAGAAGGTGGTGAGTAAGAGATATAGCCACTATCCAAGTCTATATAATAGGCTGTGTTAGCCATCGAGAATTACATCAACACTGAAACGGACATTCCCGAAAATGTACGGTAATCGTTGATGGATAGTGGGCMGTCAGTGAGAGGACTCCCTTGCARTGACTTTRAACGAATAAGTATATACGAAGAAATTAGCGAAGATGCCAAGATTTGCTTTTACTATATTACCTGATTCGCAAATCACGTCACTTTTGAGGTTTAGTTGAATTACAGCATTAGCAACATGATTATCGTAATGTGTTCAATACAAAAGCTCTTTAGTTCGAAGGTCTCCATCAGTGCAATTAGAAGTTGTTCATAGTTTGTTTTGTCATTGTCTTAGAAAAAGAGAAGGACGTTTGTAGGCGCCACTAGCCATTTAGAAGTGTAGGCGCTGCAATTATGTTGGAGCGCAATACCAGCATTTCTATGGCACGATCTTCAGATTACATTACACAAAATACAGGCCAATGAGTTTCTTTGTACTCAACTTGCTTGTGTTTTGCTTGTTTGGGGGCTTTAGGAAGCTGGTCTATTGCGCACTGAAAATGAGCAGCTGAAGAAGCAGGTAACGATTCGGAAATTCATTTCTCGACTTTCATTCAGTTTTTGGCATTACGGTTTTGAATGTTTGGATTTTACTGTGTTTAATTGTGCTCGCATGACTTTTGCTATGCATAATAGTGGTAGAAGTCTGCTCTTGTATTAGCAAGAGTTACGTTGATCTGTGACCCATCGAGTACAATAATGATTAGCATAATCTGATGGCAAGTAAAAATCTACGAATTGCAATGGTGTTTATTTGATGAGCATTGATTTGACTGTCTGGAAGAACCAGGCACATTGTTAGATATGTGGTTAATGTTCGATTTGCTTGCTGAAGAAAACACTCGTTTGCCATTCTTACAGGTTGTCGACCTACGAGAAGAAGTTCGTCGCACTCAGGTTTGTGGTTGCGTTCGTCCTATCTCCCTGTAATCTTTCTGCTGCATTCACAGCCGTTGTGAACAAACATACGCTGGAAGAAGCGTTTCTATTAATTTGAGAGACAAGTGGTGTGTAAGAGGAGTTCTATTAATTTAATCTCATAGAAGATAATATATCARGCCCGTTGAAATATATTTGCTTTGATGCGGATAAGTTAACACGAACTTCACCGATTATCATTTGTGCAGACCCTGTTTAGAGCTCTAGCTGGAGATCAGCGTGACGCTTTTAGTATGTTCAGACCTTCAATCCCGAGGCCCCAGGATCAACGAGGTCGTCATACTTCTGAGAACAGAAGACACAACATAGCTCACCATGCCTCACGTCCAGCCCCTCATGGGAGTATACTAGATGATCATTTCAGTCTTCAAAGTGGACSATCGRCTAGAGTAAGGTCGCAGGTTGAGCACCTCTTGTTCGAGAGAAACACAGCGGAGTTCACGTCACGGTCAAATCCACAAGATCAGCAAAACTGGAGGCGATTCGATGGCAGGAACTCAGGGGAGAGTCGTGGACTTGAAATGGGATTTATTTTACAGGTGCGACTGGTCAGCTCGTTCACTGAAGATTGTATCGATTTCTATGTCCCATGACTGTCTTAACATCTGGTTTTACATTTGAATAATGTTCTCATGAGTATACTATGGCAGGATGAGAAGTCATTGAATGGAGCAAAGGTCTTTGACATGGACGCTCAGAGTCAATTGCTGCTTGTGTCTGGGAGACCGCCGGATTGCGAGACCAGCTCTGGTTTAACAAAAGTTTGCACCTCCTCTATTCCTGGTCATTTATTCATCATGTTGACGACTTGCAGTTCTCTTTGGTTCAGGGTAGAAGACAATTTCCTATCGCCTGGTGGCAGACTAGAGTTTTCAATTCTCTGCCCATCTGGTCAAACTCTTCTCAACTTAACATCATATTTCTAACTGTTCGGGTTTCACTGACGTCTGATGTTGTTTTGCAGATAAATCTATTGGCTTTATCCGAAGGTGAATGTATAAGTCTTCCTTTTGGGACGGGTGCTATTCGTGACATCCGCATTGCTCCCTCTGGAACAAGAGCTCCAGGAAGACTAGCTTTGGTCGCTTCCCTAGGCAAGAAGCTCTCTCTGTTTAGGTATTWTTTTTTCTGCCATGGCCATCTCATTACTTTTTTCATGTACTGTAAGACAATTCCTTTGGTGATGGTTCATCCTTAAAAACGTCCAATGTCATGCTAATGACTCAAACAGTAACTCGACGTTTCCTTGTTATTGCCTTGAATGCTTTTTATTTCTGGTATTATTCAGGAGGATTCTAATTTGCGTTGTGGCAGTTTGGAGAGCAATAATGTTGTCTCAACATGCACGCTTCCGGTGGGACATCA
Organism: Pleurozium schreberi; assembly: GCA_006891605.1. Lineage (NCBI taxonomy): Eukaryota > Viridiplantae > Streptophyta > Bryopsida > Hypnales > Hylocomiaceae > Pleurozium > Pleurozium schreberi. The sequence goes on along the minus strand of VACF01002150.1, from coordinate 92,573 downwards.
TTCAATTCTACTTCTATCAAACATGTTGTCGTTTATATTTGCTTCGTTCTCTCAGTGGAAGCCCTTGTTTCTCCTTTGTTAGGAGTAAATTGGTGCTATTGCGTCCACTCAGATGTACTTCAATTCAAACAGAGTTGTGTGTGCTTCGATATGCTAAGGGTCTTAATTTTTTCTTGGATGCAGAACCCGTCTTGGGCTTGCTCATGGGACCCATGCGATCCTAATCGAATTTACACCGGCTTGCAGGTCTATTCTTGTCCTARTCTCTTTTGTAGGATCAAGACTTCCTATCAGGAATATGGTGATTGACTATTGCTTTGTTTGAATACCGCTTATTKTAACCGTTAATCCTTGTCTGATGTCTGATTGCGTTGACAGAATGGGACATTGCTTACATTTGATATGCGTCAAACCTCTTCACCACTAGACACCCTCAAGGGTCCGAACTCTACGCCTATACATACTTTACAATATGTTCCTGAGATTGGAAGGGCTATTGCTCATGACGATGGTACTAGCAGGAGCAGGGGCGGGGGACTGCTGAGTGCATCTTCCAACACRCTTCTGTTCTGGCCTGGTATCGATCAACCGCAAGAAAAGAGGTTAGCGACTTGAGTTTTTTCTAGACGACGAATTTGAAAAATAATATCTTTACAAACATGCTTGAATTACTCGTTATCATTTCTCTTGTCACGATTCACTAATGAGGCTAGTCAGAGCAGAACGGAAGAAATTTGTTGCTAATTACTACTTGTTTTCCAGACCGGTGTGTATATCTCAACCAGGGGGGGCATCCGTCTGCGTATCAGTCTCCTACAATGCTGCGGTCGATGTAATGGTCGCATCTTTTAGACCCAAGCCAACCCCGACGCCCTTGAATGACGGTGCATCTTCATCCACTCCCTCGACATATTCCCAGGCCGACTGGCCAARTCAATCCACGTCAAGCATACTTCCTGAGTCCGTCCCTACAGCATCTGTTAGTGTTCATGTCCCGACGCACTTTTCCTACGTCCGAACTTCGAGACCTTTAGCAGACAACAGTACAGCGTCAGGAACGAACAATACTTYATGGGAGCAGCATGGTCCAATGGTGGGGCACAAGAGCCAGGCCGTGCTATCAAGGACTGCAATTGTGAATGAATGGACAGATGGGCGACCATCACAACTGGATGCAGGTGATGCTCGTCAGGGCTGTCTGTTTGCATCCGGAGACGAGGGTAGCAAATCCGTTTGGCTGTGGGATTTGGCCACGCCGACAGCCAAGCAAATGCTCTCATCGCATCCGTCGCCTGTGCTGGACGTTCGAACAGCGCACATTGCAGGCGTGGACTTCTTGGGGTGCATCAGTGAGCGAACTTTGCAACTCTACAGGAGATCAKTATATAGGTAGTTTCGTTTTTACAGTTGATTGTAATTATGGAAAGGAACGACCTCAACTCATTACAGCTTTTCTAAAAGAGATTAGTTCTGGCCCAGTGGCATATCAACCGGAGTACATAGAAGTCTTATCTCTTTTACTGTCTATGATACGAGATCTTTTAAGAGAGCAAGAGCTAAATCCCTTTGATTATTACACAGAATGGAGTTTCCGATGTTARTTACGGGTGAGTTAGCCTAGATCTATTGGTATGAAGGCGGAATCCAATTCCTACTCCTGGCCATGCTCTCCTAGTTTTCTTTTCTATTTTGGTATTACGACTTTGACAGCAACTATGCAAAAGGAATTTGAAAGAGCAACAGTAGCAGAGCATGGCCAGCAGGACAGGAGTAGGGCTTGGATTCTTGTGGAGGARCTGTTCTGATCCTGAAGCCTTYGGCGTTCGCTACAGATTATTCAGCATTGCTAGAAGGGTGTCTTTGGACTTCATGCAAAAGAAAAATTTATTCGGGAACATGGAGAATTYATGGAAAATCATTAGACAATTGAAGAGATGCACTGTCGTMCCCTCAAGTTAAATTGTTACATACAAACTAATTGGTTTTTATTGCATTTTTCAACTAGAAATCATTTCATTTTTATTTRTGTATTTGCTATTGGGAAATGAAGGGAGGATCTTCTTTGCCTCACAGTAGTACAGTTTTGAAGATGAATTTTTTTGGAATTTTTACACAAATTTAATGTCATGTAATTTATTTTAAAGAATCCAATTCATGTCACTAATCATAAGATACTTGACACTTCTTGTGAAACTTCTTGTGCCAAAAATGACATTTGAAATAGGGCACATTTGTAGCATCTTCAATATATTGTTGTCAAATCATTTTAATAATTAATTTAAAAATATAAGGTTCAATACTTTAAAAAATGAACTTTTGACAAACAAAGATTTTTTCACTTAAATCCTTAGTGCAATTGGTTGATAGGGTCTACTTTGCCTCAGAAACCTGAGAAAGATAGATCATTTGAGCCTACAATTGATAGGTTCAAATACATGCAATTTCAAGAGAAATTTCCAAGAATTTCCAATTTCTTCATTTTCTGGCACTTTACTTACACACTTTAAAAAAAAGTATTTTTTCAAAACTTTTTTCTTCCAAATCTGGGGAAATCATTCCAATCAAGTATTTCAACCTGCACTAATTGAAAATAATGTGAGATTGGTAAGTTAGAGTCACCTACACTGAGTTTGTAAGGGCGGAGGGGTTTAGGGTTTAAGGCTCAACAAGCGTTTCTTCGAGCTCATCSCACACTCGTCAGTTTCTACTGCCCGATCTGTCGTGGCCACATTGCTGGCCCCGCAGAAATTCGGTCGTCTTCGGGTGTGCGATCATCGTCGCCTGGATCGTTTCGAGGATTACTGCTCTCTGTATGAGCGACATTTTTCAATTTTAGGACCTGGAATGCGGTGGTCAACGATGCATGACGGAGAAGAGGAGGCCTTTGGAACTAAGGCTCTGCATTAGGTTTTGGGAGGAGCGTTGATTGATAGATTGATTCATTCATTTTAAGAGTGTTTGCAAGAGCAGGTTGGAATTTGGCCATGGCAGCGGCGATAGCGCGCGCGCGGCGGTCGCAGTCGTTGCTGAAGCTCGTATTGCCTCAAAGCAGCTCCTCAGTGTGCTCGTACCACTCGTGCGGGCTTGCCGCTGAGAACCGGAGTCGAGCATTGGATTCTTTGTYTGCTAGGTCTCAGGAGCTGAGTCTATGGAGGAATTACTTGAAGGGGATGGTGTCCGTCCGCACAATGGCCACCTTCAACCGAAAGTGCGTTGCGTCAGAACCTTGTTCGGTTGCATTTGCTCGTCCCTCTCCTTTGCTGGATCCTTGAATATGCACCAGATTTGATGTGCCCTAAAATCGTGTGCAATTGCTATTCTACACCTAGAATGGAATGATTTTCAGCGTCAACAATCAATTGAGTATTTGCCGATGGCATGCATGGTGGCTACGTTAGCTTTCTATGACTGTTTGGTGAGGGTTTTGTGAGATGCGTATTGGTATTTCGAGCCTATCGTCAAGATCATCTATTAATTTTGGTTGAACCGAAACGCTGGATATTAGAGATTCTGGTATTACTCTAGGGATGATATAATCTATGGTTGCAGTTGTAATTTCAAATTGAGATTTTGTGCTCATTTCTGCATCTAATGTTATGATTAATATCTTGATGGAAAGCTGTTAAAAAAGGCGCCTCCTATTTCGAAATTGAGATYTTAGCAAGCAGTCAAACGTGTGCAGCAAATATGACAGCTGTGGTCGACAAGCAGTTTGTTCTTTTGTGTTTTCTTGGTCARTCATGTGAATGATATATTGGTGRCCAGTGARTATGCGCTTCTAATGAGCAATAATTCGCCTCTTAAYTTGGAAGTRTTGAAATCACGGTGACTGGCYAGGGTGCAGATGACGTTAGCMAGGCTTTGTRCCCGCCGTTCTAGTTTACTTTTGTATCAAARTTTGAACAAATTGACTAACCGACGCAAATCGCCCTCAAAGAGGTTTGCGGTGCTATGAATGTGCCTTCAAAGAGGGCATTTTAATCTGTTTCGTAAGGTGTACTTTACAGCCGCGTGCTTTTCATGCTGGTATAATCTTGACGAAGCAGGGTTTAGCAGGATTTCTGAATCTAAATTGTAGGTTCATAGGGATTGGAGTGGGTTCATTTATAGCCAAGTTTTCTCAAATTGGCTGCTCAAGTGTAGTCTCATTCGTTTGGCCTTTATTCAAGCCGTCTATTTGTGATCTCAATTGTTTTTTTAATCCCGAATTTCTCATTGGTTGATAGTCAGTGAATTGTCCTTATTATATTGGCAGGCAAGCGTCCTGACGTTTCACATGAAGGTTACACTTGGAGGTTTTTAACTGTGTATATTTTGCAGTAAGCCGCACATGAACATTGGAACAATTGGACATGTGGATCATGGGAAGACTACTCTTACAGCAGCAATTACCAAGGTTAGTCTGCCTCGATTTCACTCCGTCCATTGTTTTATGAGTTTGCCACACAAGGTATTGCTAATTTAGATTGAAATAACTAGAGTTGTGGACAACTTTCGACCGACCCTTTGTYCATGTTTATTTTGATCAGGTTTTGGCTGGCGAGGGTATGGCTAAGTCAATTGCGTTCGATGAGATCGACAAAGCTCCAGAAGAAAAGCAACGGGGTATCACCATTGCCACTGTAAGCTTTTCTTATTTCCCTTTTCGAACATTTGTCCTCACTCCCAGAGTGCTCAAGCTGATCACATAAAGTGCATTCTACAACTGTTTATATCGAGACCGTTTGGCTCAAGTCTTTAATTTTTCTAATTGGTGTTACTTGTGTGSTGTAGGCWCATGTTGAGTACGAAACAGAGAAACGTCACTATGCCCATGTTGATTGCCCAGGGCACGCTGATTACGTGAAGGTAAGGTTCATGGCTCTAATATAGCAATCCCAGATTTTGCTTTCTTCTTTTTGGTCACTTGTCTGTAATAGGACTCGCTTGCTTATAGAGGATCTCTTGAAGAGGATGAGGCTGATGTGATACAGTTTACTTTTGCAGAATATGATTACAGGTGCTGCACAAATGGATGGTGGAATTCTTGTTGTTTCAGCACCAGATGGGCCTATGCCCCAGACTAAAGAGCATATCCTTTTAGCTCGGCAGGTTGGTAGATATTCTCGAACCAAATTTATAAGGTTGTCATTTTAATGTCGGATATGTTTTCCCCGTCATAAAGCTATGCAATCACTTCCAATACATGATAGAAGACTACGGTGCCTTGAGTTTTCACTTCCGTGGCAAATACGGCAGGTCGGAGTTCCATCTTTGGTGGTTTTCTTGAACAAAGTGGATGTTGTGGAAGACGAGGAGTTGTTGGAGCTTGTGGAGATGGAGTTGCGTGGTAAGCTTATTGAGCTAACTTTGAGTATCCATCGAGGATTTCTGGAAATTTTGTGGAACATTCTCTGAACCGCCGATGTTTGTGCAGAGTTGCTGTCATTCTACAAGTTTCCAGGCGATGATATTCCTATTGTTAGAGGCTCAGCTCTCGCTGCATTGCAAGGGACAAATGAAGAGCTTGGAAAGAAGTCGATTTTGAAGTTGATGGAAGCCGTAGACTCGTACATCCCTGAACCCAAGCGCAATCTTGAGAAACCCTTCCTTATGCCAATTGAGGATGTATTCTCTATCCAGGTGATTTTAATCATTAGGCTCCAGATTGCAGAGTAGATACGCAAGTTCCTAGTAGTTTGTCATTTTGTCGATTTTTGAGTATAGTCGTTTTGAGTATTGATGGCTAAGGCCGTATTGAGTACCACTATGTTGACGCTGTTTATTTCTAAASACAAATTAGTGAGATAGGAAGAGTGAACTCTAGCCATCAGACGAGTATATTTATCWGATGACTTTATTTCTTGTGATCAGGGTCGCGGTACCGTGGTGACAGGACGTGTGGAGCAAGGCGTAGTCAAAGTGGGCGAGGAAGTTGAAGTTGTTGGACTACGCTCGGTATGCATACTATTYATTTTTTCTCTCATTTGCGAAATGTTTACCCTATCAGGCTCTGCCGATGAACTCTCTCTGACTTCATGTATTGATTGTAGGGCCCCAAYCTGAAGACAACTGTCACTGGTGTTGAAATGTTCAAGAAACAATTGGATCAAGGCCAGGTTCTGTTTTTATTCTAGCCTTCTCATACCTTGCTCGGTCGTTTTGTGTGGCTGAGATGGGTATAGCAGATCTGTTCATCTGACTTGAGATGGGTGTCTCCAAAGTATTCTGATTGTAATTTTTTTGCTATTTTGTGTTTAGTGAAGTCTGCTGAGTTGTCTTATGAAAGTCTCATATTAGGACTTTTACAGCTAAGATCTTTTGGACAGTTATTTCCCTCGGTATAAATATCTGTTCGAGCAGGGTTATGTTTTGAGTTCAGTACTGAAATCSAGGGGTTTTGCTGGTACAGGCAGGAGACAACGTAGGTCTTCTGATTCGTGGACTTAAGCGAGACGAAGTGCAGCGTGGTCAGGTGAGATACTACTTTATCACAGTTCAAAGTGGACATTTTCTACGACTCATAATAACAGGCAAAAACCCCAAAGTTTCTTCAAAATCAAACTTTTAGTTTTGCAATCTGTTTTGTGACATTGCAAGGAATCGTATGTGTTTATACCATTTCATTGAATTTTATTTTTTTCTGTTGCCGCGTRTTGGTGGTGTGCAGGTCGTGTGCAAGCCTGGTACAGTCAAGACGAGCACAAAGTTCGAAGCAGAGGTTTACATTCTTACCAAGGAAGAGGGAGGCCGACATACCGCTTTCTTTTCTAATTATAGACCCCAGTTCTACTTGCGTACTGCTGATGTCACTGGAAAGGTAGAGCTTCCAGAGCACATTAAGATGGTCATGCCTGGAGACAATTTGACTGCCCAATTCGAATTAATCATTCCATGCCCCCTTGAACATGGTAAGTTTCCATCTCCTTGTGAGGCAGAAACTCACTTCGCAATGCTGACTCTACATTGTAGCTCACTGTTGTGTTTTCTGTAACTCCTTCTGCTTATTATTATCCTGTTTAGTACTCCGTGCTTTTTATTTTCTTACTCTATATGGAGTTTTGTTTGCAGGACAACGCTTTGCTCTTCGAGAAGGAGGAAGGACAGTCGGTGCTGGGGTTATTTCAAAGCTATTGGCTTAAGCGGATGATTCAGTTGATAGGGTTAGGAATAGTGCAATTCTGCAAGAGGATGTGTTAGCTGTGATGTAGGTCTTTGGGGGACACATTTGGAGCCATTTTAGATATAAATTGTTACATCATGAGTTACATTGTTGGTTTGTCAAGTTTTGCCTTGTCATTGAAGAGCAACAAATTTCGTTGGATGCAATCAGCAACTCCAGGAGCTCAACTTGAAGGCTCACTTGGAGTACGACTTTCATTTTAAGATGAGTAATAAACAACTACCGGTAGTCCAATATTTTGGACATGCTAGCTATTTGTGCTTTCAAAATGAGGTATGCAAGCTGGAGTTGTCCCAATATGCAAGAATATATTTGGCTGTTTATGGGTGGATTGATGGGTGGATTGATGGGTGGATTGATGGGTGGATTGATGGGTGGATTGATGGGTGGATTAGGTTAAAGGGTGAGTGAGTGAATGCAAACTTAATGCTTTTCTTTTCTTGCACGATGAAAGAATACACTGAAAACAGTTTTAATAATATTTGCAAGATGCACCAAAACTACACGGCAACCTCTCTTGTGGATTTTGTGAATTTGCTTAGAAATTCAAATAGGGGATGAACCTTTTGATATTTGGACATGTACCCTTTGATGTAGATTTTTCTAGAAATTCAAAGAAGGGGTTAACCTTTCAATCTTTGGATGTGCCCTTGGCATGCAATAGCATAAATGGCTTCATGTTTGGGAGTTAATAACGAAGACAACACCAAGCACTTGGAATGTTCACATGGAGAAAAAATTTTCCTTTCAAAACCTACATCCTAAATCATACTATTTTCAAGGCTAGCAATAATGAATCTTCAAATAGTAACTTTGTGATTTTTGGAAGATTTGTAGAAACCCTCTCCATCGTAGCTAGCAATGAAATTAACCTCAATTAGACATTAGAGTTAATCCCTAAAAAATGGAAGGCTTCAATTTAAAATAAGACAAAAAAGATATTATTAAAATATAAATGACTAAAATATCAAAAAAATATAAATAAGTTTTCTTTATAAAATATAGAGCATTTTTTTAAGCCACAAGATTCTAGTTTGAAGACCATACTAGTCTAAAGCTTGCTATTTCATTTTGAGATTTGCAATTTGGGGGAAGTGTAAAAAACTATGAATCTTTTCAATGTTTTGACCATCTTTTTGATAGTTATATCTATTTTGCAAATTTTCATGACTAGTTTCCTATAATGTCCAAAATTTTCTTCAAAAGCATGAAAACAAGCCTTGAGTGGGCATTTGAAGGTTTATAATGATCTCTATTAAACTCCAAAAATTGCCTCACAATCAACACTAAAAAGTCGCATCAGTTCAATCACTACCAATATTTTGTATGTAATACTACTCCACATAAAATATCAATTTGGCTTTATAAATTGATAAATTTAGTCATGTATAGTTTATTAAATAGATGTAAGAAACACTTAACATATAATAGAATAATTTTGAAACTGATAAATTTCAAGTTATTGAGTAATTTCTTTTGTAAAGTATACAATTCAATTATAGAAATAGATGTAGTTACTATTTACTCATATTCAAAATTGAACATACAAAGAGCCAATCTTTTTAAAATACTGATTAATAAATGAGATTTTAACAATTTAATACTTGAATTGATTCATAAAAATCTTGAAAACTTGAAATTTTGAAATAAAAAATGATTTTTTTATATAAATTTGATCACTTATAGTCAATAAATACAATTTTTATATATATTTAAATGAATATAGTTGTAATACAAGTATTTTTTTTAAATTGAATTTGATTATTAATTTTGTGTAGGTATTATTATTTTTATTATGATATTGAGATATTTAATTTTATTCAATTGGTATTGGATTATTGATATTAACATTAGAATTGCATAATTAATTTTCCGAAATTTCTCATTAATAATCTTACACATGATACTCTAACTACCAATTCACGTTTCAAGTGTTTGAGTCAAAYAAAAATAAACACAGTGCAATATGTATTATTRATATAAATATAATTTAAATYTTATTCAAGAYCACTAGAATTTTCTATATTATCKCTTTTAGATAATGTATTGCTTCATTTGTTTAGTATACAAATATAAAKACATTTCATTAATATATATAAAATWAAAATWAAAATATTTAAAAAAAATTAAYTCAATTTTAATACTARTTTCAATTTTAAAGGGATTGTRAAATTTYAAATAAAAATATCGTAGCATTTGAACAATCTAACAAAGACAATATATTACAATATACAAGCATTCATATAATATTTTTAATGCAGTCAAGTAATTCCTTGTGTGAGTTGTGTCATTTTATTCAAAAAAATTTGGTAATGATTATACATGCATATAATATTTGAAGACTATATAGTCATGAAATATTCTTTTAATTATAAGAATCCGCAAAACAATACTTTAGACATTTTAAATTTTAGTTCTTTGTATTGAATAAATTGTTATCAACCTAGTATGAAAAGTTAAATATAATCATTTTAAAATTTAAAGTTTCATTTTAAAATGTTTAAAAGTGAATTTTTTAATATTTTAYTTTTGAAAWAAAAATGATKTGATATACATGCCAATTCAAACAATATTTATTGTTGAAAAAATACTATAGTTTGTTAATTTTGAAATACAACCTTACAATCTTTAAATTCTAAATCAAGATAAAATTATATTACTTCAAAAAGATGAACTTCAATTACATAGATAAGTCTAATAAAGAGACTTTTGATCACAAAATTGATGAMAATTTTGAATACAACCAAAAAAATTTACATGACAATAACCAAAATCACAATATTTTGCAAAGAATGGAAACAAACTTCTTTGATGAAGACAACAGTTCACAAAGAGAGGTTATTTATTTTTAAAAAATTATTTTTAAATTGCATAAATTTACATTAAAAAGTAGTCTTCCACATGTAAGTTGATACAAATTTCAGTATTTATGAAATAAATAAAAAATAAATGTTCTCAAATGAATTTGTTATACTCCTAAATAAAATTTTGATTGTCAAACTTCAAAATCAATCAATGTGCCCTATGCCATTGCTACAACAATATATAAAATAAACATTACTTTTCTATTTTTTTAATTTTTAATAGAAACTTTGAAATTCAAGAACTTTCACATCAAAGGTTCAAACACCACAAAATTGGTTGAATAGAAAGCTCTATAAATAAAGGAGTKCAAAGGGCTTTGTTACTTGGCGTTTGGACTCGTGATGTAAAAGCTATGAACTTTTGAAAATAAAAGATAATTTAATTCTATTTTTTTATTCATAAAAAACTTTGAAATTCAATAACTTTCAACACCACATGTCCAAATGCCACAAAACAAAGTCCGTGCACCCCTCCTAACAAAGATCTTTTGAGTGGTACCAAAAGTGCCTCAAGATTCCTTACAATTTGTTTGATCTCAATGCATTAAAGAAAGATAATAAAAAAAAATAAAAAATAAAAATTATCTTAATGTATGGATTTAAGTAGATATATTCTCATTTTAATACATTTTAATATACTAGTATTGAAGAAAATGAAATGGAAGATTTAATAATTCCAAAATCATACCTTTCAAATAGGTTGTTTTGTTTTATTTTGTTTTGTTTGTTTGATACTTTGAGATCTAACAAACCGTGTGGCCTCTGGTGGCGCTACTCATACCACTCAAAAGCTCGTGGCAAAAATGGGGAAGAGACTTTGTTTTGTGGTATTTGAACCTATGGTTTGAGCGTTATTGAATTTTAAAGTTTCTTATGTGTCAAAAAATAAAATAGAATAACATTTTATTTTGAAAAATTCATAACTTTTGCATTGGGTATCCAAATGCCCCAAAACAAAGCCCTTGCACTCTTTAGTGCAAAGAGCTTTTGAGTGGTGGAGTTTCTTGCGTTTGAACCTTTGGTATGAAAGTTATTGAATTTTAGAGGTTTCGTTTACAAACAAAAAAATAAAAATTAATTTTTACTTTAATTTTGGCTATGGCAATGGCACATGGCACACTTCTATGTATATGGTTGTGCATTGTTGTAGAAAAATTATATTTTTGAAGAAACTAATTTGAAAATGATAAAATTATGTGAAATTAAAAAAAGTTGATTGTCTTTAATCATTTAAAAATTTAAAATCAATAGTATTTTGCATGTTTAAAAGTTTCCATTCTTTATTTCATTTTATTTATGCTTGATAAATGTAATCCATTGCAACAAAATAAACCTCCATGGGAAGCAATGGGAAGTGCTAGTGATATAGCCATTAAGGTTATTGGCTTTGATCCAATGATTGCTCTATACAATGTTCAAGATGAACACTGGAATTATTCTTATTTTCCATATACTGAACCTTATGAAAAATCCTCCAACTATGAAGCATGGAGATTAATTCCAGGAGTTTATGAACCAAGATGGAATGCAATGCCATAGATAACAATATTATAGTATATAACCCTCAAAAGTCCAATCAAGGAAGGAGAGAGGAGAGGCAATGTCATTGAGTTTTATATTTTAGTAATTGCTGATTTTGATAGAATATTAGTATACTATTGAAATGGCATCCTTCCTTAATTTCAAGAAATTTCAGTAAATGATATTTTTGTACGAAGATATAAACAAAAATATGAAAAAAATAAAAAAATGATTGACACACTAAGGATAGGCTTGTCCATGTGTGGCAATCCCCTTCAACATTGTAGCTAGTTCTTGTCCATGTGTGGCAACTAGTAGTGATTGCCTACAACAGACCATGCATTATTGCCAAGAGAGGATAATGTTGTTTAAAGTTATTTGTGCCCACTCCAAAAAGCTTCCACTGTTCAAGTTATCAATCAAAGAATCAATATTTTTTTGGAAGAGATGTAGAAAATGGTTTGCATCCTTCCTCCATTGGTTTCATCACTTGCAAGTCTCAATCAAATGTAGTTCAATGCACTAGAGTTGTTTGCAAAATAGAATGAAATTGACAATTTTGGCATAAATTTTCAATGTGACCCCGTGACCACACACTTTGAAACTTTGACGCCCACTAGGGATGATCAGAAGCTACAATAACTATGCATTCCTATCCAAATGGGAGCACCGTATGCATTAATCTTTCCCTTTCCAAGAAACCAAGGATTTATTTTGAGGCAGAAGGGCATAGTGCACTAGAGACAGACAGGTGATGTTCAAATCATATTTTTGCAGTCTGTCTTCCAATCAACTTTCATTGTTGCACCCCCACCACCTCCAATAGAAAATGCCTGTCAGCACATGTGTTGAAAGTAGCAACAAGATATGCAAAAAGAGATACAATACTTACAAGGTAGGATAGGCAGAGCAAAAAAGTAACACGGTTAGTCCTTTCGATTGCCTTCTCCCATCTGCCCAACTCGCAAACTCTACACCTACCCATTCTAATTGCACTAACTCGGGCAGCTGCACATACGCTTCGAAACTCACTGATGTATGCTATCTAAAAGACTGCCGGGASATCAAAGCAATACAGTGTGTAGTTGAAGTGTATAAAAATTATGGACAATTTAACATCATGGAGGCTGTGTCCGGAATGATGCCAAAATATCTTCGCAGGATATTARGCATCATTTACGTAACCTAACATTGGAAGAAGCCTGTCCTGAGTTGGGAGTACCAACGCCCAACACAGTCGTCACAACACTATGCCTCCATAGGTTCTGGTCCTGAGTCTGTGCTTACAGAAGATGTATCAGTAGACATTGCAATAGGAACAGTASCAGATGCCGTCACAGAGTTGAATAACGTATCTTTGATGACCTGCAGAAAGCGCCATTCAAACTTCAGTTAGATGGTTCCAGATCTAGAAAAAATTGAGAGAGCGCTTGTCTTGGTGAGTACTTCAGAATAGGCTTATCAAAGGAGCATTTTCTTTATCACCTTGCTGTATGAATTCCCTAATCCATCAAGGTTTAGCAAAGATTTAGCCATCATTTTAGAGGATAAATCTCGGAAATAGGATATGGAAACAAGAGTCACATTTCACCTGCGACATGAGCCCGTGCAACTGCTCCACGGTGATCTTGGAACTGTCACGTGAAATCTTTGCAAGCTGTGACTCTTCCTGCAGAGGTGATTCCAGTAAACGCGTTTAGTGCGAAAAGCATATAAAGCATGTGGACAATGAAAATAAYCGAGAAAAAGATCTTACAGTAAACTCCAACCAAGCACAAAAAACCAAGTCAATATTCAAATAACAAATCGATGGGGCTCTGGATACGCTTTGACTTGAAAGCATGCATCCACCAAGCCCAACAAGATTGGGTAATTGAGCACCAATAAGCCATACCTCCTTTTTCTTTTGCACTGGCATGAAGAACCCACCCATRCGCCCTGAATGAGCGAGCTGGCTCTCTGCCTGCTCCAGTTTCTCAGCTGAAAAACATCACGTTTTCGTGAACGAAAGATAAAGCAAATTACAAAATGTGGGCCTCRAAGTACATGTCAAGTAATAACATTATAGACAAGTCAGTCACGCAGTAACTATAGATGTAAGATATCATTTAAAATAATCACAAAACTTGTTTAGTGCAAATAATCAGTGTCTGCAATTCTTAGATTTCCATGAATGATTGGGTCCTTGAAGTTTCCACCAAGGAAATGAGATCTTATCTGCGTTGAAAGCAAATTATTCGGTTGTGAATATTAACTCTTTATGATTAGACTCGCACGAACAACATGACTACATCAATTGTCGTTCACTTGCCCTAAAAGGTAGCCTTACAGCAACTCACCCAGATCGGCCACTTGTCCAGACACATATTCCCGATTGCCTAGCAAAGGTGAAGACGATAGAGTATTGACCCAATATTTGTTCCAGAGGAGGTCAAGGAGGTGAGAATCCAATGATGATTTGAAATATGTTATGTCAAGAGAATAATACTGCAATCACAAACAGAACCTCAACGGAGTAAGTCCCTTCTTCAGGACAACTCAATATCAATGACACTAGAATGAAGTAAAGTGCAAATCATCCAAATCAGAAAACGACAAAGAATTGCAACGCTACAAACCGAGTCCAGATAGATACAAACGTCTCACATGTATGTGGAGGACGTGCCTTAATTGTCTCCCATTTTCATTTTTCACATAATCTTTTTACATTTTTGATTCCAATTTGGTGATATTGGATTATAACAAAAGATGGTCATTCATGACCCAATTCCAACTTTAGTTCAAACTTCAAACCATTTTCATTTGTAGAATAGAATTGGGTCATGGATGACATTTCTAAATTGAGAGTTGCAAAGCCCTAATTGTTTGGTAATAAAGTTTTGGATGAATGAAAATAAGTTTGCAACACAATCAATAGGTCCATATAATTTAGCCCCATTAATGTCCAAATAGTCTTTTGAATTCTATTCATACTATTTAAAAAATATTGTAATTGCACAATGATGTAATCCCTCTTCAAGCCATGAATTTTGTAATAAATAAGTATATAGTAGATTAGACTTGTCAACTATGATACAATTTACCTTTTGTTTACATGCACACCTATTATATGTTGAAAAATGTATATAATTCTATCTTCATTTCGAAATCTAAATCTATGATAATATTTCTTCTCTTATTCATGACTTTGATGACTTCTATGATGATCATTCTTCTCTTATTCATATGTCTTCGATGACTTCTATGATAATCATTCTTCTCTTGTTCATTAATCCTAAAAGAACTCAGGATTCCTTGTGGAAATCATCATTTTTGACACCTTGGGAATAATTGGTTTAAAATAACCCAAGTATGCTCAATTGAAGTTTTATAGAACATCTCCACTTTCCACACACAATTCCAAAGATGAATAGTTGAATTTTTGTTTTACACAAGAGAATGCCTTGTCACTCATCAAACCCTAAACTCCAGCGGCGTCCTTTTGGGGTTAACTCAAAAGACAAGTATGACTATCAAAGATTTAAGCTCTAAAATAAAATAAAGAGTGATAAAATTAGGTGCCCATCCACATAATGATGATGTTCTCCAAAAGAGTAAAATTCTAGATTTGTGCTATCCATGGCCTAAACTACAAACGAACACCACTGTTTCATTCAATGAAATGAAAATAAAAATGAAAYATAAGTTAATGAATCCTTTGATTCCCTTCACCCTGCATATCCCGCCTCAAGTATGTAAAGAAAATGTCAAAGTAAAATTCCACTGTCAAAATTGTCCCCAAATCTGCAGAGACAAAAATATGGGGCCAGTCTCTCTTCAATGTTACAAAGCGTCCAATAGGGAGCCAGACTTTGCGATTCCTGCTCCACAATTAGCAGGAATATTATCAAACTGGTCACACCGAGATTCTCCTTTTTCCAAAGTGTTGTACTAGAGCTTTGGAAAGCAATTCTGAAATGACCTTCTGCAAACCAGCTCCGATAACCCTAGTGAAAATTTGAGATGAGAAAAACCTACATGAACTCATCGCTGGCTGGATTGTCTGTATTAGGTGCGACATTCACAAGCCGTGGCCGTCCGGTCTCTGGGTTAATCTCCACAGTCATACCTGCATCTCTGAGCCTGGAGTCAGGAACAGTGGACCTGATTTCTAAATCMGCCAATTCACTTTGATTCGCACTATTTCCTTCCAACAGRTTGCGAATGGCCCATAAACCCCACTCCCGCAAAAAAGGATTGTTAGYATCAGGCATGCACTGCTGCAAGACCAACAAGAGGCCACCATGTTCTCGAACTGCATCTTGTATTAAGAAGCTTYTGTGACTGGCATTTGCAATCACAGCAACTATGTCTCGCCGGTATCCTGTGTAGACATCTCTCCTAGGAAAACGTTTGCAATCACTTGATGTTGAAGAAGATTGTTGCTCTGAATCAGTAGTGGTGGTATCGTTCAAGTGGCTTCTTGAACCGTTCGTGTCGATGTCTTGAGTTGATCTGGGAGTGGTTTTGGCGCTGTCGGGAGGGCCGAGAGCGCGTAGAAGATCCAGCAATAAGGGGATCAAACCACTCGAGGCAAACTTGGGAAGCAGAGCTGACCTCTTTTCGTCCAAAACACAGAGTATTCTTGCCATTGAGAGCGAGAGACCTAAAACATCAGCCACTGGTGACAGTGTTGGCAGATGCAGAACGGATAGGTTTGTGGAGGCAGCACACTCAGCAGCAGATCTAATGATGTCAACTAAAAAGGAAGCCGATGTCGAAGGCATAGAAATGTAGCGATGAGGGTCTGCCGATGGGTCGTCGCTATGCTTTTCTTCCTCTTGAGTACTTAACGCTGCATTCAAAACGTCAAGCAAGGATGCTTGCTCCTTGGTGAACGATGTCTTCTTTAAGCATGAGTAAACGTCAACGTTGACAGGTGTTTGCGAGGAACTATTCCTGTTCGTTGCGGTATCGCCCAGTTCACAGAAGASAGCAGGGAAACAAGGGGTTGCAAAGCATAGGCGAGGAAGCAGAAACTCCAACCATTCATTTGGCGCAGCATCTATAACAACCCCGTCACCTGAAAGAAGAAAAATTTAGAAATTATAATAAGACGCTTTAGCGTGCAGAAATTTATGCAGGAAACAATATTGATGGTCAAAGAAATGCGGTCACAAAGTTAGAATGTGACTTTACCCCTGTTGAGTAGCCATGCCACGACAGAGGCCCCCTTGCCTTCTGACAATTCCGWGCACCGGCTGTCGTTGTCTCTACAGCAAGTATAGATTACCATGCACAAGGGCCCTTGTACCTTCTCATTTGAAACTTTAGCCACAATCTCAAAAACTGACGGAAAGAAACGCTTCCAAATCCTTGCCTGACTTACTTCACCCAGACCAGCTACGTTCCCCAGCAGCTGAAGAACCATCTGCAAGCTTTCAATCACTGAACTCCGCACAATTGCCTCGGCTGGAGACTCGCCATTCTCAAAAGAGTCACTATGACGGGCAGAACATTCTTGAGCTAAAATCTCTAACACTGGAGCAATAGCTTCCACGCCATCCAAAGTTACCAGCGCCTCCTGATTTACGGGATTACCGGCACACAAATTGCGAAGTGCTTTTACGTACAAATTGAATGAYCTAAAGCTCCAATCCGTTTCATACAAATCCTGGCGGACCCTAGGAAATACACCACCGGACAAAGAAAGAAGAGTAGGAACTGCCTCCGCTAGAGACAGCTTCAGTCTTCCATCTTCAGACCTCGCAATGTCAACCAAACATTGAAGCTGCGACTCAAACTCGGTCCGGGAATGAACTACCATCTGCGCAGCAGCATAGAAGCAAGCCTCAGTATCAGTAAACCACGCCTACTAAAAAGGAATGGTCAAAGCGACATGAACAGAGAACCATTTCAAATCGACGATAGTGCAGCTGTTGATGCAGTTGCATCATATCTGTGACAGTTCGCACCACAAATCTGTGTCACAAAATTTACTTATACACCCACATGGATTAATATGTAGATGTGAAAAACAGTTCATGGGTCCTTTTGTTCCAACTTTCACTTGTTCACAGGACAGGAACACCAACCGTGCGCGTCCGCACCTGACCATTTGAGCAGCCTTGATATTTAGTTGTATACTGAGAAGCTAAAAGTGAGATGCGTAAGCTAGAAAGTCACAGATTTTCAACTGTGGCCAACGAGGAAAAAAATTTAACTATGCAAGTGTCGCACTTGAGGAATGAAGCCTATACTCAAAGACTACTAGAACAGTCAAGTACCAGGCGGTCAATCCAAATTGCCACAACAGAAAGGCTCACAATCAACAGCAACTGATTCTCCTAGATAACAGTTAAAAAATATTCAAACTACGGATCCATGTAAAGCAAAGAGCAGCTATCAATGAAGAGAACAATGCGCTACCAATTTGGCACGCGCAGCTAGAAAAATATATCATCAACAACGAGAAAATGCAGGACGTTTTTTTATTTACCAAGGATGTTAAAATTTGAAATCTTGAATTTCATATGTGAAATCACAGAATTCCTAAGTGTTTAGTAATTCATTAATTTAACCACTCTGCAAATACGGGTACACTAATGATGGTAAATAGTGTTACCTACACTAATTGATTTAAAGCACCATAAGTTTTTACACTTAATGAACTACAGGTACAAAGTTTTCCCAAATATAGTACTACTAGGATCCATGCACTCCGTAAAAATATTCATGAAGAGTAAAAACTTATAGCATTTCTAAAATGGTTAGTATGGGTAACACTATTTACCATCATTAGTGTAGTTGTTTTCATATGTTCACATAGTGAACATATTTCGAGTTTTTTCATCTGTGGATGATAATTTCCATCCATCCAACCTTCCCTAGAAAGCCTTGCGGAAGGTTGCGCGGAGCTTCTCTGCACAAGCAACTGCAAATTGTTCACCGCATTCCAGTTCGAAATTTTTGTTGTTACAGATGGGATTCGATCAAAACAGATATTGAGTAGCGAGATGGTGCGAGAACCTGCGCTTTTTTTTTTCCTTTTCTGCAGCTAGATGTCGCGTCGTTGCATTTGATTGCCTGCGGGAATTGTCGCATTCAGTACATCGCGAGGTACGACGGCGTTTGCCATATCTGGGATCTATCGGAGGGGGATTCCATATAGTTCATGCTCAGCTAAGAATTTATTTTTTCTTTAATTTTTCTATTTGATTTCAGAAGAATTTTGTTCTCTCTTTTCTTGCTTCTGTTCTTGGCTATAATCTGCCTTGGTCTTAATGATTTTTGGTYGCGCCTCTTTGAATTGAGTGTTTGTGTCTTTGTTAACGTGCTCAAATGGACGGGTACTAGTGTTGCAGGTAATACAGGCATTGGAAATACTTATAGTTGTAGGAGACCTCCAGCTCTGAGGCGCTGTGGAATTTCAGACCAAGATGGACAATGTGATTGGGCTTGTGAATAGGATTCAGCGGGCGTGTACTGCCCGAGGTGACTATGGAGGTGAAGGTGCAGTCGCCAGTCTTTGGGAGGCCTTGCCATCCGTCGCTGTCGTGGGAGGCCAGGTGTGAAAATTCATGAGCTTTCTTGATTTTTGATTTTGACTTCATGTTGACCCACCTGCCTTGGGTGGTGACGGCTTAGTACGTGATGATTTAAACTCATGGAATAAATTCTTACAATCACTGGGAGGATCCTGGGGTTTAGTATAAGGCTGAAACATCTGTATGTAATGTTTGAATTTACTCCAAAATTAGGCCCTGCTACATGTCAAAATCGTCCTCGTCAACTTGAAGTTCTGCATTTTAGAGAATTCATCCAGASCTCTTTAAATCTCACAGTCKAGGAGCCYAAGATGCATGCGATTATTAMTGRAGTTCTGGAACATTGTGAAATTCACGAGAGTTGCCATTGGAAGAGTGACATTAAAGAAGTGATTGGGGTTGTAGGAGGTCTGGAGTTAGGAAGGTGGATGGAACCCTTTTCACACTTGTTTAATTCCCTATTATCACATTTGTATGCTTCTTGTTATGACACAAACAAAAGGGTGACAGCGAGRCTGTAGATTGAGTTTTGAATTGGGTGTGTCCATTCTGTATGTAAGAGAACTGAGGGTGGGATATTAGCGAAGGTGATATCAAGGAGTTCTAGTGTGTTTTACTACTTCGTATGTTGTTATTGGTTGCAATGCTGGTTGATACCTTGATTATGTACACCTTTTGGGGACCTTTGCAATCGCGTGTGCTGCGGAATTTCATTAGAGGCACTGGTAGAAATTCCACCCCGTGAGGTATTTTACAGTAGATCATCTAACCACAGTTGGCAGGATTTATGCTAGAATCCGCCTTGCATGGCGTTCAGTTATTATTGTTAGGGTTCACCGTAGTTGAGTTYTCTGAAAACCTCTGGAGGGGTCTCCTACTACTGTAGTGACTTTACTTCTGGTTAGTAGCAGATGGACCATGAAGACATTTGAAGTAAATGCCGATGGATAGATTGTTGAGTAACTTCCATGTGTGCTGCAGCTGCTATAAGGAAAGAGATATCAAACGAGACAGACCGCATCATAGGGAGCACAAGCAGACATCTGTTGTAATATCCATCTAAGTGTTTATCCTCCGCATGGTAAACTCTATTTTTAGCTTCCTACATACTAATCCCATTCCCCTTGCGTTCGGTAGTGCCATTGTATCGTAGAGTTCTAACTGATATTCTCCTCTGAAATGASAATGTTGGGARATTCATTCATCTCTATTGCAAGCACCAGGCACTGAGTTTCTCATTTCTTACATTGCAGTTGTGAATTTGAGTTTGTGTACGATAATCAGTTTTGATTCATGCCGCTTCAAACTTGTACTTGTATTTAACCCATACTTGTTACAATGGTGAAATTGCGCAAGATTGGTGCGCATGGTAGACTGGRCTTCGAGGAACCAGTGCTGTTCAGAATCGCCAGACTGAAAATCGGARCCAGTCGAACCTCACATCTGTTCTTGTCGTAGATTTTAGAATTTGTGGATTCAGCTGGCCACCCATCTGAGCATGTGCATATCCTAGTTCCCACAGTTCTAGGTACTGGGAACAGTGGGAAATACTTGCTTTCGAAGTTTTGAATCTTTGAATGCCACATTTCTGGGGATCTTGAACCTGTCATGTTAACTAAAGATAACCWCATTCAGTGTGCAGAGTYTGCCACAATTATACCGTAATTCATTTGTGCGAACATTTTCTTATGTACAAGCTGCAATATTTGGAAGCCGTCMTCAGGGCGCGTATTCCTAGTATAAAAGCTTTGATTAACAAGAGTATTGACGATTTTGAGACTGAGCTGAACCAAATTGGCAGGCCTCTTGCAAATGATGCGGGGGTAAGAAAACGATGCTCTTGTTTATAGCCTAATCTTAYTCTTAAGTATTGGTCRCTATTTAGATTTGCATAGAAACTTACATTGGTTGTTTGACAATCAATTGCACACTTGTGCCTTGAAGATTGGATTGGTGTTCAGGCTCAGCTCTACACCATCCTGGAACTTTGTGCACAGGACAGTCGATCGCATCTTCAAGGAACATCTGGATGGAGCATAAATTTTGACAGCGCTCATTTGTTATAATGCGTCACAATGCTCAATTCTCTCAATTTTATATAATAGCACAACAAGAGGAACAGAAGGAAGGTYGAAGGTTGAAGGTTGAAGTTTWAAAAAAAATCCTGATGCACATGGTTGCATTCGAGGGGTTGTCAGACCAAGSTACAGTAGAACAGCAA
The DNA here is from genome assembly GCA_006891605.1 of Pleurozium schreberi. NCBI lineage: Eukaryota > Viridiplantae > Streptophyta > Bryopsida > Hypnales > Hylocomiaceae > Pleurozium > Pleurozium schreberi. The sequence goes on along the minus strand of VACF01002150.1, from coordinate 71,279 downwards.
TTTGTAAGTCTGCATAATCTTTGCAAACAGAATGGGTGCGATTTTCTTTATTGCTAAAGAATGTTTTTTATGACTTTTAAACACTGGTGATATTTGTTGCGTCCTTCAGACGATCCGGTGGAGAGAGGATATACGGCGTATCTGACAATCAACTATCAGCTGCTTCGAAGAAGCTGCTTTCAGATGCTGTACTCAAACTAACGGCATAGGCACCTACGAAACTAGCAACAATTGCAAACGAGTGTGCTATGGGTTTGAAGTACTGTACTGTACAAGAAGGATCTAATAAGAAAGAAAGGGCCAGGGTGACCTGACCCCCTCGCTCGGACACTTGGGAAAACCCTGATTTTTTTATATTTTTCATGCATGAGAGAATTTGTAAATTCTGAATTCATTTTTCCAATCAGACCCCCAAATTAACTACTAATGGAGAGGCACTCAATGGCGTCCATGTACCCAATGCCGTCCCTTTCTAGGTTAGGCATTCATTCTAGAACACAAATGCAGACCGCTTATTATTTTAGGTCAAAGAAATGAGTCATGTACCACCTACCTACATTTATGGCCTGAAATGATTATGTCTTGCAGATTTGAATGGCATTGGGTACAAGGACACCATTGGGTGCCTTTCCCTTAGTGGTGGTCAAGGTACATTGATTAAGCACAAAATAGGGGGCTTTTTACTTTACTTGCACCCTTGGAATGACTCGGAGTGGCTGAACGAGGGGACAATTTCACCCCGGCCTAAGAAAGGAGAGGACTCTGAGGGCCAACCTCCCGCCATGTCTGTTGGGCAAAGTTGGAAGGGGAGCTCATAACATTGTTAACCCTTGAAAGGCCCTTGGGGTCCTTCTATAATCTATATGACCTGTATTTAGCCTTATAACTCTTCAATTGTGGTTTAATGTATGAATTGTGATACATTGCTACATATAACCTATTGTGATCATCAATTAATTTTGTATTGAAAAGTGTTTGGTCAATGTTTTTCTAATCAAAACCACCAAATTTATAATATACTATACAGCCACAAAGGGCTTTGAGACCTTCCAAAGGTGAATTGGTTGTTAGACCTTTCCCCAAGTGGAGGTATAATCCCTCCTTAGATAACAAGGGGGAGAATTAAGTTATGATGCTTTGATTTTGATTGGCTTGCACAAGTCTTATGTCCCTAAGCTGGGGGCTAAGCTATCAATGTTGGGGAAGTTGCGATTGGTTGGACACAAATACTTTGTCCCTAGAGGTTTGGAAGGAACAAAAGGAAGCCTCCCAATGAATGTTAACAATGTTACGCTACAAGGTCAAGTGAGCAATTGTATTGGCATGTGGACCAAATGGGTGGAAAGAAATGGAATAAAGTTTCCACATATAGTGATTCCCTTCAAGATTGACCAATCTCCACCATTGGGCCTGTCCACCGATTTTAGTGAACCTTGAAATCCTCCTTTTTCGCTCACCAAGGCAGGCAAGACGATCTGTGAGATCTTCTTGTCTTGAAGTGCTTTTTTTGTCCACCGTTTTTACATGGTAGGAGGCCCTTATAACATATACTAGTGTGCTTGTGTCATTTTCATAGTAAAAATAAAAATAAAAGTAATTTTCTAATTATTCAATTCATACAAACTTTGAAATTTAGTAACTTTCACACCGTATGTCCAAAAGTCACAAAATAGAGCTCSTGCAATCACCCCTCATTGCAAAGACCTTTTTGATAGTACTATGAACATGACTAGGGGATGCACTATCTTAGAAATCTCACCACAACAAACAAAAGAAAACAGAACAAACAACCTAATTTAATGTATAGATGTACATATTAGTGTGCCTTGTGCTATTGTCATAGTATAATCAAATGAAAGTGAAAGAAATTTTCAAATTTCTTAATTTACAAAAACTTCAAATTTCAATATCTTTCGTACCATAAGTCCAAATGCCACAAAACAAAGCTCATGCACCGCTTTTCACAAACATCTTTTTGACAATATCTAGAACGTGACTAGAAAATGCATCGTTCTAGATATCTCATCATAACAAACAAAACAAAACAAACAATRTAATTTAATGTATAGATAAGATAATCTTGCTCCTCATTCTAAGTCTATAGATCCACCTAAGAGTTCATATAGTGCATATCTAGACATTTTTTGTGTGCCTAGAACTTGGTCCAATAGTGCTCTTAGCTCTTGAGCATTATCTAATAAGTCTAGAACATCTATGTTAGTGTTCAACCAAGATTACAGGAAGCTCCAAAATATTTTTGTAGAAACTAAAGTTGGACCAGTTACAATAGACTAATTCATTCATTTAGGCATCATTCAGAGGTTGTCATAGCATGTGTTGAGGTTCTTCTATTTATAAAATTTATGTAAACAATTATTTACTACCATCATTGGTTGAGATTGTTACAGAATTTAAAAGAATTATGTTCACAAGTATCCTAGCCTTAACCTCATAATGCCCTAAGGAATTTTGAGTAAAATCTAGATGTGGTACATTAAGTGTCATTCTCAAGGTTTTTGAAGTTTTGCATTAAATAAAAAGTTCTCTAAAGTCCATATTTGGAATGTTGAATAGTACATCAGAGTAATGATTTGTCCATATGACTTTCCATTCATTCAAAACAATGCTTGAATCTTTAATGTACAACCTTCTTATATGACCAATCGGATSAAATTGAGGTTGAGAACTATGTTTGTAAAAAGATAAGCAAAAAGATGCATATATTCAAAAAAAACAAATTTAAAGATATATTTGGGTATTTAAAAGAAAAGACTAAAAGAAAAGACTATTTATTTTTAGACACTATTTTTAATAATTATTTTTGTAGTCAAATAATATTTATCTATTGGTTGACCAAAGCGTATCCACTTTTTGGATGCATGGACCTTTAACCCCTCAACGCCCAAGGTCCAACCGTGCTTGAAAGCATCCTCCCTTTGTAAGTGTTAAAAATCCTCCTTTCAGACAGTTATGAAGATCTCAACCGTATAATATTGTAGTGTGCACGTTGTAGATGTTGTTGACCAAATTTGGGGTCATTTGACCGTATAGATTGAAAGATTATAATGTTTTAGTGTTGAAAAAAGGTGCTGAAATTTTCTTAAAAACACATTTGGAAGTGAGATTTGATTTCTAAACCGACTCAAATGAAAAAAATTTAAACTACAAAGTGATCCAAAACTAGAATGTAAACACTTTGGTGAAAAAAATATCATACAAATGACTAATTGTGTTTGCAAAATGGATTTGAAATGTCAAAAAATAGTGAAAAAATTAGCCAAAAATCACATTTGTGACTGTACCTCCTTCTACTAAAATGCCTCTCAGTCACTCATAACGTCTTGGATGGATCTGAAATTTTAACCACACAAACTAGATTAGTAAGTTCAACTTTCCCAACAACAATTATTGAAAAAAGATCATATCTCAAGAAGTTATGAGCCGCCAAAGTTCACTGAAATGCAAAAGATTTTGGATTCTGAACTTTGAATTGCTCCCAAACATTGATAACAACTTGGATTGGCATTAAACTTTTACCACAATAACAAAATCTTTATGGGAACAAAACCCAACAAATTTTATTGAAAACAAACATTTGATGAAAAAGATACAATCCCCCGAAGTTGAAGCCATCACAATGCAGTGTGTTGAACCTAAATTGAACCTGAGAACTTTGAATGACTTTCACAAACTCAATACGTCTTGGATTGATCTAAAAATTTTACCATAAAAACTAGACTAGTATGCGCAATTTTTCCAACTAGTTTTTATTGAAATCGGACATTGGATGCAAAAGTTAGAGCGCTTCAAAGTGGACTGCCAGACTGGAAAATAAATAATTTGATTAATTAATCAATATTATCAAGGAAGGTAGTGTTCTCACCACATCAAATTTTTGATGTGACAAAGTTCTCTTTAATCTATGAATGATGTTCTTATTCTTTTTTTTAACTTTAATTCTTTTTATCGTTTCATTAAACTGTCATGCGCAATTCAACCCTTCCAATTTGTTTAATTTTTTGGATTTTGGATTTTTTATGCCACTATTCCCCATTGTCTAGAAACTCTCAATTTTGGTCAGAACTAAATTGTCATCTAATGAAGAAATCATCAATTCTAAAGTGACAAACAAACTTGTATAAAAGCTCTAATAGCTGATAGAACTCCACTTCTTTTGTCACTTCAAATGCAACAAATGTATTATTATGAAATTTTGAAATATGAAAATTTTGAAATCATAAAATCCTAAATCATATAAATAAATATACTACAAATTTCAAAACTTGTGATTTAGGGTGGGAATTAAACTAAATAGTGAAATTAGGTTGTCCTACGCTAATTTTTGAACATTTGACATTAAAAATATTTATTGTTACCATACAAGAATGCACTACTTTTGAATTAGGCATTGTTGTAAATAGGACTCATGAACCTCTATTTGTGTAAATGGAATATTTGTATAAATACTTGTTGATTTTGATGGCTTGTAAGCAACTTTCTTGGGATAAGGCAACCTAATTATTCAAGCAACCTAATTTCACTATTTAATTTAGGTAACTGGTGGTTCATTTGTAATTGCGTTTGAAATACATCTTTCAAAAATTTCAAATACAATTTCAAAAAATCTAGAATCCTATATAGACAAAGTGGATTCAACATTTCCTTAGTTTCTAAACCATATTCTTTTGCACCTTTTTGAGGTGGGAATTTTAAAAGACTATGTGTCCTGCCAAAAATTAACAAAGCGATTGGAATTCTTATTTTTATCATAGTATAGTAGTAAAGGTTTGTTTGGAGGGAATTTTGTATTGGATTAGGAAAGAGAATTAATAAATTATTATTTAGGAAGCCAATCACTTGCCAATTGACAAAGTCTAAAGCCAATCACTAGCTAATAAAAAGAGCTTAAAAACACAAGTGTTACAAAGAAAACTCAAAGGAAAAATGAAGACAACTTGACTTCTAAATAATTCGGAAAGAAAAAAAATGAGAAAGAGGGATGGATAGATAGAAAACAACAAATTGTTTTCGGTCAATTTGCCACTATTCATATCTTGGATGTAATTCCAATATTCATTTTATTCTAATTATAGAATGACATGGAAATTGAGTTTACACCATGATGTTTTTCACTGTAATGTACACACATGGTGAAATTTTCAGATTTTTTGAAGTAATTTTCTATTTAATGTGATTTTTTCTTCACTTTTTTTCAAAAATTCTTATAAAAGTCAATTTTCCTCAAAAGAATCTAAATTTTTTGTGAAGTAGAGAAGACATGTAATATCATCTCTGAAAAATAAACATAAAATTTTTCACACATATTCATTTCCAAAATGGTAATAAATTGAGTGATGAGCACCAAGGCTCTGAATTAGTGGTTATAGGTCCGTCCTTTAGGGGTTGAATTTATCTAAAAAAAATCATAGGATGTAGATTATTTATTACAAAATTAAAACAATTGGTATCAGAATTTTCAATTCCATAATTGAATTCATAACAATTTAGTATTTTAAAGCATAATCAACTTCTTTCTACTTACTATTTCTTCAAGCATGAAATTGATTGAAATTTTTATATGTATTCCCAACTTATTTCTTCAACATATTATAGAGACGGTTGCAAGTTGTAGGATCTACACATTTTTGGATAAAAAGTTTGAAAGGTGAAATCTAACCACTTGGGGAGTGTAAAAAACACTTCATTTGAAACCCAAGCATCACAATCTTGCAATTTGTAAGGTTTTTAGTTCTCAAATGTTAGGAGGGTGTACTCTAATAAGTTAATTAAAGAATCCTATGGTTGGAATTGTTAAAAAATAAATATAAATGAAGGTTTAACTTTGCTTTGGAGACAAGTATTTTGAAGGAGTTTTGACCTCTAAACATGAAAGAACTTTAGGGGTTAGAGCATGGCAATTGAGGCACAATGGAGGCGGCCTCAATGTCCTTGGTGGGCCCTTGAATTTTTTTTCTCTCCACTGTCACTCTTGCAACATCAACTTTTGCAGTGGCCACTTGAAAAATGCACCGAACCACTCAAGAATAGTGAGCCTCTTTAGTGAAGCAAGACCGCAATTTGTGGAGAATCTTGGTTGTTTTGGGATTGTAGTAGGTGGTCGTGGAGGCCATCAGTTGGAGCAAAAGTTGCATAAGCATATACGTGACCTAAAATTTAGCATGGAAGTGGGGTTATAAGTTTTCAAGTGTCATCATAACGAGGGACTGGGGAAGGGAGTCTATGCTCTTTTTGCCAGCAGTGATTGCTCAATCTGTTCTAGTGCACTCAGAGATTGAGCGAGCCTGGGTAGCTAAGTTCATATATATACATCAAATAGTGAAATTAGGTTGCTTTAACAATTAAGTTGCTTTAACAATTAGGTTTCCTTACTCTAGAAAGTTATCTTATGACTACCTATGACTSACTATAGCCTTTTTAAAGKCTATTTGTCCACATGGAGGTGCATGCCACTTTCTATACTTGTGCCATGTATCAATGCACCAAYCCATGTAGCACACATGGTTTTTGCATATTATTACATCCTTGTATAATAACAATCCATATTTATATAGTGTAGAATGTCAAGCAATTAGTAAGGGGCAACCTAATTTCACTATTCATAGTATACTAACAAGTGAAAGTAGGTTGCCTTTACAATTAAGCTGCCTTCCCTCAAGAAAATTACTCTACAAGCCATCAAAGTCAACAAATATTTCTACAAATACTTCCATTTGTACACATACAGGTTTATGATTCCAAGTACACCAATAACTAATTCAAAGTAGTGTATTCTTGTTCAATAACAATAAACATTTAAAGAGTATGAAATGCCGAGAAATTAGTGAAGAGCAACCTAACTTCATTACTTAGTGTAGACAAAACTATCGTACTTGAATGAGAAAAGTACAAATTAATAGATTAAATATGTTTTTTCTAACCCAAAATGTTTGCACGTTGGTTTTTGTTGTTGCCACCCAAAAGATTTTTTTTTAAATTTAGAAGAGTAACACTCTTCTGACAATCAATAAGCTTAACCCTTAAAAGGATGAAATGGAAGTTTTGAGTCCTTTGGATGACAAAAATTAATTGTAGTGAATGCAATAAAGGTATTTGTCATCCATTTTTTGGATGAATGTGAAAGTAGAGATGTGCTTTGACATGGAAAGCACGAAATAGGGTCATTGAATATGTTGTCATTTTTAGGTGCTGGAAATTGTAACACAAAGCCACGAAAATTCATGCCCAGACTAACAAGTCCCGTTATGTCCATCATCAAATTTTTAGGTGCTGTAGCAAATTTTTAGGTGTTGCTGTCAGGTTTAGGTGCTACGTAATTTAACTTTCCACAATCCACACCCCGCCTTTTTTCCACGGTACTAGGTCCGTCCTTTAAGGGTTAAGCTTCTATCCCCCAAGCTGGACCGGGATGAATGGGCCCCCTCACTCGACCACTCCAAGTCATTCCATGGGTGCAAGTAAAATAAAAAGCCCCCTAACTTGTGCTTGATTAAATTATCTTTGTACACAACTCCTAGCCTATGTGGGGCCTCTGATTGCAAACATGAATTCCAAATTTGCAAATTTTATCATGCGTGCAAAATAAAGAATTTCAGGGTTTTCCCAAGGGCCGAGCTAGGGGCAGTTCACCCCGGCCCCCAAACCAGGGACCATTKAATTCCAGAGGTCCCGGCCCTTGCTCAGTAAGTTAACTCCTCCCCCTCCCTGTGAGAGTCTTCACCCATGAGCATATTCGCCACCAGTAAAAAAAACCACTGTAGTGGCTTGCATGCACGGTGACTCAGCCACAAGCCCTTGTTTGACACAAGTAAAGGAACTGTGTGTTTTTTAGTTGTGTTTTTAGTTTAGCTTTGTTTTGTTTGACACAAGTGTTTTTTAGTTGTGTTTTTTGTTTTGTTTGACACAAGTAAAGGAACCGTGTGTTTTTTAGTTTCGTTTTCAATCGCCAAACATTACTGACTTTACGGAGGTAAGTGCGGTGGGTGCACAAAATTTTTAGCCAGCAAGGCAGATTCGCTGTCTCTCCAAAGTCCAAACCTTACCTCCAAAAGTGGCGACATTCTGCTACAATCTCTTGCTGTGACAACGTCTTGGTGGGTTCAATTGCGTTGAAAAATTATGACATCACTCTGAAATTTTCAGTCTGACATCACTCTGAAATATGCTTCTCTGAAATATGCTTCTCTGAAATATGCTCCTCTGAAATAACGAAATAATAATAAGGTACCCAGATCCGTACCTCTAATCAACCAAATAAGAATGATTATTAAACTACCTAAGTTTTTTTATTGGATCTTGTTGGAAGTCAAAAGGAGATCCTAGAGCACATATAATTTGGACACTTTATGAATAAGCAATGTATTGTGCACATAGATATTATAATTTGGACACTTTATGAATAAACTATGAGTTGTGCACATAGATATTGTGTGCAAAACACATTTTGCAGTCTAGGACAAGTTCTTACAAGAGTGTAAGAGCAGCTCCAATGCTACACAAAAATACACACGGGTACTGCATAATAACGTGAATACCAAGAAAACATGCCCCAATGCAACCCGGCATTGGTCACTCATTATTCCGGGGCCCGTCACTTTCCATCCCCGGCTCGGCATTTTGAGGCAATATGAAGAGCCCAGGAGGTGGCACACAATAGCAAAAGTCAACAATGTCATACCTTTTCAACCTTGTTTTCCATGCTAATAAATTCAAGCTCTCCTTCTTTGCATGAAAGGTCTATATTTAATGTAGAATCTTTCTTTTCTTTCATTTTTTAAAGAGGTAAAGGTTCACTTGCAGTATGGATTGATGGGTTTGCATTAGGACAATTTATTTTTAAAGTTGCCTGAATGGAATGAGGTCCGCCTATCTCCACTTCAAAATTTGGATGTTGTACTTGTAACAGTGTATGGATTGGACTTGCTCTAAGGACCTAGCTTTAAATTTCTTGTTGAGTATGAAGGCACCTTAGCTTCAAATCAATGCAAATCAATGCAAATCAGTTCATTTTGGCAATAGAAGTTAGAAGTAGGTSATTATGGATTGGATTGGGCATGGGTTGGTGGAAGCCTTGCAATATTATTTATTCTTTTTGACATACACATCTACAGGCTGATATAGAATGCCCAAGGTAACACCCTTCTACAAATTAAAAAAAAAATTCACATGAAGTTGAAAATTATTTTTTCATTAAATAGTAAAGTTGTTTCTTATATTTTTTTGTCTACCATTGAAATGTATTCTCGCATTTTCCACATAGCAATATTGTACTGCRTTATGTKTAGTCATTATGTTTGTAATGGATAGTTTAGCTTCTATCATGGATGTAAAAATGTTAGAGTGGTGCAAGTGGGTATGGCAAATAAGTTTAAAATATTTTCAAATTGCCCATGCTCATAAATCTTTTGATTCTTACAATTATAATGAATCAAGATCCACTTGGTCTATTAGATCATCATAGTAATTGATAACTATTTGAGTTTCAAACATTCGAGTGAAATTAATTTCTTATGAGTGGTGCCTATGTGTTGCAATGTTGAATGGAAAAATTCATCAAATAAGAGAGTTTTATCAACCATGAAAATTCTGAAAAAATGGTGCTAGGAAACTTAAAGTAATTAGTGAACAACTTCTCCCACGTTGATCAAGTAAAATAATATTATATTGAAATTTTCAGAATTATTCAAGGTAGTTTTTAGGAATTTAGACATTTAAAAAAGTAATCCAATGTTTATTAGTCTATGTATTTTTGGCAAAATTTTAAAATTAAGGCAAACTGATGTCTTATTTATTAGCCTAAGAGTTATGTTATTAGGGTGGTGCTTGACAAAATAACTATGGTAGTGAAAAAATAATCATTGCAATATAATATGGTAATATTAAAAAAAGTTGTTGACATCAAATACATCATGTAAAGAAGTGTCATTCAGTTTGTTAGATTTTTATATGATTTGAAGTAGAAACTTTATTAAGTTTATTAAGTTTAAAAGACAAATCAATAAATTCTTTTGAATAATTTCTAAGAATTTAATATCAAACTATGAAAAATGAAGATTTCTTTGGTTTAAAAAAATATGATAATTATAATATATTTTGAATGCAAGAAAAATGATTCTTGTGAAAATTCAAATATTTAATAATATTGATTTTAGAATGAATTTTTAAAATTTTGGTTTAAAATTTTGGTTTGAATGTGTGGTACTAGATCCAACCTTTTGGATGTGATCAATATATTGTACTTCACAATTATTGATTATTTCTATGTTACTACTCATGGAAGATTTAAGAAATAATAATCAATAAAAATATTAAAATTTCGAATTCTTTGAATACATATAAAATATAAAGTTTAGGAATTATAAATTGTTACTTTATTGTATACAGATTTGAAGTCTATATATTTGAAGATTTATGATCTTGTATAATTTTTGGTGTATTCAATTCTAAAGTCCCATGGCCATTTTATTGTCAAAAATCATTGAAAACTACCATTTTTACTTCATTCACCTAAGAAAAAAAAAATTACTTTTCTTAAAATCAAACCATATGATCTTGCATTTCACTCGTCTTAGATCACATGGTAAGAATTTCATGAAGTTTTACCGTGTAGATTGGAAGATATTAGCATTCAAAGTTGAAAAAGAAAGTTTTTTGAAAATTGGCCTGCAATTTCAGATGACTTTGACCGTCATTTGTGGAATTTTTGTAATACAAACTTTGAATTTTAAATTTTTTATGTTGAAGAATTAAGTTGAAAGTCTAGAAAATAAAATTCAAAAAGAATACACTAGATTTTCATTCTTTAAAAAATTGTTAAGTAGAAGTAGGTCCAAAATTGAAAGAAAAACTAAATGGTTAATAGCTCTAACTAAGATGGGATTGAAACCCATTAATCCCAATGGTGAGATTTTTCTAGAAAATAAACCTCAACTTGTCCAACAATTTCTTTTGAAAAAATGTAAAATTTGCATTTGGAAATGAATCCTATAAGTGTGTTTTTCAAGAAAATACTTAGATTGCCCAAAAAACAAGATTGTCCATAACTTTCTCATTTCTAGTCCAAATAGATTGGTTCAAAGCTTCACATGTAGAAAAAAGTATATCATTTAGAAGAAAAAAAAAGTTTAATTTAATTTTGAATATTTGCAAAATTTCTTTTACTGCCTACCGAGTTCAGTTTTGGGCCTTTTGTAGTATAATTTTTGCTCCCAGGGACCAATTGAAATGAAAATTATATTCCCACAAAGCTAATCAATTTTCCTATCTTACAAGAAAGTTTCAAATAGTTTCATAAAAGTCAAGGTCATAGGAACTTGCCCAAAATCCAATTTGTCCCCCAAGGGGACAATGGGACTTTAGGGGTTAACTCCTAAAGAACCAAGGCCTTTTATTGCAAAAAAACACTCCAAACTTCTATTTTTATAGCAAAGAGTAAAATAATATAATTTTTTTTTATAGGATCACCATAGGATCTTACACCTAATTAGCATGCAAATATGTAGTAAAGATTTTTTAAAAATTGATCTCAAAGTTTGCAAGATATCTACGTTTAAAGTGAAAACACAAGTTTTTCAACACGTTGAGGGACTAGATTATTTGACTTTGAACCTTCTTAAATTTAATTTTTTACACTACAGAGTTTTGAGCTTCAAATTTTTTTGGTGGAAAATTGAGTTGAGAGTCTAGGGTCTAAATACAAAAAATCTTAAATTTTATTCTTTAAAAAATTATTAACTAGAAAGAAGCTAGTACAAGATAGAAGGAAAATCTAAATTATTAATATTTCTAAGATGGAATTAAAATGCATTCATTTCAATGATGATATTGTTTTAGCAAAAAAATTAAACCATGTGGAACTTATTTTCTTGAAAAATTGTAAAAATTGCATTAAATAATGAAGCCTATAAGTAGTTTTTTCAAAAAGATGCTTAGGTTGCCCCCAAAAGAAGATTGCCCGTAATTTTCTCGTAACAAATCCAAACGGAACGAATCAAATCTTTATAAGTAGGCAAAGATATAATCTATGAGAAGAAGAAAAAAGCTTAATTTTAATTTTTAGATTTTTTTTGTTGCCCCCTCTCCCCTATTTTGAGCTAATTTTGGGCATAACTTTTGTTCCCGGGCATCGATTGAAAAAAAAATCATATTCTGACAAAGCTAATAATTTTTTTATATTTTCAAAAAATGTTTGAATAAATCAAGACAATAAATTGAGTCCGTAGGTACATGCTTTAAATCTCGTTTGTCCATTACAAGAACAATGGTCTTTCAAGGGATAAAAAAAGTTCTTTGAGTATTTTAGTATTTAGTTTAGGAACTACAGATAGTTGTTTAATATTTATTTTTAATGTCTATCTTTAATGTTTAAAATTTATAATTTATAAGGATTTAACTATCCAAACTTATATTATTGCAAATGAGGAGGTTCTAATGTAATGGGTTTGTCTTCAAATGGTTGTGGCCTCATGCATATGAGATGAAACCACAAAATTGAAAGGCTAAAGAAAAATAAATATATAGTTCACTCTCTTTACTCCATAATAGTATAATACTCATTCTTTTGTAATAATGAAAGTATTAAGGTTTTGACAACAATTTCTTAACCCCTGAGCGCCCCAAGGGCCAAAATATGGCCTCTCCATTCTTGAGAGATGTCCTTGTTTGACTCTTATGATCTTTCCAATGGTACGGTCAAAGGACGCGTCCTTTTTCTTGTATCTCTGGACATGTCTCTACTACCAATCAGTACGGTCAATTAATGTGGATCTTTCCTTGGGTGATAGTTTAATTGGAAAGAGTATGGAAAGGTTTGGATTTTTGTGAACATGGGCTAGGTGCTTAGGGGTTACTACATGTCACAATCAAATGATTCTACAATGAATGTGCTATGTATCTTCTCAAGTGCAAGATAATGGATGTGGCTAATTAATTGCAAGCAAGGAAAAATAAGAGCTTGCAACAGATACAAAGTGTCACACACAAAATAAAGATAGACTTCATAGAAAACAAAGATTTAATGTGTTATCTATTTTTTTCCGTGCGTTTTGATCTCTACAAGAACAATTTCAAATTCAATAGATTCAATCAATGAAAAGTTCAATGTCTTTTGGTCTTTAATAGTTTAATCCAACCAACTTCATATTGCTATTAAATCTTCAATCTTCACAAAACATTTTGATATATAAAGTAAATAACAAATTAGACTTCTTGTGCTTCATTTCATTATAAAACTTTAAAAACAAAAATCTCATCTATAATCCTAAAATTAGGTCTAATCTAAATGATCCAAGTAATTTGGGAAAAATAAAAATAAACAAAAGAAATTACTATTATAGGATGGAAGGAGTATTTTCTAAAACTCCTTGCAAAATGAAATGGATCTTGTGAAACTTGGATAGCTAAAATGAAGTATTAGATTTTTTATTTTTTGTTTTTTGTTTTTTGAGATTAGAAAATAAACAAAATTTGGAAGAGCCTAATTTTCACAAAGATTCTATGCTTGCAATAAAGCTATGCATTGTTTTGGTTTTGAGTCGCAGTTTGGGAAAGGGAAGTATAGTATCATTTGAAAATTTGCATACTTCTTCAAAACTTGAAGTTTTGTTTAAATCTAGAGTCCCTAACTCTTCCTTGCAAACAAAGTTTGAGTTATGATGCTTAAAAGCTCAACAAAGCCACATTATCAAAAGGTTGCTAGTTCTAAGAAAAGATTTTGATCCACTTCACATGATTTGTTCTCATGTATAAACTGCCCTTACATTCCATTTTTAATATGATCTTTATGATCAATTAGGAATATGAACCTACATTTACAAATTAAAAAGACTTAATAAGATTTTATTAAAAAAAAAATTCATAAAAAATATTGAATTTTCTCGAGTATTTGTTAATTCTAACACATGGATCTTTAGGGATTCAATAAACTCTAATCTAAAGATCAAATGTTACTAGAATTAAACTATCATGAAAAAATGTCTCAAATTTGGTGAACATCCAACCAACTTTGCAATAATCTATTTGGACTTTCAATTGTCCGTTCAACAAGTGACTGTCCTATAGAGTTTTCACAAGACAAAGTGCATTTCAATTGGATAATTCTAATGTCAATTGCAAATCACGTTGTTGCAAAATTAGTATCACAATGATATTTTAGAGAAATTCTTGCAATTCATTAACGATTTCACCTTGTATTAATTTAAACCTCCTAGGTCTTTGTGATCCTCTATTCAAACACTGATGAATGTATTGCAATTAAAAGATATTGATTCTAATTAATTATTTATTTAAAAAAATTATTGCCACCAGCAAAAGAAGAGACATTACAAACACACAAATACACAATTTTTTTAATTTTTTTCCCTCCAACTCCCATTGCAATTGACCAAGGTTTTGTGTTTCAATCTAGATAAACCCTCTCAAATATAAATATCATCAACAAAATTACTATAAATAGTACATGTTTAATACATTAAGTGTCAATGACATGAGTAAAATAAATTAGTGTAGCTAGGGATCATTTTAAGTGGTACAACAATGATTCAATTATAATGATTCATTGTACTAATGAAGGGACAATATTTTTGTATTAATTTTCTAGTTATAAATGACACGAAATTTTGGTTTACACCATGATGCTCTTAAATACAATGTACAAGCATGATCAATTTTTCATATATTAAGCATATATTGGATTTGATATGAATTTTATACAATTTTACTACAATTACTACAAAAATTCATAGTAATTTCAAATTTTCATAAAATAATCTAAAATTTTATGACTTGTAGAAGATATTTGAAAAAAAAATTATCTTTATACTTATTGACAAAATAGAGCACACAAGCAAAAGATGTTGAGGTTTGTTTACATAGCCAAAATCTCTACCTTTAAGAATTAATAGTGAGGTATCTCTACCTTTAAGAATTAATAGTGAGGTACAAAATTTAGTGAGACCTACGAAATTGTTTCACAAAATTTGTTTGAGAAAATTAAAGCAAGAACAAAAACATTTCAATCTAGAAAAGTAATGAAAAACATCCTTTTATTTATTTATTTATTTTTAAAACCGGTTGCCATGGGATGTGTCGTGTCAGTCTAAGCTGCGACCCTGAAAAAGTTGTATGTTTAAAAAACAAACAAAAACAAACAATATTAATTTCAGATGAAGACCTTATAATCAAATATATTAATGTTGAAAGCAAGTCTTACATACATACAAACTCAGATAATAAGTCATKATTTGTACTAGGCACATATAGGGAGTGTGATTGAATCCTTGAAAGTATAACACCTAAAAGTGACACTTTTACTAGTCCTACCCCAAAGGTCAAATGACCAAAATAATTGATGAGATTATTAGTGATCTCTAGAGAAATGTCCCTCAAGTGGTTTTGGAGCTTTTCAACGCTCTAGTATCATTTGTGTTCCTGTATTTTGAACACGTATGTGTGAGGGAGAGGTACCATGAGGCCTTACTATGGGTTCAAAATAATTTTAATTTTTTCATACCCCTCCCCCCTTATTTCCCCTATCTTATAATTTTGAGAAACCACTTTAATTGACAATAAATATGGAACAATTCATCCCGTATCCCGTATTTAATATTATATGTATTTAATACTATATGTGTTTAATATCCATATTTAATATTCGTATTCAGTATCTATACTACATCCATATCTAATATCCACCATGTATTTGTATACGATACAATATTGTATCTATATCCATATTTATATTTGGACGGCTCAAATTAAATCTCACAAGATCAATGGTTTGTGATTTTTGAGAAATCAACGATGATTTCAAAGGTAAGCATTTAAAAAAAAAATCAACGACTTGTAGATTTTTTGAAAGAGAGGGGGGCAACTAATGCAAACCAAGGGGTATTTCTCTTTTGGAGGGATAGGGAGGGATAGTAACATCTTACAAATTTTCAAACTTGAACTCATTAGATAGACTAGCATATGTTTTAACATATGTTTAACCCCTAAAAATCAGTTTTTAAATTTTTTGAAAAATCCTATTCAAAGATTTATTCAATTTCTCATGACTTGGAATAAATGAATGGAGAAGAAGAATAGGTGAAAAAATTAGATTAGATTATGCCGATGAGAGGGTTTCATGGGCCTTTTTGCTTTGCAAGTAATTCACAATTCATTCTTAGGTCTCTTCATTGTCACAAAATGTTATGTGCATTTCCTGGACACGTTATTTGTTGCAATTAGGGTTTCTTGCCCCATAACTCCATTTTGCCAATGTAATCAAGTAATTTATTTTCTTCATCTATTGGTTAACTTTCTTCGTCTTTTTCCTTTGTCTATTGGAAAACGTCCCTCCCATGGTTTAGGCCAAGAAATACCCTCTTGCATCGGGCTTTCCGTGTTATGAAAGTCCTTTTTATTAGACTTTGCCTTCTTTGTCAAGTCCTTTAACGCAAAATGCTTTTGCAATTGGCCATTATCCTATCTATATTATATAATCAAAAATAGTGTGATTGTAAGGCTTTATCTTAGCTAAATCAAAATATTGATTTATTGATAGAAGTTAATGAAGAAATTTAACAAAAAAGCAATAAATCAACGATATGCAAGTATTCTTTTTAAATTAATTGATCCAATAATTAAAGCAAAATGGGTATCCAATGAGTTGAAAAAAGAAAGGGTATCCAACTAGTTAGACAATTCAAAGAGGTCAATCATCCTCTGCCTTCTTTGACCAAGACTCTTTCGACCAAGACCTAATTGAAAATTGTGCAGTATGAATGTGGTTGTAAGGAAGAAGTACCAATTGCCAACGATGCCTAGTACCCAACCTATAGGGTGTGCTATTTGCAATTTTAGCCAAGTCGGAACTCAATCTTGGAATGTTTTTTTTGTCCTTCCACATTGTATGAGATTTAAGGGCATTAGAGGACCGCAAGTTATCTTGAGTTCTTGTGTTGTAGGAACTCACCACATGAGCTGACGTGGTTGAGAGATTGCCACATCCGATGATATCAATTAATAAGGTTTAAAATATTTTAAAAATTCAAAACCATAACTGACTGATGTCAACCCTTGATAAGCTCTATCCTAGAAGGTACACAACCAACAATTCATATAAGGTGGGTACATCCAAAATTCACACATTGGTATTGTGCCTCATTATTATTATTAGGCTTGTGAGATTTTCATATTGTCTTGTTGGCATGTGAAAGGAGGTTCTATGCACCAAAGAATGCGCCATTTGGATACAATGTGCAAAAGTTATGATGGGTCAAAGTTTGGTTCCAAAACCGTTTCTTCCACACATAGGTACGTAATTGATTTTGGAGATGTACATAGTCCAAAGATGACGGTTTTAGATCAGGGTCCATTTTGGGGTGCCTACCTTATCCGACTATGTTAGAAAGTCATTGAAATATTCGACCTCATCGTCATTCCAAGAACAAGCACCACAAATTCATATTGTGACTATTTACTATTATTAGGTTGCTCAAATTTTCATATTCATAACATTCAATAGCATGCTCTAGCACTGCCTTGGCTGAGGGTAGATGGTGTGGAATATACCACACCTAGCAACCTTCATCAATAGCTAATTGGACATGTAGAGGGATGTTGGGTGTGGAATATTCCACACCATCACTATAGAGACCATGCTTGCTACTCAATGTTATGTTATCTTGTTGGCATGTGAAAGGAGGTTCTAATGCACCAAAAAATGCGACATTTGGATCAATGTCCAGGAAGAAGCGGCGGCAAGTTCAAAGTTAGTCGGTGGATTTGGCCAAAAACCGGTTTCATTTTAAAAACATCAGCCAAAAACCGGTAGAAAAGACTAAACTTTTTTAATTTTGTATGATACATAGAAGAAATAACTAGACATTATGTTGAAACAACTAGTTTAGTTTTGGAGTTGAAGGAAATTGGTTGGTAAGAGTCAAAAATCTTCCTGAACACTGATTTGGATAAGGTAAGACAACCCATTGCGGTTATTTCTTCCATAGTGGTCACCTATGAAGTGACCCCATTGTGGTTTTCTTAGTTTTGTAAGATCTTGGCCACAATCAATGTCTTACATGGTAGTGATGGAGTGATTAGTGACCACATAAGGCACTTCCAATGGAGTGGTGGACCTCCCAATGCAAAGAGACAACCAAAATGATGAAATCACGACATGGAAGGAGCTGCAGCGACACCCACCTACCTTACCTCACGCACCCGCTCGCTCGTCAGTCTCGTGCATTAGCTCAAATTCATCGCTGACACAATTACAAACAATAATACGGAGCATCAGTGTTTCAACTTTCAAATGGCACCAACGCAGATGCACTAAGCTTAAGATAAGTTAGGCTAATCATAAAAAAAAGAAGTCAGAGAGAATGAGCTTCGTCAGCTTACAACACACACACTCAAACGGACAGAGAAGAGGTCAAATGCAAACGAAAACAGGAACTAAATTAAGTTTAAAGATTGAACCCTACGAAAAGAAACGTAACAGAGTATTTTTTTTTTGAAAATGCAACTGGATGAGCCGGCCGCGTGAAATACGGGCACTTGGGAACTTTCTACTGGACCACAATACTTAACCCTTGATGAAGATGCAAAAAGAAACGGTCTGTAGGGAAAGCGAGAATCGGGCATCGCCGGCAATAGCAGAGGTGGGCAATAGCAAGAGAAGGGAGTCTTGGGGTGAGAGAGAGAGAGTGAGAGAGAGAGTGAGAGTGAGAGTGAGAGTGCGAGAGAGAGACGATGGCATTCGCGTGAGCGGGGTTTTGGGGATGGTATGATAGTAAGGGCGGGTGTCGTCTGGAGGAATTTGAAATGGATTGGAAGGCGGGGGCGCGGCGGGGATAGGTGAGATGGTGACTGGAGCGGGGTGAAAGTGGAAAGGTTTTTGAAAAAAGTGAGTAGGGTGTGATATTATTAATGGTGGCGCTTGCGGCATTGGGGGGCATTGATGAGGYCCCGGCTGTTTATCCGGCGAAGTGCGGATTTTTGGGGGTGTTCGGTTGTTGGCATTTGAGGGATTTGCAGGGAAAGGGATCGGGAGGTGGTGGATGAGGGATTACTGGAGCTCCTGGGGAGGGAGGGGATTTGCGCTGCTATTGCCCGTTGTGGCAGCACCGTTTGGGAAGTGAGGGAGGGAGAGTGGTGTTTGCGTTTTATTAGGGGATTGGTAACGTTTGTGGGTGTGCTCTGGTGGAGTTTGCCTGGTGGGTTTGGTGATTGGATGTTGGGCGATGGCGGATTGGGGTGTAACGTTGCGCTAGGGCTTTGGAGTTGGGATTGAGGTGCGCGGGGTGTGACTATGGGGTGAAGTGTGCGGGGGTGACGAAGGTGGTGAGAATTTTGTGTTCAGTAGTGAGGAAGCGCGGCGGCGGGGGAATTGGAGGTCGTAGCGATGGCTGTGGCGGCGTTCAAGTCGACGACGCGACGRCAATGGGACATCCGCGGGGTGGAAATCGAAACCTCGCCGAATTCWGGAAACACCTCGCGTTCGATTAATCACAGTCCGACGCGGCGTTCGGTGTCTCGCAATCCGAGTCCCTCCCGTCGCTCCGTGTCTCGTAATCCGTCCCCCACGCGGCGCTCCGTGTCGCGCGCGCCCAGCCCTACTCGCCGCAGCCGCGGCATATCTCGCAACCCGTCGCCCACGCGCCGCTCGGTGTCGAAGGCGCCCAGCCCGACCCGCGRCCGTCGCGGCGTGTCGCGCAATCCGTCTCCGACACGACGCTCCTTGTCCAAGGCTCCCAGTCCGACGCGCGGCCGTCGTGGCGTCTCGCGCAATCCGAGCCCCACTCGCCGCTCGGTGTCGCGACAACCCAGCCCCTCGCGTCGCGCAATGTCGCGGGCTACCAGTCCCACGCGGGGACGKCGAGCTGTTTCCCGAGGACCAAGCCCTACTCGGGGATGGAGAGGGAGCTCCCGCGGGCCGAGCCCATCGCGGCGACGAGGATCTCCGGCCACGCCTTCCACTCCAGGCGCGCGCCCCACCTCGCCGCAGAAGCAACCCCTCACGACTGCCAAGACCGCGGGGCGCGTCCTGCGAAGAACCCAAAGCTCTGCGGACATGGCGCTCTCGCAGTTCCTGTCGGACGCGTCCGTCGCCAGCGGCTCGCCGCCGGCGATTGTCACGCGCCAGAGCGGCATTGGGCTGCGAGGCTCCCCGCGCGCGCTCCCCAGCGACTCCGAGAGCGAGATGGAGCCACGGTACGCGAGGAGATTGGACCGAAGCTTCAGCAGTCGTCGTGACAGCTCTGACAACGAGAGCGTGCAGTCTTCGCGATCTTCTAGCAGGAGGACGAGTGGCTTACGAGCTGGTGCCTTGAGGAGATCCTCCACCATGGGCGCCCCGCACAGGTCTGTGACGAATCTGGAGATTTCGGACACCGCCACGCCGGTGTACTACCAGAAGCCCAAACCTGAGGATCACCGCAAGGACGATGGGGAGGTTCAAGGCGAGAAGACGATCGAGGAGAAGACGATTCAGGAGGTTCATACTGCGACTGTAGTGCAAACCCTATGTTACAATTGTCTGTATGATGTGTCCGCCTCAACYGAAAACCCATCAGATGCCGTCTCGCCCATTGGCGCTGTGAAGATGAAAGTGCTGGGAAACTCCAGGGAAGCTCCCGCTGGCGACCTCGATTTCGTGGCTTTGTACAATGCTAGGTGTGCCGAGGTTCGCCAGGCCGTGTCKGATGCTCGGGTGGAGCTCGAGAATGTCAAGGAGGAGGAGCTGCGGAGAGTCATCGAAGCGAAGCTGGAGCTTTCCGAGAAGAAAGTTTCGGAACTTTGGTCGCAATATGCGACCGAGGAGCGTCGGTGTCTTCACCTGGTGAAATCCGTGAAGGATATCAAAGAAGGGTCGGGAACCCTAGATGTGGACCCAGAGGAATTGGGGATGGAAGTGATGCTGCCGGCTGAGAAGGATYTGAAGCAGCGTCAGTTTCGGTATGACATGGACGACATGGACGAGGCGGACTTCATTCGGCAGTCGTTAGACGAGGAGGCAGCTCGGTACTTCGAGGAGTGTGCCATCATAGCTAACTTCGATGCAAACGTTGCAGATGACATTTCCCTGTCGAGTGATAGAATCAGTGACGGCGAGACGACGGTGAATGACGAGCCCAGACCGTTGAGGACGAGACAGAGCTCGGACAGCCCGGAGGTCATGTCGGTGAGGAAAAAGCAGATTACTCCCCTTGGGGACGAGGGAATGCTCCTGCCATGGTTGGATTGGGAACCCGAAGTGGATCTGGGGCGTAAGGAACGCCTTGAGAAAGCCGTTTGTGATTTCCGAGAGTGGAAGAGTCTGTGGGCACGAAAATCAGTCGAATGGGGGAGAAGCTCGAACCGGGAGCGAGGCCAGGATGAAGGGGCTGTGAATGTCGACGAGTTTTTGTTCGAAAGGACGCGGTTRCAGCCTCGCATTGCTCATGGGAGGATGCTCGTTTGTGGCGGAAAGAGGTGACCGAGATGCATTTCATAGATCCATGGAAGATCTGGAGAATGCATTTGTATGATATGTAGCCCAATTGTGTCGTGTCTACCACGTACTTTTCTTGCTGATGCTACTCTCCAGCATCTGGAAGGCAACTTCAGTTTTACTTATTATTTTCTGTAGAGACTGCTCTCAATCAAAAACAGTGAGTGCCTGTACTCTTTTTCTCAGTCATGAGTTCCCAAGTCTCTCCCTTCTCTCCCTTAATTCAGRCTCTATCCATGTCTCTGTAACTGAGCCCATTCGCACAAAGGCGCAGATTGGGTGACGATGAGATTTGTGATAGAAAGTTCTGGTCTTTTAGAGTGGAGCAGTTTTATCTGGAAGCCCTTTAACGGACGTCGTCGAAGTTCATGTTTTCTCGCATTCTATGTCTCTCCCAACCTCTGCATATCATCRATGGCAGAATGAGCATCTTCAAGCAGCAGTTTTGAGAAAGGGTGCCAGAGGATTTAAACGACGATCCTATGGCAAATCTTCAAATCGGCGGGGATTTGCAGCATTCCCGATGGAGCTCTTGGACGCTGCTAGAGATATTAGCGGCTATACCTTATATGGAGGTATACAAACCTCTTTAGGTTTGTTTTCCATCTCATTTTATAATTCCGTTACAGAGTTCTTATCTCGTGAACATGGGGGATATTTCTAGCTCCAGCCACTTGTAAACTATTCTGATTGGTAATGAGTGGACTGGAGGCGCGTGTGAAGTGAGCAAGTATTTTTTCTTAAAGCCTTGACATTATCCTTACGATAGCAGCAGGTGAAAGATGTAAAGGGATATCTATTACACCTTAGATTGCTGCGAAGGACGGATGCAGGTGGTCTGGTATAACTGATTCTATGATGGAATCACTGGTTTGCCACACTTAATGAGCATTTTGCAGTGGCTTGCGGGGGGGAAAACCTGTCATTTACTTTTGCTCATTGTTAGGGTTGCAGAATATGCTAACATGGCAAGAAGTCCTTGATAGAACAAACAGGAAGCAGGGTTGGTCCGAGTTGAAAGTTTGTGACCAAGCTCTGGTCACTTT
Organism: Pleurozium schreberi; assembly: GCA_006891605.1. Lineage (NCBI taxonomy): Eukaryota > Viridiplantae > Streptophyta > Bryopsida > Hypnales > Hylocomiaceae > Pleurozium > Pleurozium schreberi. Next base: position 48,740 of record VACF01002150.1, on the reverse strand, counting down.
ATCATTTCAACTTTCGAGTCTGTACGAGATGCAATGATCTGTAATAGATTGATTACATTGTGTATTGTATCACTAGCCTGATGGTTATTGGATCACATTTTGAATGCGTATCATCTTGTTTTGTTACTCTTTTTTGGCATGTCCTGCATTTCTGTTAATTGCTCTCTGCAACATGCTTGATGCAACATTTTGAATTCGAGATTTTGTATTTCTTTGTCTCAGTTGCGTGGTGATACCGATTGTCCACTCTATATTTGTTCATAAGTAGGGCAAGTCTTTCGTATACCACATTGGTGACATCTGTAGTCGGTCCGTGAGCAGGACAGCCACTTAAGAATATATAACTACATTAGAACCGCCCTAAATAAGATTGGGACCGGTATAGAGAGGTTATTGCATTAGGAAGGGACATGATCTTCACATGTAGTTCATATTGTTAAGATGGGACCAACAATCAATGTTCTTTGACAAAACTTTATCGAGTTAGAGGATTGAATTAGGGAGGTTCTATTGTACATCCTCCTAGAACAAATTACATGTTGAGAGTGGAGGAGGCATGTTATTTATATACAATAAAACTATTATTAAGTGCCAAGAGCCAAGCCTGGACCAGTGTGACACATGACACATTACGTCATGATCTTCATATGTGGTTCATATTGTTAAACTGTCCCCATGCTTAATTGTGATTGATTCACTATTTATCTATCTAGATTTTGGTTTTAGAACCAAGCTATGTGATAGTTTGTGGCGTAGGGAGTTCCACTTTGAAAATCCACAAAAATCATGTGCCTTACCCAAAAATTCCAATTTTATTGGAAAACTCATGATTTTCAATTGCTAGTACTACCTAAATTATTTCTTCTACAAAAATGCAGCCTCCAACTATGCTGAATTGCTTACTTTTTGTTGTTTTTAGGTGTTCCCAAGTCTTTACATATTTCCATCTTGGAAACACATGCAAAGGCTTGGCTTGCTTTGCTAAGTTAGATCTGTACTTTTCTCCTCTGTCATTTTTGCCCAACAATTTAGAAGTCCTTGATAGCTCAGCAGTGCCTTGACAATAGGGGCGTTCTTCTTCTACGTGTAGGATATTTGATTAAAGTTCTGCATTTTTTTTTTTTTTTTTGATAACAAATGGAAACCATTGCATCTTTGTCGCTCCTAGCACGTTATWTTGTAGAGTCCCATTGCCAATTATTGTGGTGATCACATATGCTGGGGTACTAAAATATTAGGAAAGTCGTCTGTCAATAGGGCAGACATCACACTTTACCAACAGTGTATGTCTTTAGATTGTTTTGCCGACGAGCAAATTTCTAGAAGCTGAAAACAGGCATTTAGGGGTTAAGATATACCGTGAAACTTGCGCTGGATTATGGCCTTGTAATTTAGTACCTTCAAATATTTCTAACGACATTGGTGGGCAATAACTTCTGATTTGGTCATAGTCTTTCCAAATGTTCACTTCCTATTAATTGAAAWTTGCTACACAACCTGTCTTTTTGTGCATAAATGACTACCTTACCCTTGTGCACCTCAAAGGACAAATCATTTTCCAAAGGCTGTTGTGGGCGCTCCTTTAATAGCAACCGTAACAAATTGAGCCTCAGGAGTATTATAATTTAGGGGATAAAGATTACATTTTTCAGTACACTAATGATGGTAAATAACTACACTAATTGATTTAAAACAGCCATAAGTTTCTACTCTTAATGAATATTTTTACCAACTTTAGGTACAAAGTTTTCCCAACTATAGTGCTATTAGGATCCACGCACTCAGTAAAAATATTCATGAAGAGTAAAAACTTATAGCATTTCTAAAATAGTGAGTATGGGTAACACTATTTACCATCATTAGTGTAGTTTAGAGAGAAGATTTTTGAACACCAGATGCGTCAACAATGTAGTCTGCACTCAAGAATTTCTCTGCAATTGGCCATGCTGTCTTTGTAATCGCCTGCACAATTGCAWCCCCACAACAAATATGAAGACCCATATGTAATCCATTTACATAAAAGACATTAAAAAACTCCCAATCGGGCTCCCAATTGACCAACTGTAGAGAGGAGCATACATTTAAACTTATAAAAAGGGAGTTGGAGAATGATCCTATGAAGTGTACACTAAATAGTGAAATTAGGTTGCCTTTACAAAACATTCTTAACCAGCCCTTTTTTTGGGGGCAAAATCGAGCCAGAAAGCACCATTTCATAGTGAAAATCTTTTTTTCACCAAAAAAACATAACCTTTTTTCGCCAAAAAAGTTTCAATCCAATTTAAAATATGGATGAATTTGTCAAATTTGGATGAAAAAGTGTATGAATTTGATTGAAAAGTGTTTTATGGTACAAAAGATGGATGTACGAAGAAATAAAATGCTTCACTAAATTTTAAGTGATCGCCGTCTTGGCACTTTTTGAAAAAAAAAAAAAAAAGGGCTGTTCTTAACTGGGTGTGTATCCTCCCCCTAGGTGAAGGTATAATCCTCAGCTATATACTTGGGGGGAGGATTAAGGTTATAATAGAAGCAATTTCATTGGATGGCATGGTTTGGAGAGAGTGGGCTGTCAGCTTGGACATGCTGATTGATTGCTGGGGAGGCCAGATTTTGAGCAAAAGGGACCCCCATGAAGGTTAAGAATGTTATGTACAATTAGGTTGCCTTACCCCAAGAAAGTTACTCTACAAGCCATCAAAGTCAAAAAATATTTCTACAAATACCTCCAGTTGTACACATGGAGGTTCATGAGTTCCAACTACACCAATGACTAATTCAGAAATAATGCATTCTCGTACTGTACAGTAACAATATAAATATTTATATAGTGTGGAATGTTGAGAAATTAGTGAGGGTTTTAGGTTTTGGTGTCCATGGCGACTTTTCACCGATTCATTGGATATGTCCAAAAAAGGTTTACAACCCATAACCTTTCTCTACATTAGAAGCACTTGGATAAACCAAACAGCAAGACGACACGAGTTATGTGTCTTAATGCTCTTGAGCAATATACAGTATAGTCCGTATCTAACATAAACATGATTGCAAAGTCAATTGACGTGAATTCATTTACAACATCTCTGAGAATAGTAAAGCTAAATATTGTTGAACGCGATCCCAATGTACCTCTTTCCGGTTGACGTGAGGGACCTGACGCTGGACTTCTCCATAGCCAGCAGCTCGCTCATCACGCTTCTGAGAGGAAAGAAACTTCCAATGTAAGAAAAGAAGGAACGACACTTATTACGGTAGTCTTCTCTCTCATGAAAAAACACTTGGTTTCAGGCCATTTGGGGGGGCTGCACCACTCATCTTGCATCCACCTAATTCGACTAGCTCGAATGATGCAAGGACAACACAATTCAAACTCCTCCGATCCTATGCTTCTTCACACACCTTACTATGTATGGAACGCACGCACACGCAGTAGACACATTAAGAGAGTGTATCTACAACTGAGGATGTAGTAAGAAATTTCAAACAGTTTCCATCTTCGCAAAGCCAACATACAGGAAAACAGAGATGCAAACCTAAATAGAATTGATGTCCGACTAAATGCACAGATCGACCCAACGGATGAGCACAGTCTTACGAACTCTTAATACTGATCGAATTGAATCAAAGAGTGAGCGTACATGGAGCAACTGAGAAGAATGCAGACGATGAAAGCTTGGACACAACTTGAAATTCTTCTTTCCATAGCCACAAAATCTTGGGTTGGATTGATCGTACACAATGATCTTTACCTCCGGTCTACAACAAGACCGACAATCAGGAATATATATATAAGTTCTATAAGCCACCAGACGCACTTAAGCTTCTGTTTTCAACATCCATTAACCACACTTCTTGCAGGCATTGCGCCACAGCAACTGAAGCATTCATGAAAACCTAAGTCTTACAGTTCGGAAAGGCTGGTGGATCAGTACAGAAGGCTGTTTTCACTGGTTCAGCAAGTTCTGCACTTCTGCACAGGCAGGCACTCACTTTTTAGTGTTGTCAGGAAATTAATCATTTTTTGGACATTAGATATGTACTGTAACAGGAATTTATAGTCAACTACTTTTAGTACACTCAATGGAATAGAAAAAATACCTAATAATGGGTCAAAGAGCCGTAGTACTCGTTGTTGAGTGTTGAAGGTTGGCAAACAAATATTTCTACAAAACATTTGTCAACATTTTATGGGGAAAAAAATTTCTTAGAAATAAATAAAAAAATTGTCTAGATTAAAAAGAATCATTTTATGCTTTAGCATCTAAGAAATCACGTGTCCAACTTTGATTAATTCTTTGACAAGGGATGCTGACCTTGGTTGTTAGGTCTAGTATTGTGTGATTCTATGAAGTTAAGGCTTAACTCATAAAGKGTGTGGAGGCCATTCTGTGGTCCATGAATGACGGAGAATCTCTATGTGTAAGACAAAAATGCAATCATTCATCCTCAGAATTAGGGGTGGGAAGTGGAGATCTTCGATAGTTCTTTGACTTGGAATGTGTACTTTTTGGATTTTGTTTTTTAATATGATGATTTCCAACGTATCAGAATTGGTGATTTCCACAGTCACAAGCTTGTCGTTTAGGGGTTAAAAACTTTTATGTAGAATGCTATGAAATTGTCTTGGAGTGATTTTTCAAACATTTTGATACAAAAGATAATTAACATTGATAGCATACTACTATAAGCAATGAAAGGATTTGTGGTGGCTTGGTGCCAAAAGCAGTGGGATGGTGCTAAAAGCATTGAACATGTGCCAAAGTAATGAGGGTTGTAATGTTGGCTCTATTGCACCTTATATTAGCTTGATCACACAATCTAGCATTATCCCACACTTTTGCTTAAAAAGAAGGAAGAATTAGGAAACCATCCAAATTGATTAGGTTCTTTTAATGTTGAGTTATCACATAATCATTGCATAGTTACTTAGTGTTGTTTTCTTTGCAATAAATAAAACTTTCCGTAGAAGTTTTAGTGAGATATGAGATAGGGAGGTGCATTGTCCAAGTTTTGATCAATGAAAAATAACACGTGTATGTATTGCCATGTCCTTTAGCAATTGTGAAAACTCCACTATACCAAAAAAAATGATTAAAAGATCTAACATTTGTTGTAAAAAATATACATGTATATAGTGACTAGTGAGTGAACAATATTTGTATTCTCCTTTTAGCTTTTGGTACCTTCTACTAAAAATGTGCTATAAGAAAGAATCTATTGAGATCCTTTCCTAACAATGCTTAAGCAATTCCTCAAGAATATGATGTACAAAAAGAACTATAGTCACTCTTAAACGAAGGAATGGACTAGATTTATATTTATATCGGGCAAGAGACTCCAAAATGGTAGCCATGTGCAACAATTCAATTAGTAACAATTGTGTTCAATATGAATCCTTTGATGAACAAATAAATATCGACACTCTAACTTGGCACATGATCATCAATTTATTTCAATTAAACGCCCTTATCGTTAATTATAAGGTAGACTGCTCTTAAAGCGACCATTTAAGAGCTGACTGCATTTTCAGGGAAGCTGAACTCTTTGAAACAATTTTCAGTAAATTTTCATAGCAAGGAAAAAGGAATTGGCATCTAACCCAAGTCGTTTCATATTTTTCGGACCTTCCAGGAATTAGTTACAAATTTTTGAAGTTGTAATGCAGTGGTCACTAAAAGCAACCACCTCCTGAAATGTACACTTATGGTACATTGAAGAAAGCAAAATGTACCTCTGCATCATGATTGCTTTTAGAGCATGGGCGCTTTAAGAGCAGTCTACCTTAATGTCACACCAAATATCACATTGATTAACAGATATTTCCAAAATACAGTGTTGTATTCAACATTCATTTCAAACCTTCAACATTGACCACAGTGTTTTAGGTTCTGACCCTCTCCCACTTGAACAAAGAAAACTTCGCACACCTGAATTGGACTGGTCAGCTCAGCACTATGGGTCATAACTGTAAGCCCGGTATCTCCGTGTATTCTAATTGGTATCGAATGTATCGTCCTTCACTCATGTTAGAAGGGTTTATCAGTTGAGTCAGCAGTAACCTGTGCTGTAACAAGCACCGTGATTTTAGTTTCTCAACTGATTATTAACAACCACATGTCACTCTCGACACCGCTAATTGAGAAGCCCTTGCGCCAACTCAAAACACCTCAACAACATTAGAAACAAGCAATAAATTTTCATGAATTGAAAGCTATAGAAAGCTGTATCAATTTCGTTATGGGTAAGCAATCGTATCAATGGCATGTTCCAGCCTCCACAATCATCTTAACATGAAGCTAAACTCTTCATCCAGCTGATCACTTATAGCTGAAATACTGTAACTGATGTAGAAATCTGAAAACGACCCAAAACTGATGCTATAACTGTGGTAAGGCAAGTCTTTCCTATCAAATGAGGATTAAGTAGAGTCAAAATACAGGTAACTAGAGCTCTTATGCCCGAGAACGCTTGGCAGGTGTACCCTCCACGTCGTAACCTCCCCGTTCCTCGTCCTCATATCCACCAGTTTTGGTCTTCCTGCGATCCAATATCTTGTTAATTTTGTGAAGCTCGTTTGTAAGCTTCTGATCTTTGTTTTGCTTCCGTGTCTTGCGGCCATCCTGCATTTTGACTCCAAACTGAAAAGCAGCTTTGGAACTAAATAGCTCACCATGTCAAACACGAAAGCTGTGCGTCCTGGCAGAAACATCGAATTTACTTTGCTAACTGTTTGCGGCTTACAAATCCATTGGTAAATCATCTGCGCACAAATGTTCGAAAACCAGAGCTTAAGACATAGAGGATGTACTTTGAACTGTGACGTGAGTTACATTAGAGCTTGTCGCCCTGACACTTCCTACAATCTGTTTACAAGAAGAAAAAACAGTAAAAGATCCTAACCCAAAAGGCCTTTCAACAGTCCATTAACAAATCAGAAGGTACTGCACAATCGACTTCTGTGCGACTATGGGTTTCAAATTCCTGATAMACCCGAGTAGTACGCGTGAATGCTTGCAACAAAATCATGTGTTTGCAAGTTCTGACAACTCACCTTAGCTGTAGCGGTTCGAAATGCCATGGCTTGGTCTTCTTTCTGTTGCCTGTCAAGAAACAAAGTGAAAACTAAGAATTAGATGTTACAAAAAACTCTGTTTCAACATTAAAGTACATCACAACGTTTTAAGTTAAGAAACTAAAAGRTACAAGGTATCATTGATAACTACATATTTTAGGACAAAAAATTCCCTAAAATTGTAAAATGATCGTTAATTTCCATAATCAGACAACAAGGAGCACGTACACTCACTCGCATACGAAATATACTGAGATACTGAGAACACTCCTCTATCACCAAGAAAATCGATTCATAATCTACCTTTGATTAGCAGGGTCATCATCCTCAGGTTCTTTGTCAATTTCACTCCGAATTTTATGCAGRAGTGCAAAATCAAGCCCCTTCACCAAATGCGTATGCTCAACATCACCTACAATAAACATAGAGTCGTAAGTGATGCAGAACGAGAACGAAAGTAGATCAAAGGAAGCCTTAAAAGGAGCTTCTTTCAGAATGCTGCAATACTGGTCACACCCAGATGTTGAGATAACCTACCTCCAAGAAACTTGGAATTCTCGATAGAGATTCTGTGTGCATCCGTTAACCTGGAACAAAGCACGAAACCAATCTGTGAGAATGACAAGTTAACGAAAACGTCCAAGCACTACCGAGATATGTCATCAAATAACAAAGTAGATTAAGGAAAATACTAAAGTACGATCCATTTCAGCGTAAAAGTCTCACACACCTCAAATCGACAGTGCCAGGRGGTCCCAACGCATGCAATGAACCCAGTTCGGTCGATGTAGACTCATAATCAGGATTGACATCTTCCCGCCGCTCCTTTGCCCGATCTCGGTACCTTGGCAAAGTGCTGTCTTCACCTGCATTCTCTTCTCTGAAAGCCAGTGACACATGCGTCAGATAGTAGATTCAAAGGAAAAATATGGAAGCAAGAATTTAGCAATGAGATGCAAACATAATGGGCATAGAGATTTCCTAAAACTGAATCTCCAATTTTGCCTTCTTCCAATACAAATTTTTTTCTCCATCCCTAACTAATGAGGGGAAATAAGGAAGAAAAACCGTACTCCTTCGGCTTAGGTCGAAACTTGCGATCTTTTTTCTTGTCGCCGTCACCCTCCACTTCAGGACCATCCTCAGCACGCTTCGGACGACTGCAGGTTCATACCCAAGGTTCGAATCTTTAAGCTTGACAAATTGAAATATTGAACAACTGGAGGAAACATTAGAGGAATTGTTTCTAAAACCATGCCCTCGTGCTCAGCGTCTACAATAACCGAAATTTCACAATTTTGATCGGCATATTGTGAAAATATAATTCAAATGAGGCAAAATTCAATGTCCCCAGAAYCAATGAAGAAAATTGCATAYGTCGGTCCAGAAATAAATAATCGATAAASAAAAGAAAGTCCCTATTTGACCCACCCAAAATGCTAAAACCCCTGAAGCCCAATTTGGATTACCTGGTCTTTGATAGGATTAAAGAACTAGTTCCTGACGAGTATACTACGTGACAAATACATGAACCCTAAATAATGTCCAGCTACAAACCAGTGTAGTATTTTTCCATGTGAAGTTGAATACCCCTAAAGAGGAAGAAAAATCATAAACAAACCCCTTCAAAAATGGAAACTGCCAATTCATGAAAAACAGTATCCAGTAAGAAAAGTCTAACCCTCGAGGTCGTTCTTTCTGYTTCTCCTCGCCTCTCCGCGGCGTGTCCATGACCATCTTCCGGAAATCCGCATTGGACAAATTCTCGGCACGGGCAGCAGCTGCTTCCGCGCTCTCCCKGCGACCATTCTTGCCCTGCGGCCGCGGCGGTGGCGGTAATGGATTCGAAGTTGGCATGTCGTCCATCTCGTCCTCAGAACCCACGGCGACCCCCATGACTTCAACCTAAAACCCTAATTCTGCAAACTATCCGATCAGGGCGAATTGACCACAAAAGTGTCGTCGCCAAACTGCTTCCAAACAACGAAACTCGCCAAAACAATCTCCAGAAAATTATCCAGAAACATAAATTCCAGTGACAAATTTGCTTCACGTCCAATTCTTCGAGTTTTACCTCTAAACCCTTCTTCGTAACCGTCCTCAGCAAGTTCAGAATGAAATCTGACGCTACCGATGAGAGGTGCAATCTTCTTGCTCGAACTACCAGAACAGCACTACCAGAGCATTGTCGAATCAAAAGTTTCGGCAGTGATCCCGTCCGCCATAGCTACGATTCGACGCAACTGAAGAGCAGTTCCGACGACGATTTCACGGTCATAGGTGTGTTACTAAGATAGAGGATGATGGGTAAAAAACTGACGGTCTTAGGCGACTCTTCAATTTCACCACCTGAATGACAGAGCCTACGTTCTGGTCAGATTTGTTGTAAAAATATTCAAAATATAATCAAATGTGGCATCTAATAAAATTATCAGAAATTATAAGGTGGCATAATTGAAAAATAGTTGCAGAAAATATTAATAGAAATAATCTATATTCATAAAAATTCAAGATTTTTGCAAACAACATTTTCAAATACAAATTACAACACTTACCATCAAAAAAATGATTGTAAATTGCACAAGGATGAGAATGTAATCATCTTGTGCTATATCAATGTCTAAAGTATTAATCAATGAAAAGCTTGATGACTAATTCAAAATAGAGCTTAGTAGCAAAAGTCACATTGAAATATTAGATATCACAAAACATGAAATTTGAAAGAATTACAATTTCACATACTAAATAAAAATATCTCTAAAAATAAATGATTTTGTATAGGGTCTAATGAATATGATCCTAGGATATGGCGTTTTGCACACTTGTCACATTTGGGCATCCTCAACCCAACCAAAAAACACCAGGCCAACACCATAATGAAGGGACAACTCTAAAAAATATTCCCCAATCCAACCAAAATTGGACCTTTTTTATTTCCAACCTTGTCATTTTTCTTTTAAAGCTTGATTAGTTGGCTAGATGTAGAGAGCCCACAAGTTAACTTACAATAGAAAGAGTTATAATTGTCATAATTTTTCAAGCTTAGCTAAATATGTCAATAAATTAAATCTTCTTCTTTTTGAATGAGAGGGCTTTTTTAACGAACAATAGTCTTTTCTCCTCTTTTTTAAATTACAAAAAACAAGCAAGTTCATTTGAGTTTTGGATTGTTGGCTTTGCATTGGTTCATTTTTTTTAAATGTCATTGGATTATAGTGAAGCCCACCCTTCCACTCAAAAATTCTAGTACTATTTATACTTCTAATCATGGACTTAAAAAGTCCTTCAGGACTTTTTTAATAGGACCTAGAAACAAGCCCACAAAATTTGATTTTACCTTTTCATTGCTTTAAAAATTAAAACTTGAAATTTTAATCCCTAAAGGACTGAGGCATATTTTGGGCAAAAATTGTCAAAAATTGCTACTTTTTACTGTTTTAGGGCAGCAAGAAAAAAATGATTTTTTTTTTCTTCCAAATCCAACCATACAATTTATACTAGACTTCTTCAAGAATGTATGGAAAAAAAATTTAGAAACTTTGACTACACAAATTGAAAGATAATAACATTTGAAGTTAGATGAAGAAGTTTTCTTGCAACCTTGCCCAACTAATGGCTTGCAAACTTTAATTCCTTCTAGAATGAGATTTTATACTAAACATATTTAATTTTTTGACATTTGCATCTTGTACCATGTAAGCTACATATCCACCAAATTTCAAAATTACATGAAGAGTTTTGCACATGCTGCCCAAGCTGCCCACAAAGTTCAAGGTAACATAACTTTTGATTTGGACACCCAATCCCAATAAAAATTAGATTTTTAGGAAAGACTACATAGTTACACATCGTGTTCAAGTTTCATGAACATCCGACCCAGAATGACTTTGTGGAAAACTACTCATGAATTCTTGCGTACGTTGAATGGACGCTTGGTCCCATTAGGAAAATTTTCAGCCCTCCAAGAGACTGCGAGTTTTGCACCCCGGCGGTGCAATTACAAAAAAAAATAAAAATGAAAAATTATTTTTTATTTTTCAAAATTTGGAATCTAACATGGCATTATTGGTGCCACGTCAGCGCCACATCAGATTGACTATTTTTAAAATATTTTTTTAATTTTTAAAATATTTTTTTTCAAAAAAAAATATTTTTCAAAAAAAAAAATTATTTTTTTATTTTTCTGTATTAGCACTGCGGGGGTGCCAAAAATGAAGTCTTAATAGCCCTTTGCAGGGCTGAAAATTTTCCTAATGTTTAGGAGTTAATCATCGGAAGCACATTCTAAAGTATCTTGAATAGGTATCAAAAATCCAAATTTAGACATTGGATGAAGAAAATCAACCACTTCAAAAGCTAGTTAAAAGACAAAAAAAAATACAATAGTATTGACAAATCATGGTTATCAATGCATTTTAGTGTGATTTGCCAACTACTCTATAATTTTAATCTTTTAGCTAACTTTGAAGTTTGACCAATGTTAAATTTGAAGGTTTTTGTACATATCCAAAGTACTTTTGAATAGGCTTTCGAATAATAAAAATTTGTGTTCTAATTATAAACCAGTAAAAAGTTAGAAGTTCCTTTTGAAGGCCAAATTCTAGTTTGCATTGGAGAAGCTCTAAGAACATCAACAATGCAGGCTCAAAAAACAATCCCTATAATAGCAAATGGTTGAGCATTCCACGAGGCTCGTACGATGCTGGGTTCTTTTGACAAATAATTGATCCAATGCAAAGCTGGCAATTCAAACCTCAAATGAATTTTTCCCCATTATAAAAAAAAAAGATGAAAAAATTTTACATCAAAAATTTTTTTCTTGCAAATAAGGGAAGACCAAATTTATTGGCACACATAGGAATGCTTGAAAATGTATGGCAGTAATGAATTTTCCTATTGTGCTTCAAGTTGTGGGCCCATCCTATTTTGTCAATTTTTCGGGTTTGGAAAGGATAATAGGGTGATTGCAAGAAATACCTGTCGATTTTGTTTCGTTTGGCTGATTTTTTTGGGAGTACTTTAAAATTAGAAAAAAAAAAGTTAATTTAAAAAAAAGTGGGGCATGGCGATGGAGGCCACCATGTCCACTTCCTTCACCATCCCCAAGCCTTTGCACCCCCTTTCCTCCTCCTTCTGGGGTCGCGGGGGCGACATCGCCCGTTTCAGCTGCCAAGACTGCGGCTGTGGAGTGAAGAAAGCTCGTAGCGCCAGAGGAGTGGTCACCGCGTACTTGGAGCGGGACTCCAACCCCGTGATGCAGTTCTTCAGCCGATTGCAGGGGAATTTGCCAGTGGTGGGGCTGTTGTCGCGGATGCTGAGTGATGAGGGCGGCGTGGGCGATGACCGCATCCAGCCCGTCGAGTTTTGCCGCAAAGTGGAGAAGAGGTGCTCGTATGAAGCCTCCAAGGCTTTTTATGAGTTTCAGGAGCGACATGGACCGGTAATGCACCTGGAAATTTCTGGGGTCCAGGTCTTTATTGAAATTCAATGCTTTCAATGCTTTCTTTTGATTAAATTTTCTTGAATGTTTTGATAATTTTCATTGATCCATTTCTGTCGACGCCGGTCGTTTGTAACAACAGGCCGATATTTTTAACTAACCAGAGAAACATTTGTGCGGTTTCGGAGAATTTCATACCAGGCTCGCCGACTTTACTGTCTAGTATTAGTGATTATATGGACTTGTACTTTAGGGTTTAGGGGATTCAATTGGGTGGGATGATATGCCTTTTCTCCTGAATGGCGAACTGCTTGCTTTGTGTATTGATCAGTTGAATCATCTGAGTGGTTGCGCTAGATTATAGAAATTCGATATTTTGTAAGGATTACAAGTAGGTTTAATTCTTCGACGCTCTCTTGAAAGAATGTCTTTCTACAATATTGAGATTCTTTGTTCTCTTTGTTTAATCGCTTTAGGAAGCCTGATGATGCCGCTATCCCTGAAATTAATTTTTCTATTTATATTCTTCGTTGATTTCTGAGATGAATTTGGCTTCTTGGCCCAGATTTTGCCCTGGAAATGACAGAGATTGAATTTCGTGAACGGATTATCAAGTGTCCTTACCTCTGGTTGGCAGAGATACTTTAAGGAGGTTGTAAAATGTGAAATTGGGTTCTAGACCAACTCTCGAACTCCATTGGCAATCCCTGCTCGACTTCTTTAATGTCACTGTTACATGCGACATTTTAATGTTACATAACTCCATATTAACATGTAACTCTCTTCATGTTACTTATTAACATATAAATATGTGCATTTGGGGAGCCTAGGTTGTAATGTTAACCCCCCAAGTGTTGAGCTAAAAGTATAAAAAGTCCAATTTGGAAGCTAATCATCACGCACTCTAATTTTTAAATCCTATTCTTATTGATAAAAAATTAGGATACGATTTCTGTTTCAATTTGTATATTTTGTTATCTTCTTTGAGGGTTCGTAAATGAGTTGTTTCAATTCCTGAGAGAGCCACTTTTGAGAATATGAACACTTTGAAGTCTGGGTGGAAAATGTTTTGACCAAAGCTGTCAGTTGAAATTCAGGTTCATTTTTTTTTTTGAAGGATATTGTGCTTACCTGAGAGTGTTTAGAGAGTGATTCAACTGGGTTGTACCGTATAAGTTTTGGTTAGTTCATCTGCCTAACCATGGAACTCCATGTTTGTAGGTTGCCAAACCGCAATACGTGTTGTTATGGTGTTGGGCAGCAGCCGTTGGTGCAGGACTGCTCAAAACCGATGACCTTTTAATGTCAGCTGCACGCCTCCGCTGCTCTTACGATGTCCAATACGAGACTGAAAACTTGGAACTGCTAATGGACGACGCCCAAAAGGTATACACTTCATGTAATTTGGTGCAGTTCCTTGTTTGCTACTTTTTTGGGCGAGTGGTAAAGCCCTCTATGAAGACTAATATTTCAGTAAATGTTTCACTTGAGGTAACAACACTTAGAGTGAAACTAGAAGCAGTGAGCGTTGTTACAGAATATTTCTTTAATATTAACTCAGATGTTTAAATATTCTTGTTTGCGAATCAAAGAGAATTTAAATGCACCAGAGAATGCAAAATTTGGATACCCCCCATGTGTAAATTTATTTTGAAGTGTCCAAAGTATTGTTATAGGATGACCCGAGGATTTGGTCTTGAGGTGATGTGCATCCTCGAAATGTTCTGGTGTTCACGTGATGCGAAAGATTAGGGGGTTTGCATTTGGGGAGGTGTTGCAATTTGATGCCTCCACCTTAAAATTGACAGTTTCATGGATGTGTAAACAGAGACGGTCAAACGCAAAGTCAGGTGCTATCAATGTACCCATTGAAGCCAGAGCAGAGAAAGCGCTGGACGCCATCATGAAATGTTGCGTGGGCGCCTCATTCCTCGATGAAGAGGATGCTCCTTTGCTCACAACTATTTTAACAGCGGTGTTCCCGTCTGCGGATGTAACCGAGATAGATAGAATTGTGACTTCACGAGTAGGTGATGACGATTCCAGTTTAGAAGATGACACTGAAGAGTTGGGTACTGAAGACGAACTTGTAGAGGATAAGGCAAACGCTAGATGGGCTCAATAAAGACGCACATGATTGTTTTCTTCCGTTGTGCACAAGAGAGAAACTTTGAATATTTGTATAGCTATTTTGTATAACGTATGTTTATTGCAATGTACAACTGTGATTTTCCAGAATTCAAAATCTGGTGCACTCTGGTTATGATCACATATCCACCCTTAGATGAGTGCAAAAGAATGGGAGCGACTACGGTTTGCGGACGGCCTCGGCTTTGTAACATGTGCAGTATAGTACGGTTTCTATCATATTACCTTGGCAATCTTTAAGGCGATGATCAAAATGACGATAAGTACAATGAGCAACAGGACGCATATGCAGGTCCACTTTCGTTTGCTAAGCTGGTGTCGTCTCGCAATTTGCAAATGCTTGGTRCCACGCTCCGTGTAGGATGTAGCACGGATAACATTGGCTTCAATGTCATTGATCATTTGGCCCTGTGCATCCACYAGCACCGAGATGTCCATGAAGATGCTGTGCAGCTCCATGAAGTGCCGCTCAATCGCTATCGCACCGTCATGCCGTTCTTGCACCTCTCTGATGGTCTCGAGTACGTGTCCGCGGCCTTGCTCACGAATCGCTTGTTGCAGGAAGGTTTCACTCTCGCCTGTGCGGATCATGTTCTCAATGGTTTCTTCGTCTGCTTGCTTCCCAGTTACAGTGTAGTACCTGCAATACGATCAACCTTAAGTCACAATTTTCGACGAAATTGAAGCATCCCGAAAGTAGAAATTGAGAGTTCGAATCTTTCTATAACATGCGAAAKAGTTGTTTCGCAGTAGCTCTAAGGTACCCATTTGTTTCAAAATAATAAATAAATAAAGAGATGAATTCTCTTAGTAAATTTCGACCTACCTGCGATCGATTGTTTCCTTGTACTCGTCCGCCATAGTTGCCCGCAACGACTGGAATTCGTCCATAAGCTCCTTGAGCTTTTTGCGCTGATTCGCCGTCAATCCCATTCGCTGCCGATCGATGGCAGTCCCTTCCTCACAGCCCTTCACTTGACGGTGTGCAAGATTTGCTTTATCAAGCTCCACCAGCTTCGTCTTCATGAACCGCGCCGACTTCGTCACTGCCGCAATATCGGCGTCCATCTGTTTCCGGAGACCTTTCAGGGGCTCCGCTTTGTGAATCCCCTTACTCTCCTCATTTGCGCTCTTGATCTTCAGCAGGAGGTGCTTGCAATTGTTGACTTCCCCTTGCACCACACCAATCTCCAAGAAGAAATCGGCCATGCTCTGTGCATCCGCCTTCACGCTCGTCATCTCCACATGATGAGTCGGGAGACCGTCRCCAACCTTCCCTCGGTTCAAACTCCTCGCSAATAGGTCATTCATGATGACCWGAATCTAAAATCACAGCTTCAAGAARATAAAMAACTCTCTCAATTCCTACAAACGYTGCGTTCGCGATCTTTCTGAGYCTTCAGCTCGTCCAATTCGTGTCTTAGCGAGGTCTTTCTCTCATCACCTAATGGTAAAATCCTCGAAACTTGTCCTCTCCCAGCGTCGCACATCAATGAAGAGAAAAGGCCTAGCTCSACACTCTTCAGAACTATCTCGAAATAACCTCGGAAGGCAAAGCACAGAATAACCAAGTCAAATCCAACGAGCTCTCCATTTCTGTAGTTCTCCATCTCTCCGTCAAACCTCCAWTTCTGTAGTTCGATCCCCTGCGCGCTTCGTGGGACGCGTGAAGGCGAACATCCAAGAACTTCCGCGCACATCATGGACTCCACACAGACGCGCATAAAAGTAGAGAATATTTACATAATTGCGATCGGAGTTCAACGCTGCTAGCAATATCTGAACGCCTTCGCTCGCATCTTCGTCGAAAGCTCATTTCACAGCTACAGTAGGATATTCCAAGCCCTATGAAGTGAAATCCAACACTGGCGGATTACCACTTCTTTGAAGACTGAAGCTTCAAGTCAGTTCCGGTGGGATCCAGTGAAGGCAAAACAGAAATTCGGCGATGGAGGTGGTGCAGCGAAGTGAGGTGTTCGAGCGTGTGAGTCCCACACACTTGAACGCTGCAACTCCACCGGCACAGAGTCTCTGGGTCTGCTGAAATGGATGAATGGAGTCATCCCGGATGAATGGCGTCGTCCCGGATGAATGTATACACAGACCTTGTCATTTTGCACCACAATGAGTGGTCTTGCAGGTCCGGATTTTATGAACTGAAGTGGCCATTTTACCTGCTGATTTGCAAACAGTTTGGGGAGTTTGATTCCTTCAAATATTTTTCAATGAATATTCCTTGAATTGGCATGTGTTTTATCTAAGATGTTGCAAATTTGTTAAACCTATTTCTGGATTTAGTTATGAATTTTGAAGTTGGAATCATGTAAGGCTTCAAAAAGTTAGTCCTTGATATGGTTGCAACTATATTTTGACATTTCAAATCCATTTTGCAAACACAATGAGTCAATTGAATAATATTTTTTTTCACCAATATGTTTTGTGTGCTAGTGTTGAAGCACTTTATAGTTTGAATTCTCTCATTTGAGTAGGTCTAGAAATCAAATTTCACCTCCAAAATAATGTGTTTTTAGGAAAATTTCAACATCCTTTTTCAACACTAAAACCTTATAATCTTGCAATTTGGTTGGCCAAATGACTCCAAATTTGATTCATGCCACCTATAGCAGGTACACTACAAGATTGTAGGATTGAGATTTCTAAACCTTAGTGAACTTAGATCTATACCACTTTAAAAGCAATGATGTCTTTACATCCAAAATGGCCTTGGACTTTTAGGGATTAAAGTAAGTAATATGTAACTTTGTGTTCTAATATAATAATTGTTGAGTTTGTTGCTTCAACAATCTCCTAGAAGCATTCCTCATTCAATGTGTCTCTGAGGTCTTTCACAAAGAACATTGTAATGCTAATTAAAACAATGTAACAGTGTGATATTGCAAATAATATGCCAAAGAATATTGCCTTATTCAACTTTTTTTTTCCAACTTAGCTTGGACATTCAACAATGAATGCTTGATGACACGAGTATTGAATATAATATTCAACAACTCTTTTGAAATATTCTTAAATACTCTTGAACATTTCAAGAAATTGCTATATTTTAAAATGCTTGTATGTACTCTAAGATTATACTTGCATGACAAGTCTCTTCAAACATATGTGACAACTATGTTAGTTGTCAAAATAAAAGATCATTGTGAGCAATTGAATTTGAAAGAGAGGTGTATGAAGTTCCAATACAAGCAACATCAAACGAAAAATAAGATATCTTATGAATCTTCCATAGGCTTATCATTGAGACTAAATGTTTGTAAGAGATTTATAATATATGTAGAAGTGGACTAGCATCACACCAAAATGTTTTAATTCATTTGCAAAAATAATAAGAAATTGAAAATTTTCTATTGGTCTCTAAGCCACAATCTATCTACCATCATCCTCTAATTGAGGCTCTGACCTTCAATTGCTTAGTACTAATAGAAATCCAATGTAAGCTACATAAGATTTTTATTGTGTTATTAAAGTAGCTACGTATATTTTACTTTCATTTCATATTATTTATGTGAACTATGTATCTTGTTCTTCTACTTGAATTATCAAATTTACAATGCACAATGCCCTTGGCTAGCCACATGGTTGCCACTCAAACAATCACCCAAAGGACTTGGATTAAATTTTTGATTGATTGATTACAAATAACATTCTTAAAACATATTACAATGATGAAAGTTGAAATGGATGAAAGATTTGTCCGATTACACATAATATTTGTGAAACATACCAAAATGTTCTTTTAACTCCTGTGCATCACAGAGAGAACAACAAAAGTAAAGAGCATTGCTCCTCTTTTTACAGCAAGCGGAATAATTTGAAGTATTTGGTTATTGAAGTTTTTGCCATTGCAATTTGAAGTCAACTTAGGATACTATGTGCAAATCTGCAATGTCAAAAGATTCCATTGTGCAACTTTTGAGATTATAAACTTTGATGAACATGGTATTCCACAAATTTGGATTAGTTTTTAGGATGTTCAAAATTTGATTCGGAATTTGCACAAGATAGACCATCAATCACATGTGTGTGAGCTTTGAGTATGACGTAGAAAGTGCAGCTACCAATGAAGAGAAAAAAAATCACTTCAAAATTTTACAAAGCCCGACAAAGCCTAGCTATATCCAATCACCCTTTACAATTCTTAATTGTTCTATGTCGGGTCTACAAAGCACAATGCAATTATGCATAGATGGGGCTCATCTTGAGGGGTGGATTGGGATAATTCATATCTTCAAACTACGATAGAAGGCTCAAGCAGAGAACACAATTGAAATTAACTTGTAAACTTCCCAAAAATATTTCAATTCTAAGTATCCAAAAAACGTCTACTCTCATGCACAAGGGTTAATTTTGCAGAGCTACTGTAGATAAAATCGTTCTACCAATTGTAGACCAACAAAGTCAATATTTTCTATACATCTCTCTTACTACACAACAATAATCAAATAGAACCTAATATGATGGATCGATTTTAAAACAAATTGCCTGTCAATGTGATCATCAACTGCATTCAATTTTATTCTCTATAAACGTGAATTTTTTGTTGCATTTCTTATTTCTATATTATCCCCAAAAGGATCAAATTGCATTTTTTTTGGCAATATAGCAATTTTGGGTAGCTCAATGTGAATGGAATTTTTATTTTTTTTCTTTCAAAATTTCACAAATGGAGAACGTTTTTCTTCAACGCCCAACAATTTTCATAATTTTTGAATGAAAGGTCAAAAAGGTATCATATGGTATGTATTTATTTTTCAACATGGGCCTAGAAAGTGAAAGTTGATTAGAAAATATCACTTTTCACAAAAACATAAATTTGAAATTGGTTTTCTAAATTTACGTATACTTGGAAGGCTTTAAATAATTCCATTTTGATCAATGAGATGAAAGTTATGAGGAGTTTTAATTTGTGGGTAGTCATGGATTCTTTATTCTAAAATAAATTTTGATGTCTTTTAATTACTTCAATTTTCAATATTTTTTGAAAAAAAATAAAGTCATAGGATTCATATTGTTTATAACATAACAACCATTGGGATTGGCATTTTTCAATTCCATAACTAAATTCTTAACAATTTATTATTTTGACTCATTTCTACTTTTTTCTACTTACTATTTTTTTTCTATGTGTTGTGCAATTTCAAATGATCTCAATTTTTTCAAGTATGCAGCCAACTTGCTTTGAAGAATAAATCCAAAGACTTACCACCATTTTGGACATTTATCCTTACAAATGTAATCTTGTGAAGAGTAGCTACTTATATTTTTGCAACGCCAAAAGATGGATTTATGTAAATTTAAAAGCTAATATCTTCAAATCTACATGGTGGAAATTTTTGAATTTTTTTCTACATCTTCTCAGACTAGCTTAATACAAGATCCTATGGTTACATGCTTCTAAAAGTGTTTTTTTCTTCTAAAATTTGGTACTTATACAAGAAATGGCAATTTTAGAGCGTTTTTGGTGAAGGAACTTTAGGGGTCAAAGTAGACGTATCGTTTTATGACACTACTCCTTCAAAGACAAACAAACTAATAGTGTTCAAAGTTGTTCAAGTGACATAGCTTCAACAAATTAATTCTTTAAGAACAAAGATCTACAAGACTAAATGATGGGAGATGAAGAGTTCTTTGAAGCAACCAATGAAAGTTGCACTACAAGAAAATAGGGGTATAAATGACTTGTCCACAATGACTGCACTCACAACAATGACTTCAAAATGACTCCAAAATGACTATTTTGCAGTCGTTGTTGTCGGTACAAGTCATTTATACCCCCATTTTCTTGTAGTGTTGAAGCAATCTCAATTTCAAGGATGTTCAATTAAAGGTAGTCTCATGTCAATAGAAGTTGTTCTCATGACCTCCACTTAAAATATTTGTAGTTCATTCACACATTATTTCAAAAAAATTTCTCAAACCAACTACATTCACTTCTACTTTCATTTGCTAATATCTTAGTGATTTTTTCCAAATTGTGTTATAAGATGCTGCATCTTAATCCTAGAATGATGTGAGGTGAGCCTCAAAACCATGCATTTTGATACCATGAGGCATCATGTGTCCAAAAGCACTTATTGAAAGTCAAGCTAGTGTAGAGGTTCTCCACTTTCCACACAGAATTCCAAGGATGAATAGTTGCACTTTGGTTCTATACAAGAGAATTCCTTGTGATTCATTGGACATTTAGTGTTCGTGGCGTCCAAAAAGTGGATGCGCCTTGGTCAACCTTGATTGCAACTTTCAATATAATTGATTTTTGAAAAGTTTTGTTTCTACTCCATTTTAAAATTTTGAAAAACTTTAGAAATTGATTGAAAGATTTATTGCAATTGAAAGCTCCATGTGTTAAAATCCAAATAACACATGTGGTGATATGGTGTGTTTTCATTCATATTTTCTTTTCTTGATGTGAATTCTAC
Organism: Pleurozium schreberi; assembly: GCA_006891605.1. NCBI lineage: Eukaryota > Viridiplantae > Streptophyta > Bryopsida > Hypnales > Hylocomiaceae > Pleurozium > Pleurozium schreberi. Next base: position 27,643 of record VACF01002150.1, on the reverse strand, counting down.
TTTTAAACTATAAAATTATATTTCTCATTTTGCCATTCATTTGTGGTAAAAATTATAGATTATTCTAAAATGTATTCTAATTTATATTATTTTATTTCTACCTATAGCCTTAAAAATTCACAATAATTTGATTTTTCCATCAAAATTATTGAAAAAATATAACATAAATAAAAAATTCATTTGTGCAATAGCAAAAAATACAAAAAATTCACACATCAATTAAATAAAAGGATAAATTTGGTTTACTAGTTGAATTTGACTTTAAGGTCTTTGTTGTGGTTGTTTTGGGTGTAAAAAATAAAATAAGCATTTGAAAATTTTCACACTAGTTTCCATTTCTACTTGTACCTCTTGAAATAAAATGGGTTGTTTTTGTTATTTTTGCTCATTTATGTTCAATTTTGGCAACAAAAATGATAATAATGACAGTTTTTTGTAAAATAGAATGAAATTTCTCACGGTGATAGAGAATTCAAAATTTCATGTAACCAAAATATAAGATTATTTCAAATTGAATTAAGCTTAGACGTGATGTTTGACTATTTCACAATGGATCACATCCTTTAGGGGTTAAAAAAGTTTCCATTAGGTGAAGCCATACATCAGACGGTCATAAATTAAGAATGTCGTGAGATTTTGAAATTTTGAAAGTTACAAGAAATCCAGGTGTGCCCTAAAACGCCGGGTTCGGGATGCTGACTCACTCGCCACGTGCCAACGCATCAAGTTGGGAGCAGTGGAAATCCTCGCATCACTCATTCCAACGCTCCGACTCCTTTTTGGCAGTCCCACTTCAAGGGATCTCTGGGATGCTMATCTCCGTAACGATCTCAAAACGCCCCGGGGTGCTCCTGGATCGTCGTTTTGCAGTAGTGATTGGACAGGGTTTCTAGGCAATTTGGATTTCTGAGGGTTCAGAATCGCGGAGATGGTGGAGTGGTGAGCACATTGGGGAAGTGGCGGTGGATTTGGACGTCGTCTTCATGTTCTTGTTGTTCTTGTCGTTGTGAATCTGGTGGCAATGGGGAAGACGGAGAGCGAGAGRATGGAGTTCGAGGTGAGAGGCGGATTGCTCACTCGCGCTGCGCGATACTGGAAGATGGGATCCGTCAACTCGCGCAAGGGCCTTCCTCTCTTGCTTGCGTCGCCGCTGCCTCCCGAAGAGTGAGTTTCTTGTGGTCTAGAATTTGGAAGTTCGGGTATCTGTTTCGTTAATTCGTGTGCGTCTTTTGGTGAATGTGATGAGGGATATTGTTAGAATGATATGGATTTCCTTGCTAGAGTTCTTGAGAGCTAGTGCTMTACATTAGATCTCGAGAGTTTGTTTAGGTTTCTAGTTTCGAGAGATTTTGAAATTTTCATTTCGTTTCAACGAAAATTGACGATCAGAATTCATGAGCAGTGTCCTGAATCGCAATGCCACTTTACTGGCCAGAATGAGTGATTAGGTTTAATTGGACTGGAGTGATGTATACTGATGTTTGATGATGTCAAGAATGAGACTGGCCGAGTGATCTTGATGGAAGCTCTAATATCCATTTCGTTTGCTTTTTATGTCATTTAATGAATGATTACTTGGTGGTGAATCCGATGTACGATATTGCTAGAATGAGTGGATTTAAACACTTGATTTCTTAAGGCTAATTATACTCTGTGTTAGGTCTTAAGAGTAGTGTTGTCTACTAGCTTCGGTCAATTCTCTCGATTTAAAAAAATCCAACGAGGAAATGACGATTGGAAGGCACGAGTAGATTGCAATGCAACTTACTGGTCAGGAGTAGGAATTAGGTTTAAGGAAGATTTAAGGGTTTTAAGGGTGATCTCCTATACTCGATTGTGGTACTTGGATTTGTATCTGTGTGAGTTGATGGTGTACTGATGCTTGTTTAGGGATGAGACTGCCCCAGTGGATAAGGTGGTGGTTGTTATGGGCGTCACTGTAACGCAATTGTTAGAGCATTTGCACCTTGTCTCCAAACACTTGGAATTCTGGAACAGACTGTCAATGGTGAGATATTCTTCATTCATTTGATGACTCTCTTAGGATTTTCCGTTGTGACCGAGAGGGTCCGACAGCGAATCTCTGACATTTGGGTATTTCATGGGAGACAGGGTGGGGAGAACGACAAGTTGTCTTTCATGATCTTGGAAAGGGGGCCTTGGGCTTTTTTTCAAGGGGCCAAACGTTTTTTTCAATCATATTTCAAGGAGGCTTCTCCGGGACAAGAGCTTGCCACAGCCACAAGCGCTCGCATCTCTGAGAGAGCGGCTGTTCTTGGCGACCTTCGAGAACGACTTGCCACACTTACCGGTCAGGTACGCTGTCGAACACCTTAAAGGCTCTTGAAAAAATTCTCCTACATACAACCCTCTCTAATGACACTCTGTACTTGTACATTTCCTGTATGCTCTTAGAAATCTGTCTTGTTGTAGACACATCTGACTGGACAACTTTCCACTTCAATTTTTGAGCATGCATGGCAGTGCTAATACAACCCTATAGTCCCCCGGGTGCAGTGTTATTAGAGTGGGTTGAGTTTATTCCTGTCGCTAGGTACTCATTCTTGTCGCTGTTAATCTTCAGTGATTGGCAGTAATACTGGGCATGTTAAGCGCAGCAATGGACACTCTGACCTTAACTGAATTTTTTGGCTACGTCTATTCACCCGAAGCAGAGAGGTTTCTCTGCAGCAATGTTACTGGCCATTGCATCGAAAGCGAGGAGAATTTTGGTCTTCTCGTATGCTCTGAGAATTTGTCAGTCTCATCCCAAATCCCCTGTTTGTTGTAACTCTTGCATTTTAGTTTGATCCACACATGCAATACACTTCACTGAGTCTACTGATTGAGAAGTCGGCCACGTCTGAATCATGTTTTTCAATCGAATCGGTCATTCTTTGAAACATGAATCCTTGGTCCTTCCGGGACTATTGTCCAGTAACTTAAAAAGGCTTGTAGCATAGTCCAATCATCTCCATACCAATAGCTAACAAATAATAGTCGGGAAGCGGCGAGGACTCCTCTGCAAACCGTGAGTTAGGGATGTAAGTTCAGAGTCTGCTTAAACCCCGTGCAAAATTGTTAGTAATTTAACACAATATACTCTTGTACTGTACAGCAAGCCACGAGATTTGAAATCTCTGACGAAGAGTTAAGGGAAATTTACCCTGGAATTTGGGGTCGCTAGGGTGTTCCGTTGTTACACTGTCAGTTTAACTTCCAATCAGTGTAATGCAATCAACGCCATACTACAGTAGTGGAGGTGACGAGGACTGTCTCTAGTCCTAACCGTGAATTTAGTGATGTAAGAATTAGAAATTTGGTTAGAATCCATGCAAAATTCCTTGATAATTGAACACAAGAATGCTGCTTTTTCTACAGCAAGCGCACGGAACTCTTCCAACGATCAATGAAGATTTTTCCGCGTGAAACTATCAGCCGAGGAAATGTATTCATGCAACGCATCTTTGGGAAGGACCAAGAAGCCCATGTTTGCCCTGCTAATTTTTAGCAGTTTTGAGGAGGTCATACAGGGATTTGGATGTTTTCCAAAAATTATGCTTTGTGCTCTTTCTCATAATTTAAAAGTTGTCTCCATGTTAAAGTGTACATTCTATGATATTATCAATCACTGTGATCATCTTAAAATAAATTGCACATAATTGAAAGCATCCAAATAAGCATTTGACCATGGTTCTTATTATGCAGCTACTTTACTTTCTTTTGTTGGATCTTGTTGTCAATTGAAAGAGGATTCCAAGGTATATTGTATGAATAAGTTAAATAAAATATCAAACACTATGTCAATCTCATCATGTTGACATATACTATACAACGACAATCAAAATTGAGTACAAATTTGAAATGTTTTCATTCAAATGACCATACCATAAGCATCAATGGACAAAGTCCAAAACTGCATTCACAAAAGTTGTAGTGTGCAACGTTCTACACATTATCATAGAAGTTTGAAGAAAAAATTAGCTGTGGTTTAAATTTTTTATTTTTTTAAAGTTAGCCATGTTTGAAACTCAGATTTTTTCACTTTGATTTGGAATTGCCCTTTTTCACTATGATTCGTTTTTTGTAAATTTTTGACTTAGAATTCTTAACCCCAGAAGTCCAAGGGGTTTGGACAAAACACAAATGTGTTATAAAATATGAATTCTATAAGTTTTTTGAAGTTTGCATCAAAGAAGTTTATGTGAAGCACAAAATGTAGAAGATATCTGTACGGTCAAAATTATAAAATTATTTTCAGATTCTCTTCAAATGAATTTTGAAGACATAACTTCAAAAATTCACCAAAAATACAATTTCTATCCTTAACACTTGAATTTTTGTTTGATTGGTCTAAATAGTGGTTTGTATTGAATTGTAAAAAAATGCATAAGATTTGGTCATAAAAATTTCAATTTGTTCCTCAAATAGTAAGTTTTTCAACACTAGAAAATTCTAAACACATTGTGCTATTTCTCTTATGATTATTTTTTGACCATAGCGATCTTAGTTTTGAATATAAATACTAAAAGACAACCCAATATTTTCAAGGAAAAAAAAAAAATTCAAAATATTTTTGAATATAAATACTAAAAGACAACCCAATATTTTTTTATGCTCGAAAATTCCGCCCGAAGTCGGACAACGACCAAAAAATGGTCGTTTGAGCGCTTAAGGGTTAAAAGTGACAAATATGCAAATGATGTTGGTTCTTACAATATTTGAATTTTATTTGAAATTGAGAGCATAGGATTGCATTAGTCAGTGCAAAGAGAGTATAGGTTGCAACATGGACCTTTGCTATATCTTCATGCCCTTGCAATTGAAATAGGTTGCAACATGGGCCCTTGCTATATCTTCATGCCGTTGCAATTGAAATATTTGTTGAATAGAGCACTGCTTTCAATTTACATTTTACATCTGTATAACCCTGGACTGCCGCCAGCGCCATTCAGTGGCGTTTGGATGACAATCCAAGGTCCTTAGAAGATATTAGAAGTAGATTTTTCATCCGTTTTCTTTTTGTTGACCTTTCATGTTGAGTTATAAAAACTATTCAATTGAATTTTTAGTTTAACTAGTGTTTGCTTTCATGTAGTTGAGAAGTAACTAAAAAAACGGATGGCCAAATTTGCTATTTTAGTGTCTTTTGAGAAGTTGCTTCTTATTGTTCTAAATCTGAAATTTCTCCAAATAAATGATATTTTTCGAGTTTGAGAGTGAGTAACAAAATGAAGGCCATCTACTCTAGTTTCTACTCCAATTAGAATTTAGGAAAAATTCATAATATTGAATATTTTAGTGCAGTTTGAATTTTGGATGTAATTTCAATGTTCATTTTATTCTAATTATAGAATGGCATGGAAATTGAAATTACACCATGATGTTTTTCACTGTAATGTACACACATGGTGAAATTTTCAGATTTTTTGAATTAATTTTCTATTTAATGTGATTTTTTCTTCACTTTTTTTCAAAAATTCTCATAAAAATCAATTTTCCTCAAAAAAATCTAAATTTTTTGTGAAGTAGAGAAGACATAAAATTTTTCACACATATCTATTTTCAAAATGGTAAGTTTTTCACACATATCAATTTTCAAATTGAGTGATAAGCACCAAGGCTCTGAATCAGTGGTTATAGGTCCGTCCTTTAGGGGATAATGTATTTTTAGTTTCAATTTTCTTGTTCAAAGACTAAAGTTCATGATGCACACAATTGATCCCAAAAAAAAAAAAAAAAAAAAAAATTATTGTTGCCAATATCATAAAAAGTTGAAAATTGCCAAAAACTACACTGACCTTCATAAAATTGGAAGTTTTTCTTTGATGATATTGGACCCTTTTTTCTGGGTGATAAACCACCCATTGAATGGGTTGCAATCAAATCCCAAACCGTGCTACTGCCGAAGACTGAAGTTATTATTCATTTACCAACCATTCATTCATTTTTGAAATTGCGTGGTTGCTGCAGTTATTACTTGTTACTGGTCTCAATCGTGATCTGGGTGTAAGTGACGAGTGGTTCGCAATGGGGGATTCGCTTGTTTTGACAGTACTAGGACAGGTATGCTGCGAATTGCCTCTATTTGACAAAATTAGTCTGAACTTCATGATTATGCTCTGAAGTGAATCTTTGCATCTCGACTCTACTGTCTTCCTCACATCATTTATTACACAGAGATTTCCTCCGTTAGTCCTTCCTCGACGCCTCACTGGAGGTTGAAACATCCCTCCCTGCTAGAATCCGTTAACAGTGTTATGCAAGATTTGGGAATCGAAAGTGAAATCTGCTGTTGTTTAGTGAACGCCACCAGCTATTTTGTCAGTTCCGTTTGACATTCTCTTCATTATGGCCAAGTACATTAAAAGCCTAAGCTCTTCAAATTGTTGCAGGTATCATTCATGCCCATTTTGGTGCTGGCAGCGAGGCTKTGCCCGCCAGGTGTAGAGGCCACACTGTTTGCCACTTTGATGTCCATCAGCAATGGAGGTGGTGTTGCAGGGGGAGTCCTTGGAGCGGGTCTCACAGAGCTTCTCGGTGTCACAAGCCATAACTTCGACAACCTAGCACTGTTGCTTGTGTTGTGCAATGCCTCCTCACTCCTTCCCTTACCATTTCTCCATCTTCTTCCGTCAGAGAGTGAGCTGGCGGCAACGGTTCGAAAGGCAGAACAGGCKCATAGGGACCTTGGGAGTTCCAAAAAGGATTAGTCGTCCGACTCGCATGGATTGTCTTCACCAAATTTCTTGTAGTACATATTGAAATTCATGTAGCTCTATTAATTTGACTATCAGGCTCCCTGAGATATCGAAGATAGAATCGACACTCTCTCATATGAAGGCGTTTTAGTCGTGGTTATTTAGTATTTGTAGATACGGGCTGAACGACCAGGCGGAGCATTAGATGTAAAGTAATTCTCTCCATTTGTTGCAGCTCTTCAAATTTGTCAGATACGTGAACTGCAAGGGAATGTCCAACCCCTGTGACAGTCAATTACAAACCAATGAATTGCTAAGTTACTTCATTTTTATTTGTAAGAGTGCAGATTGATTTTTGCAGCCATTCAACTCTTTCTTTGTTGTGACACGGGGTAGTCACACCTTCTTCACTCCACAAAAATTCTCTGAAGATTGAGAGAAACAAGGAGCTAATTGGGAGCCTCAATTTGTGAAGAAGGTGTGATTCCCCAATCTTGTGAGCGGAGAATGAAAACAGAGAATGGACTTGCATGCAACAAAAGTTGTGCTAAAGCCACCATAACGTAACAAAATGAACTAATGGAGGAGTAATATGGAGGTGAAAAGCGAGGGTGGTGGAATATTCTTTTTGTGTGAAGAGTTCTCCTCGTCCATTATTCACCTCCCAAGGAGAATAATGGACGTCGAGAACTCTTCACATAAAAAGAATTGTTCATCTTTGGAGAGCCAACCGAAAGCCAATTCAAAACTGACATATACCCATTCATAGGACAATTTGTGAGAAGTGAAGGTGTGACTAATCCTATTATTTGCTTACGATCAATAAGATTGATTTTTGCAATCATTCAACATTGTTTGTTTAGGGTCAATATTGGAAGGTACRCATACTCCAAATCCCCTATACAATACATTTGCACAAATTTAAAGTTTGATTGGGTCAAAGACTAGAATTCATTGTGTGCCTTTTTTCATTAAAAAATTATCAAATTTCTAAATTCTAGATACTATTTTGTTAACTCAGAAAGGATGCTAGAGATGTTTAATGTCGGATGGATGACAAGGCAACTATTCATCCTTGGAACTAAGTGTGGAAAGTGGAGATCTTCTAGAGTACTTTGACTTCAAATGAATTCTTTTGGTTTTTTAAAACTAATTGTTCCTATGGTTTTAGAAAGAATGGTTTCCACAAGAACCCCATGGTCCTTCCAAAATTAATCATCTTTGATTGGGTTTGTTTTTTTAAGTATAAAATATCCCTTTGTGATCATTTCAAAAGTTGTTGAAGACATTTTGTAAGGAAGAAGCTTCTCAACTCTTTGATCTTTTGTTAAATTTCTACTAATAACCAAATCTTATTTTTTGGGGGAGATAAGAAGAACGCACTCATTTCTTGTTGACAATAGAATCATCCGATCCTTACATGCATTCAAAAGTCTTTACTAAATTCTTGATTCTTACATTACAACAAAAAAAGAACTAGAATAATTATTATAGGATGGTGAGAATATAGAAAAGGTACACCTAATTTCGACCAATCACTACAAGTTAAGAAAATCCAAAATCTTAATTGTCAACAAATATCCAACAAAAGAAAGGTGATTTATAAATTAATATAAACTATGCTCATATGCATAATTGGACAATTTTAGTTATAGCCCTTCAATTTAGTAAATGGCAAGAAAGTAGTCAAGTTGTCAAATTGCATCCAAGTAGGGTTTTTTTGTGGCAATATAAACTTAGGGAAAAAATTCAATAAAAAGCAATCCTTCCAAACTTATGGCCATTCGTTAGTCTTTGTTGTAATTTTGTTTTAAGAAATGAAAGTTTGTGATTAATAATCTATAATTCTACATCACCATAATCCACTTCGGCATTTTTGCAAATTTTTGCTAATATCTTTGTAACAATATCTAAAGGTTGTCAAAAAACATTGTACATTTTTAAAATTGTCTTAACTAATTCAGGAATTAAATCATTTCAATGGAATTTAGGCATATGGTACAAATAGTACCCTATGTATAAAATTGAGTTTCAAAATTCTTGAATTAAGTTTCTTGTGCTTTAATTTAATTAGATTTCTTGGTAAGAATCAACTCTTTGCACGTGTGAAAACTTGACAAAATATTTAGTAGAAAAATTGAGAATTTGGAGGTATGAAGCTTACAAATTTCATTAAATTTCTAAATTTATTGATTGAGGTTTTATTGAATGAAATATGAATCAAATTAAAAAGTTTACAATTATTTTCAAAACATTTTAAAATAAAACATATGGAATTCATATATCTTAAGTATTTCACAAACTTTTGGAGATTTTTTATAGTTAATTATATAATATTTAGTATTTAGAGCCATATTTCAATCAATAATAAATAATTGAATAAAATTCAAAAAAATTACTAAACATTTACAAAATGAATTCCAAAAGAACTATTTTATGAAAATTTTACTTATACATAATGTTGTTTTTCATAAAGATATTGTTTTAAATCAAGGAAAGATATAAATTAATAAAAGTTATCAAACTCAATTTGGTACCACTTACACAACAAAATGTCCAAATTTCATTGAAAATTTTCGATTTCTCATTCAATATTCATCTTGGCTTACTCAAACTTTTCAAAGGCATTGCACATTAGCTAAAACAACAACCATATCATTTAAAATTGCAATCAAACGATATAAGTAAAGCACAATCTTTAAAGACCTCTAAATTTGAGAAGTCAAGAAATGAATTAAAATTAGGACCAAAGATTGAATTACTAACAAGTTCGCAGCAAGGATCACCTACAAGATCAAAACAAGGAACAAGATTAGGGTCCCCAACAAGTTCAAATCATTGTTCAAGAATGGAATCTAGATCCGTTTCAAAAACTGCATCAAGAGCTGGCACACCACCTTCAACACCCAAGAAACAACATACACACAAACTCTTACCTTCTCGGTATATTAACTTCAATGAATAGTCTTATACAAAAATTAATCAATGTATTAATTACATGTAAATGTAATGATATACTAATATCAATTGATAATGTATTCTTATGCATAAAAGATAATGGCTATTATTCAAAATTTTGAATTAAAAAAATAGAAAGTCAAAATGTACGTTTAGAATTTTAGATAGAATATTCCATAAATCTCAATTGTTTCATTTCAAATACACTCACTTTTGAAATAGATATTCTAATGTAGTTATTTTTAATTCAGGATCTTTATATGCAATGAAGCTCTTGATCTTACTCTTCTAGCATGTGATCCTTTACCAAAATCCATGGTACCTTTAGGCCTTGGAAAAGCTTATGGTGGAAGAAATATGGATTTATACCGACATGTTTATATACTTGGATATAAAAAAGAACATGTTGTTACAACTAGTTCTTTGAGCATTGGAATGGGACGGATAATAAACATGGACAATTTATTTCTTAAATTTGCTACACTAATAGACAATTGGCTTCCTGGTTCTATAGGATTTGATGAACGTGGAAATTTTTCATTTATTGTTTGTAATGCACAAAAAGCAAAATCCCTTGATTTAGAAAAAAACAATGTTGACAATCTAACTTCTATTGGTGAATCATCAAACAATAATAATCAACTAGAAAATTCAATGATTGTTGAAAATTCATCAAATCCTAAAAACCTTCAAAACAATGATAAAATTCAATCTATTAATAAACCAATTGATTCAAGTCTAGTAAATAATGGATATTTATTAACTCATAGAAGTGCATTTGGAATAAAACGTTATGAAATTGAAGATTATGAATTTGGACCGAGATTTGAATTGAAAGAAACCATTGAACATACTGGAATTGTTGTGCAAGGTATTCGACAATGGATTACACAACATTGGGAAGGATTGGCATTTGATAAATTGATTCCACCCCTTGGATGGAGATCTCCTTCAATAAAACCAATACCTTTGGAATATGATTCTCACACTAATCCCAAGAATGTTAAACAAAAATGGTGTAATGACTATGATAGACCTCCAACATACTCAGAAATGGCTTTGTTTATGAATGTTTACAATCGACTTGCAGCTTTAAGGCGAGAGTGTAGTAAAGCTGAGAGAGAACATAATCATTTCAAACATCAACGTTTGTCATCAATTACAAAACAACAACAATGTTTAGACAAAGAGGCCCATGGGGCAAATCTAATAAATCCAGGTATGTTTTTTTATATTTAAAATTCAAAAACACCGTTAATCCGTTATATGATTATATGAACAAAGTATGATATTAAATTTATATATAATTATCTATGTYTGTATATATGTGTCTGTGGGATTAATATTTGTAAAGAGTGATTGATGCAATCTTTAAAGATGTTAATGTATTAATTAAAGCACATGATCTTCATCTTATAAAATAATTAATARGCTAAAGAATGAATCAAATACTTTAGCATTTTAGACATTTTTATTAATCCGTAAATGAAAAATTGTCATTTCCCAAAGTTCATTTTTAAGATAATGGACAAAGTGCAAAGTCACCCTTGTCTCCTATGAATATATTTTTCATCCATCCAATTTGTTTTTGTTTTTTTCTTGATATTTGAGTAAGAATTTAGGTTGAATTATTGTATATTGTAAGTAGACAAGGACGAAAAAATTATGACATGAATGATTGAATAAGTATGCATTTATGAATAATTATACATCTTATGTCTAAAGTCAAAGTATTATTTAAACTTCATTTAAAATGCTTGGTATCACTATTCTAATGGTCTTACATTTATAACAATGATTTAGGTTGTTCTAAGTTTAGAAGAAGCCACATTGTGAAAAAAGAACCACCACACAATTTTATAAGAAAAACAAGAGTGGCCATTCATTGTGCACTTGCTTATAAAAGAAGGCACCAACATCCTCCAAAACCTAAAATCAATATAAAATCTAAAAGAAAATGTCAAGGATGCATATAAAAATGAAATCAATGAATGATTTACAATGTAAATTCTTAAATATTTTTTCATACAATAATTCACATCCTTGTTCCAAAAAGTAAGGAATAATGCAATCTTAACATGAATTAAAACATTAATTTTCTTTAATAAAAATAAAAATCATAGTTTGAAGATATGTCATTATTTTATTTGAATTGAGGTTTGAAATTAAATATATAAAGGCCATGGCAATACTACAAATACGTATACATATTGCAATATATATTAAAACTAGTATCATATATATTGTATAGTTTAATTTAATTTATTTCAAATATTAATGAATAAAAAATCAGGATGAAAAACAATGAAATTATATTTGTAATATTTTTAAGGTGAATATTACAAATTATCATCAAAGGAGAAGCATAGACAATATGAATTTTTTTTATTTTTTGGAAGCAAATAACAATGGCCAATAAATTTTGGTGAGTATTTTACAAATTAGTAAAAAAATTACGATGTGAATAATGTATACATTAATAATATAATCATTGCCATATTTGCATCAACGCCTTACTGCGTCATCAAGCAATTGCTATAGCAATCAAGCTATAGATGTCTTGAAAAAATGAACGAATGAAAAATATCATGGATGAAAATGCAATGAATGAAATTGTGAATTTTTTTAAATTTAATTTAAAAGGCACAATGCAATTATCATGGATTAAATCTTATTTTATTTTATTTAATACATTCAAATGAGAGAGAGAGAATCTTTTATTTTCATTTAAATATTTTATAAACACTTAATTTTATTTATCAAATAGAAATTGTTCAAAGTTGTGAGAATTTATTCATTTTTTATGTAGATGACAACCCAAAAAATAAAATTTAAACTTTTGAGTACATACATTTTTCCTAAAGCTTACAAATACCTTCGAGTTGATATGAGCTCAAGGTTATGCCCAAAATGATTTGGATTCCTATTTCAAAGGTCTCGAAGCATTTTCTCAAGAATTTCATGATACAATAGTGGTTGTCAACGTTGGTGTTTGATTCATTGGAAATCAAGATACTCCTTTGGTAACTTTTCATTTACTAGTAAATGCTACCATTCACTTCATGSAAAAGATACCTTTAAATTATTGATTGAATAAATTTGATTACATCTTTATATGTGTAAAGTCTTTTCACCTTTCCACCTTCCTAGGCTTCTCTCAAGACATTCATTGAACCATTGTCATTATTATCCTCAAACTCATTAATACTATTATAGCATCAATATAATGAATGCTTTCATCAACTTTAATTTAATGAAACCACAAGTTTGACTATGTAATGTTGATTAATTTATGAAATCATTTAAAATTTGTGTTTCACGTAATCTACTTTGCCTATACACCTTCCATTAATATTTGTAACAAAGTGACTTTTATTTGCATTTCTACAGGGTTGAAACTCAAATAAGATTACAATTTAACCATTAATTCATGTTATTGAAGAATAATATATTGGTAAAGATCCAATTGTTTCGTTTACATTTTAAAGCTATAATACATCTAATAGTCTCAAAAAAAAATTCTCTTATCCTTCAATTCAAATTTGAATTTGCGCTAAGTTAAACTATAAGTGATATTATACTAATTTGCATGACTTTCATGAGTTTATAAATGCTTTGCATAAGTTAAGCATAAGATTTTAGTTTGAATCAACCTCATTCTTAACCTGCAGATATATATTTTTGAGCATGAAGGTTCAGATATATATACTTGAGCATGAAGGTTCAAAGTTCATGTGCCCCTTTTTGAGTCACACTACAAATGTTATTTTTTCTAAAATGCTGTAAGATTCAAGAAAAATTTTAAAATTTTAAAATCTCAAATTAAAGTAAAAACAATCTAAAACAAAAACAAAGCAAAACAATTTATATTTGAAGTCAAAGAATATTACACCAAGAGCAAAGGAATTTTGAATCCACTAGAAGCACTTCAATTCTCATATTTGTAAAGATAAATGCTAGACTTTGTTAGTTGCATGTAATTCTAATATTGGCCTAATTTTTAATTCACCAATGCAAAAACCTTTTTTTCTCTACAAGAATTTCTTTTGTCTTTCATAATTCAAAAAACTCAAATTAGATTCTATTAAATGCCTAATTCAAAATTTTTTCAGTCAACATTGGCAAATCACCGTGAATAAACTCGTGAATAAATCCCTGTCAGTCTCCAGACCACGTTTTCATTTCCCCGGGCCGGACCTTGGACCAATTGAAAAATTGACCTAAAAGCAAAAAGCGACCTAGAACCTTTTGCATCAACCGTTTGCAGCAACAAGCATGAATGTTGCAGCTTACTTATCCAGTACTACCGGAAACAGCCGGTACCCGGTCACCTCTCCTTTGCGGCCTTGCCTTTCTTTGAAGCCAAGCCAAGCAATCTCCTCCACGACACGGATCTTTCATGTTTGTGCGCCATCGCTTTTTCAGTCTCAGGCAACATTCCCACGCCATCCCCGCTAGCAACTTCTTCACCTGCGCATGCATCACAAAATCAATCATAAATCCGCGATCTCGAACTAAGTTAGTACAGAGCCGCGATTTCGCAACACCATCACGACATTCGTGCGCTTGCTAATTATTCGGTATGTCGCAACTCAGAGCTCGTGTTAGTTCCCATYCTCATGCTCGATGGATTGTCTTTGGTTCCGTACGATGAGGTCGTGTGTGGAGCGTGTTGGAAGCTTAGTCGTGGATTGTGTGCAATTTAGTACTCTTTTCGGGGTATGTGTTGACTGAGGCTGTTTCGGAATTGAGGCGATCTAGTGTGTGGGGTTTGAGAATTGAGGAGCTGGTGTGGAGATGGAATTGTTTTCTGAATTGGTTGGGAGCTTGTGCTTGATGTGTTTTTTGAGTGGAATTGCGAAGTCGTGCTACGGTGGAGCTGGTTTAGGTGGGGTTTGGGGAGCGTGAATGAKTTTGCTGCGTTTCTAGGTTTYGTTTTTGTGAGAGTGGAGATTGGAGAGGGTCGACTGTATTGAAGTGCTTCTGTGGTGCGTTTGGTCGGTCTTCAATCTTACAGGTTAATGATCTCGGCAGGATGGGAWTAGGGTTTGGAGTTGTGGGAGGAGTGCTCGTCGGATACGTGCGAGGTCTGGATGTGAGAAGGAAAGAGTGCTGGGGCATTGTCTCTGTTCTGAGGAATTAGAGTTGTAGTTCTGATCGCAGAAAATGATTCTTTAGAGAGTACTTCGGTGAACCCTGATTTTTGGAAGAATTAGATTTCATAATTGAGAGTTGTCTTTAATTCTTGGTGGATTGTTCATTTTTTTTCTTCCAATTTGAAAACGTTGTTTTCAAATGTCCGGTTTAGCGCTAATGGCATATACGGCTTTATCAATGTGATTTGGCATAAAAGTAACAAGAATTCTCTTCTGTTTTATAGTGCAGATGCTCAAGTATTGCTATCCTAGCAAAATTTCTGTTTTTTCTGCCTCTTGCTTAAGGTGCATTAGTTAATTAGCCTCAGGTGCGTACGGGTGCTACGTGCCAAGTGTCACTTGAGGTCAGAGTAAAAGCACATGTTGTCAYGCCTCATATTAAAATATAATAATTCTCTTGTTATTTTCCAGGTGCCAATATTGACTACTACAGCTTCTCCGATCCTTTTGTGTCCTTCTCCGAACCTTCTTCGGTAGCTGGACTTAAGGTCCATGATATGAAGACATGAAGTAATAAGCACCTGCGTGTTTGGTTTGGATCACCGATTGTCCATGGGTGGCCTCGTCAAGCARAAATTTCTTCTCTCCGAAACATAATACGAGCAAGACACAGCCTTCTATGGGCACGGCACCTCCCGGGTTGCTGTCATGGCAGCCCCGCACACTGAGCCCCTCATACTTAAAGTTATGCAAGCCCAGCTCAAGAAAACACCAGCATTCAAGGCACTTGAAAGACAATAACGTTGGAGTCACGGTAAGGAGGGCTTATCTTGCGAAGTGGTGTAACCAGAGTCAGAGGAGACTGCGATGCAAAGGAAACGAAGAAAAGGCCAAGGAAGTGACCACGAACTTCTTCACTTCTGATACTTCTAATTCGCCGACTACATGGAAGGGAAGAGGATTGCCGAAGCTTGTGCACAGGAAAATGCGACATCATCATTACGTGTGCTACGCAGCTGATAATGGCGCGCTTTTCTCTTCGGCAGACGACAGTTTCAATGGAGCTTATGATTCTAAAGGTGTGATACAGTGCTAACCAGTATCGTGCTTCAAATTTCCTCATATATGTTCCTCACGTATGTACAACCTAAGTGTATTAGAATGAGGATGTCATCATATGCTTATACGAAATCGCATCGGAAAAATCAAGATTAAAGATCAGTTTTCTTAGATTTTAGTGTCATAGACTTAGTAACATCCATTCTTTATAATCTGGGACACTCTAGAGAAAGTGGCAAACACTATTGGCCTCTTCAGGTTTAACTACTTGAGTTGTCCATACTAGCTACTCATTGATAATAAAGAGCATAGAGCAGATAGGTGCCTATCAACGTGCTTTTCGATAGTTGATCTAACTTGATAGGTTACTCGTTAGGGATTCCATAGGTGTGTCCAGGAATGCCAGATTGCTGATGCTTTTACCTCTGGATATAATATGCAGGCCATGAAGGGAATGGATCCGCACTGCGTGCAGAGAGACAGAGTATTGCACTGCGCATGTTATTGTTATGGAAATCTCTCAAGGAATATTTGCCAAATGGCAGATGGTGGAGTGTTATTGAAAGGCATCATCAGAGGTCGTTTAACATCACCTTCATGGGCGCCATGAGCCGACTGTGGGTTCTTGTCGCTCCTGACACAATTGTCATCGCTTTTGCCTTCACTGCTCTTGTTATTGCAGCCGTAAGTTTCTCACTTCGTGTTGGGAAATTTATGTTGGGGTGATCTATTGTTGGCATGATCGTTTTGAGGTAGGAAGTTATTTTTTGAAACAGGAACCTCGACTTTTCAGCATGGACATAGCGTCCAACATTGCATACGGGTGTGGCTGCAGTGTTAGTCAGATAGAGATTGAGCGAGCTGCTAAACTGGCAAATGCTCATGACTTCATCACCTCCCTTCCAGATGGGTACAAAACCGTGGTTGACAACTCTCGCTTAAGCGGGGGTCAGAAGCAGCGAATTGCTATTGCTAGAGCTCTCTTAAGGGATCCTGCCATTTTGGTCCTTGATGAGGCGACCAGTGCCCTTGATGCTGAGAGTGAACATCTTGTGCAGGTAATTAACCCTTTCATACTTGCCCTTTCTACTCTCATTTACCTTTTAATGGAAGGACTTGATTTTTTGTCTCTACCTCCAAGGGGAGAGACTAAGCAATTGTTTGAAGATGTAGAAGGTTTGGTGACCAATGAAAATAAGACATGGTAAAAGCAATAGTAGCATTTTGGACCCCATCGTTCCAAAGGATGAATTTCTTATGTCTTGTAGAATTGTGACGTGATTAGAAGAATGGCGACATTCTAAGTTGCTAGATAGGGTTTTTGAAACTTTTCAGGTTGAAAACCCTTTGGAGGATAAATTCTCGATTAGCGATTAGCTGCTTTTCTTCCACTCCGTATTACTTTTGGAGATGTTCAAGATCTTCTAGACACCTCCAGAGCGTGCTACCTCTCCACAATACTGTTCGTCATATTGGTCCCTATCCTCTAATTGAATTATTGCTGCCTTCTGCAGAAAGCATTAGACCGAGCCATGCGTGGAGATAATGGCAGAAATAAACGCACAGTTTTAGTCATTGCCCACAGGTAAATTGACCGTAAACCAAGACCTGAAATATCACTATTGAATCAAGTATTTATTGGTCTCTTTACTGGTTTTAAATCAAGACCCAAGTATTTTACCTGGACTGATATATCTGCTATCTAAGTCGAATTTAGTAGTATACTGAGATCGTGGTTTGGTATTTGAACAGGCTATCAACAATACGTGCTGCAGATCGCATTGTGGTCATGACAAATGGTCAGGTTGCCGAGGTAATTTCTTTCCAATTGCGGGACTGTTTTAGATAATTAATATTATAATTTGGCATTGTATTTGAAGTTGCTTAGCACCGGCAGCTCTAAAAATATCACGATTTTTCTCTGATGGGATTTTCTTGGCGGTGTTTTGTGCAGATGGGCAGTCACGATGAGTTGATCAAATTAAATGGCGAGTACGCTAGGTTAACAAAACGACAACTTAGTACATTAGCACAGTAGTAACTTCTGCTGTGAAAGATTTTGAAATCCGTAATTATGTGATATTCATTTACAATTGCCCAGCTCTAAGTGTGTTCTTCGTGCAGATGAAATAGGCCAGGGCTTGGGTGTTTAACTAGATTTGATTTTTTACAAAAAAGAGTCCCTATTGTATCATGTAATTTGTTTGTAATGAAGTGGTGAACCTGGTACACTTCTGGTTTCTACTAATTGTGAAGTAATCGATGGATTCTTTTATTCAAGGTGTTTCCAGATGCACAAGAACCGATGGCATGCACCGTGCTGTTTTGCTGAGTGTAAGGTGGGAGCACCCATTATCGCACCTGTTCCTAATGGTGGGCCCTAGACTCACCTAATTGTGTCCCTCGACTTTGGTGAATGTGTCCTCCAAATGTTTAATTGTGATTGGCTAACACATGTGAAGGACACATACTTAACTTTGATTTGTTGACAGCTGATTTTTGCAGAGTTTTGATGTGGATGCACCTATGGAACAATTTCAGTGGTCTAGAAAGGTTTTTGAATATTCATGATTTTCACTCACTAATACTACAAAAATATACTTTCTAGGAAAAGATGCCTCCACTATGCTGAATTGCTTATATTGACGATTTTGGGTGCTCCACCTTAAGTGGTTTCAAATCTATTATCCACTTTTCTTCAAGAAATAGGGTTACACTTTTTGTAATTGTAACTTTGATGCAATGTGTATGTGCCGTCTTTTGTGTGCATAGTATGTGCATAGTGCATAGTGAGGCTGAGGTGCATTTCAATGAATGCACCCCCCCTCCATTCACTCAAAAGACTAAATTAATTGTAAATGAATTTTTTTTTATCCACCCACTACCCTTCCTATTTGTAATTCTGAGGAAGATGGGTAGTTCCAAACAATATGGGATATGGGAATAGTCTTATTTTGTATGTACTCTTGTTTGTATCCGTATTCATATCTCAAACCCGTATTTGTATCCAAATCTGTATTTTTTATTTTTCAAGATCAATGGCAATCAGAAAGGGAGGTAATAGTATTTGACGACTCTCATTTTTTTCGAGGTGGGGATCGATTAAATTTTCAAGAATGACAGGTTTGCATCTTTTCAGTGGATAGTGTACAGTTTTGTAATAAATAACTACAATTGATAGTACAATAACTTAGTGGGTTTGTAGAGTCGTAGCTTCCATCAATGAAAGCTTCATTGTTGGATAGAAATTACCGGATGGCGCACATGCGTTTTTCAACGTGTTAACCATCTCAAGGAGCCAGGTGAAGACTTATCCTCATGAGTGGGGTTCAAAATAAGTTTGGTTGAGATGGAACGCCTTTTGGACAGCTATTAACTCCTAAAGTCCCATCGTCCCCTCGGGGGACAATTTGGATTTTGGACAGGTTCTTGTGACCTTGATTTTTTATGAAACTTTTTGAAACTTTCTCATAAGATAGAAAAACTGATTAGCTTTGTGGGAATATCATTTTTATTTCAATTGGTGCCCGGGAGCAGAAGTTATATCACAAAAACCCCAGAACTGAACTCGGCGGGCAACAACAAAAATTTTGCAAAAATTCAAAATGAGTTTAAATTTTTTTTTTTTGAAACAATATGTTTTTGTCTACATGTGAAGCTTTGATTCGTTTTACAGAATGCGAAACAAGCATGATTGTGTTTAGTTCTAAGACAGAGAGAGCCTACCTGTAGAATAGCAATTTCTCTTGTGAGAATTCCATCAGCTGCCACCAAAAGCCCCGGGGCTAAAGTGTCAATGAGAAGGCCAGCGTGGAGGAAGATCAACACACTGAAGCCAGTGCACGCCAAGCCAGAAAGCAAAGAAACACTAGCCAGAAGCTTCTGACCCTCCTCCTTCCGACGTTTACTGAGGGCGGCAGTCATAGCCGAGTGAAACGGCCCGTTGATTCCTCCCAGCATTGTCAGGAAAAAACCAGGCACTATGGAAGCGTAGTTGAATGCATTCGTCACGGGACCGACTCCAAACACCGCCGCTAGCGCTGCTTCCCGAGCTAGTCCTATCACCTTGCTTACAAGCGTGGCCGTTCCAATCACCCGCGCAATCTGGAACAACCCTCGCTTCGAACTGCTCATCAACGGAGGGCAAAATTCAGCACAAAAGTCTGGGAGCTTCTTCCAAATTCAAATTAGTTTTAAGAGAATGTCATTGAACAAAGACATGTACACTTTTCAGGGTTTAGGGTTGCATTCACATCCCTACCACGAAATCAAACAAAATTGTGGGAACCAATCCCTCACAGTTGGAAGCACCGAGAGAAGAAATTCACCACACGAGGATGTAGAATCTCATCAAACAGAGGTGTGCCTGTTTCCTAGGGTTTAGGGTTGCACTAATCACGTCGGTACTGTGAATTTTAAAGTTTAAAATTGGGCAATCCGACCCAACACAATTGTACAAACCGAGAGCAGAAATTAAACTACCCAGATGAGCTCAACAAGTGAAACTTCCTAAAACCAAAAGTGGACGTAAAATGTCATAAAACAAACGTATTATTGCTTTTTATGTTATAGGGTTGTTGCACTCACATCGCTACCGTGATTCTAAAATTCTAAAATTGCGCAAACCGGCCCAAAACAATTGAATAAACCAACAGTAGAAATTTTCACCTTGCTACTGGGTGCGCAACGGATGGAAATTCCGAAACCTCATCAGGTACAACGCTTTCTGCACCAAATTCCCCTTGGAAGTTACATTCGAGGGCAGGCAGACCTACATTGGGACCCAATGCGCAGCACCAAGGCTTCCACCGAACACGACTTCGCCCATCCCATTCATTCTGAATACGGTGAGCACCAGAGATGCCAGGAAAATGGTGAGACATCCGGAATCCTGTGAGGCATTGCGATGGGTTTGCACTCCCTCGATTGCGAACTCGCAAACGAGTCACATTGCAACCCGCCTCGCAACCCACCTCAGAGACTGCGACGGAAGAAACAAAGCGGGCCAAGCGAAATTGATAATCCATATCGTCACGGACTCAAAGAATTCGGGCGATTTCGCATGTCCTCATGGAATGACTAACCCTGAGATTCCCATTTGCGGAGTGCAGAACGGCACTACAGCTTCTACAGATTTATGGACCAGCCAGCCAGACGCGGGCGAACCAGGGCGATGTACTGATATCAGAGAGACCAAACCTCTCTAATATCACATTCWGTGTGCCCAAAATGCTCATAGTGATAATATGAATCTTAGAAATTTTGTAAAAAACAATAGTGTTGCCTTTGGATGTGACGTTCATAACAATCAGTACATCGGGAACTAACACCCCCATTACATTAGTACTAATGTTGTACCGTTTCAATGGGCTCACAGTCCAACTTTGAAAATGTACAGTTGTAGTACAGCATCAGTACTAATACATATAAATAGAATGCCTCCCTTGGAAAAACCATTACATTAGTACTAATGTTGTATTACAACAATACATTTTCAAAGTTGGACTGTGAACCCATTAAAACAGTATTGTTTCAATTGGGGGGTACTTTCCTGATGTAGTCTTCAACCAACCTGCCTTCAATTTTCCTTTCTTCAGCATCATCCATCCAAATCTGAAGGGCCAAATTTGAATGCATGGTAATGTGACACCACTAAACACATACCATGCTTTAGAAAATGTTGATGGAGCCACTTGTCAACTACTTTTTGGTTCCAGAGAACTACTTGCAAAACAAACTAAATTATTAATGGCTCTCCATTAGTGTGCATTAGTTTCAACCCAGTTCCTTTCTTGCTGACATTCTAACAAATTTGATATGTGGCCTCATAGCTACTAATATGGTGTGGAATATTCCACACCATATTGTGGGGAGAAGGCAGTTAGTAGTGTTGCTACTAAATGTTATGTAGGGAGAGGCAGAAGACTGTAAATTTGTATATTAACCCTAGAAGGTCCTAAAAGCCCTTTGCAATCGTATAATACATTACATTACAAATGCAATGGTATTTTATCATATAAACATTGACCACATATTGTTCAATACAAAATAAATTAATGATCATGATAGTATGTAAATAACAGTGTATCACAATTAATGTGTGAAATTACAATTGAAGAGTAATAAAGCTAAATACAAGTCATATAGAGAAACCCCAAGGGCACTTCTAGGGTTAAACAAAGTGTATAAGGTGTTTGTAATAATTAAGATGTGTTCTAAAAGAATCCAATAAGCATTGAGCATGTTTTTTCTAATTAAAATATCGTTGGTAATTGAAAGGATTCTAATACATCTTTGAATGTATTTTTGGACACTTAAATAAGTTGAAATATTTTTTGAACAATTACACTGATAGAAAGGTGGTCATTGGGCACCAAAAAATAGTATGAGAGCATGGTATTCAAGACCCACAATGGTGCCAAGCTAGTGTAAATATGGGCCTTATGTGCCATTCTCTTCCACTATTCATTGATCCTCAAAGACCACTATTAGATACACCACATGGACTTACAAATTAGTTTTAGGATATTTGATGTAAAATAGAGGAGACTAGGGCATACCAATTAGCCATAGAGAATTTATTTTACATGAATGTAATAGTAGACTTTGTTCAAGAAAACAGGATTAGGCCAATTGGTGTGAAAATTAGAGTATTCAAGGAAGTCATGATTATTGAGGGATTTCTAGAGGAAATTTAGGATTTAGAAGTTGTAGAGGGCTAAATAAAAAATGAGCAATTGGAAAAATTAGGCAAATGGTAGAATAACAGATATATGGATTAAAATACTAAAATTAGGAATTAGCTCTATGGAATAAAATACTAAAATTAGAAATTAGCTCTGGGAAGTGAAACTTGGAAATGAAAAATGCGAATCCAAAAGGCATGAAGAAAAATAGAAGAATTAGGAAAATGCTAGTAGCAATAACATAGTGGAAGATACATCAARTTAGAGAGAAATGTAATACATTAGTGTAGAGATGAATTAGTCACTTGGATGCATATTAGAATTGTAAAGAATGCCAATTGGGTATGAACAAATATAATTAGGGATGGATTTTTCCTCTTCTCCTAGCCACCAATGACACACGCACACGAGCTTGGAAATGCGTTCCTATAAGCCTAAATAGATACTCTACTACCATTGAAGGAGCCTATGGCAWATGTACCTATAATATAGGTACCCTATAACCATGGAAGGTGCTTATAATATAGGTGCCTAGGCTCATGGGCTCAAGATCCTAGGCTCTTATGCTAGCAACTCCCTCCTAGCCACTTAGAGTTTAGACCAATTTGCCTTACAAAAATATTTGAATAGAAAGATAATTATTTAGGTGTTGAAATTGTAAGAAATTATAGGTCTTGTTGTAAGCTTTCCAAAAACTAAGGCTAGCCCAAAACAAAGCAAGAATGAAGTAGACGGAGCAATTGTTTTAGTGCGATGGATTGGTTGCCAATTGTGATTAAGACTGCCAACTTCAAAGATGAGATTTGAAGAACTATGAAGGGTATGGAGCATTAATTTTGGGAGATGGTACATCTTCAAATTATATTTTCAGAAAGCTTAGGCACACTAGTAGAAAAGCAAGAATAAGGATGGGGCAGTCATTTACAACAAGGGGGCATCTTCATCTTGTTAGTTATAAGTTGAATGTGGTGGGTGTTGTCTAGGTGGGTGCTGTCTTTTGGGTGCATAGTACATAGTGAGGCATGCACCCAAAAGACAACATTTTTTTGAAATTATTAACTCAACCCAACCCCTTACCAAATTTTTAAAATTTTAAAATTTTTAAAATTAAAAATTAAAATTTTTAAATTTGCGTCCCCCCTTCCACCTCTTATAATCTTCAGAAGGTAATAGGATGGACAATCAATATGGGATTTTACCCGTATACATATTTGATATTTACATGAATACATATACGTATTTATCTAAATACGGATTTTATATACATATTCGGGTGGTATTCGGGGCGGGGGGGGGGGGGGGGGGGGGTTTTTTTTTTTTTTTGATTAGTAAATGCCGGAGGGGGGTATGTGGGAGCCATCTTTTCAGTGCATAGGGTTGCCTTGACTTGCGAAATTTTTTTTTGATGTATCTACAATAAATTTTTCACTTTACAAGAAAATTTAAAAACTTCATTATTTACTACCAAATGATCAAATTAATGAGATCAAATGTGATCAAGTGAATTTATATTTGGATTCCAAAGTAAGGAATGAAGGTTGAAAAATAGAAAATCACCCTTTTAACGCCTGTTCTTTTCAAAAACATTCACATTTTTACTCAATCATGTGTATATTTATACATACGTATACAATTGTAGCGGTAGGACAACTATTGCAACAACCCTTATTGCAACAACCGTTATTGGATATTATGAAAATTTAGTATTTTCTTTAGTTTACTAGAACGGTTGGATCTAAAACTCAATAGTACCTACAAAATTTGAATTGAAATTTGTAAAGATGAAAATGTGACCATTCATTTGGATAAGAACATCACAATAGATTGTGGTTGAATATGCACTTAAGGTAACAGATATGTATAAAGTTCATTCCAACTTAGCCAAATTGGATTTAAAAAAAAATTAATTTCTAATTTAAATCCCAATAAAAAGTTTTTGGATTGCTCTTAGACTATGGGACTATTGCTCTTAGACTATTTTTTTTCTTTTTCTTTCAAGAATTGATTTTTTTTGTAAAGTAGATTGGATTGTCTTTCTATTTAAACATTCAAAACTAAAATCAAGATAGTTAAAAAAAAGTTTCTAACAAAATTGTGCAAAGTGTTTAATATTTGTCTAGTATTGTTAGTTGTCTATTTGGAAAAAGTGTTGATGTACTCAATGTTTAATTTAATGCCTTTTTTTCCCAAATTGATGAAAATCTTAGTTTTGATTGATCATAAAAGAATTCAAATGCTAAAGATAGAAATTATATTTTCAATGAATCAAGGGGATTCAAGCATTGCTTTGGATGAAACATTGTCCTCAAGGATAGTGTTGATTACCAAGAGGTGAAATTCTTAATAGGGAAAATAGGGGCATTTTTTTACATTTATCTTGCATATTGAAAATTTTTCCCCGGGATTTTTCCAGACCCAGTCACCACTTAAATACTCTGCTGGCGTGGCATATAGAGCCAAAGCCAACTTTACAGAATCTCAGCATCCGGGCGGCCCTTCGAAACGCCGGGTTCAGGTTTGTGTGTACGCCACCATCGCCATAGCTTCTCTTCCTCCCAGGCTTGGGGCTGCTGCGCCTGTGCTTCTGTTCAGTCGCCTCCGCAGTGAAGGCCTCAAGTTCAGTGCTTGTGGATCAATTGTGTGTAGAATCTCGCTGGAGTATCGTCACTTCTGCTATTTGCTTACAGAAAAAATTTCAAACTTTTTTGGAGGTTTGTGGTTGTTGCTTGAGCGATCACAGCGTCGAGGTAAGCTACACGTTTGTGCGTTGAAATTTGCGGTCAAGGGTGCCCCCAATTTTGATCTGATCGGTTTACGAATAGAATTACTCTCGATTGTTCTCCAAATTGGTCTGTTTTAAGTGTTTCCGGATCGGATTTCAGTGATGGAATTTTTCGAGGTTTAGTGGCGTAGCGTGAAATTGCGTAGGATGTCGTGAATTTCTTCGGGGAAATATATTTCGGGGTTCCTATGATTGGAGTGTGTGGAAAATTGGCGTGAATTGACATGTTTCGTAGAGTAAATTCTGTTGGTAGAGCTCGTGTGGTGTGCTTATTGCCACGCTTGATTGTTGCCTCGTAGGGCTTATTTATGAAATCATGGCTTGGAATGAGTGTTTTCCATCTCTCCGGTGGTTACTGTCACTATGTTGATCTTTTCAGAGCTGTATTCTGCAATCATGTTTCACAGCTGAGAGCGACTTGTTTTCCTGTTTGCAGAGTCATGGCGACAGCTCATTTCGTGAACTGGAATGTTCGCATGGCATCCTCACATTCTACCGCTCTGAAGCTCATGTCAGAACGAGTTCCGTCCTTCAGTGGAATTAGGGTGTCCGGACCAGTGCAAGATAGTGCGAAACACCGAGGTTTTCGACTGCTCGTGAAAGCGCAGGGGTCGAAGAAAGGTGGAAATTCTGGTGACAAAGCTCGAAGGTGAATTCAAACCCTAAAATGACTCCAGATTCCCAAATTTCGTTTCGCGTTTTTTAAGCAGTTTTGACTAGGTCAAACGGGGTCATTCTTTTGGTCAAGTATCTTTATTTGTTGACCCGGGCATGCAATGTTCTTCATTGATTCCGATGAACAAAGATTTAGCCTCATTTGCATTTTTTTTTCCACAATATGATCAAATGAATTGGTCATCTCAAAGCCATGAAATCTGTGTCCGGAAGTTTCTTCAACCCTTATTGTTGCACGAAACAATGTGGTTCCAAATCTGGTTGCATTGGCATTTTTTCTGAAATAATTTGTGCTCACGTCGCATGAATGTGAGTTGCAGGTATGACCCCATGTTTGCGAGGGGCGGGAGTACAGTGGAGTGCCCAGTGCCATGGGAGCAGCAACCTGTGAATGAGTACCAGATGCTGAACGAGACGGGGTTATTTGCATGGGCTACAGATGATATTCTGTCSTTTGGAATACGAATCTCCGCTGTTACTGTCGGTATTTCTGCTCTTGTTGGCTACCCAGTCGTTTCTCTCAGCATCAACGCCCAGCAAGAGTTTCTAAAGTGCTGTTTGGGAGCTTTGTGTGGAGGCATACTGGCTGCTACTGTAGTRACCCTTCGCCTTTATCTGGGTTGGGCTTATATTGGCAACCG
Source organism: Pleurozium schreberi (assembly GCA_006891605.1). Taxonomy (NCBI): domain Eukaryota; kingdom Viridiplantae; phylum Streptophyta; class Bryopsida; order Hypnales; family Hylocomiaceae; genus Pleurozium; species Pleurozium schreberi. The sequence goes on along the minus strand of VACF01002150.1, from coordinate 1,045 downwards.
CCTCTTTAGTGCAACAGTAGAATGTAATATCCTACTCCTTTCATTCCTTGATTTTTTTTTAATGAATTTACTTTTCGCTGCAATGGGCTTTTGGACGAGGAGTTGCTGGTTTCTTGGATGAAATAATTGTTGATCTGTCAGATTTTTAGGTCGAGCCCATGCAAATAATCATGCTATTGATTTCCTCCTGGTTTAATCAACGACTTAGCATTGATCAATTGAATATTAGAATTGTCTAACATGATGTCTTTTGTATCCTGCAGATGAGGAGACTGGATGGTATGATGGTGAGGTGTGTATTCTTACTCGACCTGGAACTGCAAATCCATATTTTTTTTTTCTGCTCCATCTACTATATTTGCAGATAGGTTCATCACTGATGCTTTGAAATTTGTTGCCATGATTTCTTTGGGCTCACAGGTATGGGTGAAACCTCCAGAAGTGTTGGCTCGGGATCGGTTACTTGGTTCTTACAAGGTAAGTGTTGCTCATGGTGCAAACTCCAGCCCGTTTGTTTCAAATAGAATCACTCTTATGTTTGCTTTCCATTATGTTCTCTGTCCATTGTGTTGGGCAAGAATTAGATTTCACATTAGTGTGAAGGAAATGGTGGTTAAATTATACGGGTGACATAGTTACCACCCATTGTGTTGCTTTGTCTTTTGTTCGTAGACTCTATCCTGTCTATTAGGTGTCATCACTATTTTGCAAGTTGAACAACGAGATGCTACATAGGCGCGTGTGTCCCACGAAGCCGTTTTTTTCTGTTTCGTGCTTGCGCTTTTAAGGCAGTCCAGATGTTTTGAACCGGGTCGGAACCAGACTATGTAGTCTCTGTTAACAAGACATGTGTACATTTACGCAGGTCAAGCCTGCCTTACTCCGAATGAAAGTTACACTGGTTGGACTTGCGATCTCCTTGGTCACTCTTACAGGCGCAATATACTCTCTTCCTGAACCGCCACCGCGCGTTGAACCTGCGGAAGATATGGAGCAGACTCTCAGGAGAACCTCCAAACTCTCCTACAATGATGCAGCAGCCCGC